>CM077809.1:93997911-94045411 GCA_039764185.1 Tamarix austromongolica | reverse complement strand
GGAGACTGAATTAGGGTTTGGAGTGATTAACTAGGCTTGGAGTGGCTAATTGTGTTTTGTTGTGATTAACTAAGGTTTAGAATGGCTGATTATGGTTGTTATGGTTAAATAGGATTTGTTGTGGTCAATTAGGGTTTGGTGTGGCTGCTAGAGTTTTTGTGGTATCATGTGTTTGTGGTTGTTAAGTGTAAGTATGATTGTGGAATTTATGATTTGTAATGTGTGGAGTGTAAAGGGAATGATTCATACATGTCCAGGGTGAAAGCTTTTGAATAAGACACTTAAGATATTAATAACTTAAAGTGGAAGATATTGAGATGGGACCAGCCGATCCATCGGTCAGGAATAGTGGTTAGGGTTTTACCCTATGTGCGACCGATCCACCGGTAATATAGTGGTTAAGGTTTTACCCTATATGTGACCGATCCACCGGTTATAATAGTGGTTAGGAGATGATGTCCTATATGTGACCGGCCCATCGATTATAATAGTGGGGGATTCCGATCTCAATGAAAATAAACTAGAGTTTTGCTAAGGCAAATAAAAGATATTAATTACTTATAGTGGAACACTATGCGAACAGGAACCGAACTGATCCACCAGTTAGGAATAGTAGTTAGGGTTTTTACCCTATATGTGACCGATCCACCAGTTATAATAGTGGTTAGCTTTTGACCTTATTTATGACCAATCCAATGGTAATAATAGTGGTTAGGGCATGATGCTCTATGTGTGACCGGCCCACCGGTTATAATAGTGGGGTGTTCTTGTACTCGCATGGATTTGATAAAAAACATGGTGTTAATTGAGTTCTGATCAGAGATCAATTAAGTAATTGAATCGGATAATATATGGGCCTTTGTACTTTTACTTGGATGGTCATATGTATTTATGTTATCATGTTGGTCTTACGCTCTATTATTATTCTGCATTATTTATATGTTGTTATGTGTTGGCCTTAGTGCTCAGTTACCTTACTCAGTACGTAGCGTACTGATCACCTATTTCATGGGTGCTGCTCTATCCCACGAGTAGTATGCCCTTCTGACTCTGTGCAGGTGGGCGAGACATCAGTCGGGGCTGAGTGTTGAGCATGTTTGGCTCAAGGTTCGAGAGTAGTGTGGTCAGATCCCCTCTTCTTGTTATCTTATTTATTCCTATTATTTCTTCTTATATCGGATTTATCTTTTTTGATTTATTACCTCGTATTAAATATTTCAAATAAACCTTTTATCAATTGTAATGTTATTCCCTCCAAGGAATTTTAATTTCACACTCTGATTTCCATTTGATTCGTGATTCTTTTACGCACACTTTGATTTCTTTTTACATATGATCTTTCTAAATCTTTTATGAACTAATGGTTTGAGTTTAATGTTAATAAATTTATTTAGTCTTAGCACTTGGTACTGAAACGGTCGGAGAGAATCGGTTTGGTACTAAGTGTGGCGGTAACATCCCTAGAATTCACGGGTTTGAATTTAAGAGTTTATATTTTAATTACTTTCACTTTAAAAAAATTAGTGAATTTTGGGGTGTTACAATAATAAGAAATATCAAGGCACATCTACATTACTACAATCCACATTCCCTAGTTTTGATAGTATAGCTAGTCTCATTAACTAATAAAAAAAAATCAACATAAAAAATGAAGAAAGGATCAAAATTGATAAAATAATAAAGCTACAACATACATCCATAATGAAATTAAGATCCTAGGATGCCAATAGTAAAATAGGTTCACTACCCTAAGCATTAATGACAAGAAAACATGGAGTGGACTAAGTGGAACACAAGATACTTGTTTACAAGTAAGGTAAGGTTAATGTAGTACCCTATAATTTACTATTTATTTTTTTATGACAGCAAAAAATAAAATAATTGGGTGTTACTACCATAATAAATATAAGTCTAGTTTATTGTGGCATTTCCCTATCTAATACAAGGTAAAACATTGTGAACATTTAACAAGATAATGAGAGAATAAAAGAGATTTCATAAAATATAGATAAGAGTTTTTGAGAGTAAACTCTAAGTATAATAATAGTAATCAAAATAAGATAACATATGGGACTAAGAGCCAATAGGGCATCTAGAAAAAAGGCTAAATATTGGATAACCCAAACTATACGCCAAACCCAACAATATAATCACGCATCCATAGGGAGTGCATTAAACTCATCAAGCTAGCACTCAAAAACTAGCACATCAATAGTTGGGTTATCCGCTCATGGAAATGAGCAACACCTATAAAAAGGATGGTAAATACTTACATATTAAGTTTTCAAATTGAGTAAGGTAAAAATACACATAATGCAATACCCATAATTTGAGCTTTATAAAATTGGAATTTTTTGTGTAGAGTGGATATTGAAATATACTTTGAGTTTGATTTGAAAAGGGAATTTGGAAAAGGCTCGAAAAATGGAGGAAAATGAGCTTTTGGGCATACCGTCCACTGGTTCTATAAATTGATTCACTAGTTTGTTTTTTAGTTTAGCTTGAGTTTGGTTTAACGGAACTAATTGACTAGTTTGAGAAAAATGATCGACTAGTCTGTAGAACAATCAACTAGTTTAACTAAGTCAATCAACTAGGTTGTTGAGCTAATTGTATTTTAAAGTTTATTTTTTGGGAAAAATACTTTTATCAAAATGGAACCTTGATAATCTAACTCCAAGTTGATCTTGAGTATTTCTTTAAGCCCATTGATCAGTTATCAAGCTTTAGTATTTCCTTAAGTGGATTTGAATGTATCATTTTGGCAAAAAAAAAAGAGCGATGATGACCTCACCCTTTTTCTTCTTCTTCCTCTCTCCTCCATAGAACTTTAAAATAGACAATTTATCCTAGGTTATCTCTCCAAGACTGGTAGATTTGCTTCCCACATTAATCTATCATTTTCTATCTTGTGTTTGATCTTTTTTTTTCGAAAGATCTCAACTTGCATTCTCCATAAATCACTATTTTAGCTTTGGAATAGTAGTCAATCTATTCTTGATAAATCTATTCGTTCAGCCCAAATTCAAATGGTAAAAATTAGGTTTTCAATCTATTGCACTCTGTCATTCATTCCTTGAATGATTGATTAAATATAAATAGCACTCATCATCTCTTCCTTTTACCTCTTTTCAGCCACTGAAATGTTCATAGTTTTCTCAACACTTGTGCTCCACTCTTCTCCACTTTGAGATTTTGCTTTTACTAGGTTTACTCTTTTAATCCTTTTTCTAGCTCCCTCTTTTTTTTATTCTTAAACAAGAAATAGTTAGATTTTTTTAAAAAGTTGAAGGCTTGGAACTTGTTCCACCATTTGAATTTGAACATCTAATAATGGTATGAATGTCATCAATAATTTCATGTTTTTCTTCCCCAAGAGAAACCCCATAGGTGAAATGACTTAGTACAGAACTGAAACAATGGTTGGAGTTGATTATCATTTAGGATTGGATGAAAAAGGGTTTTGAAGGAATCAAAGGATTCTTTAACTTATGGAGGTTAGATTTCAATTATGGAATCAAATTATTTCCGACATTTGATGAACTAAATAAGAGGATTAAATGATGTAAAATTTTGGAAGAAGAGAAGCTAAGATTGGTTCCTATGGTTATTTTGAGAAAAGAAGGTGTTGTACCATTCTTGATGGTAATCCCAACAGTTAAAAGAAAGAAAGAAAATTTGTGAGGTTTTATATGACTCGGTGCGCCATTTTGGGCTTTCAAGGCCTTTTCCCCAGTCTAAAGGGTGGAGGGTGGATTTTATAGGTTAAATAGGCTAGCTTATCAAGAGTATTTTTATGTGAAAAGTATTTGAAGGAAGACAAATAAGTGTTTCCAAGGATTTTCATATATTATGGCTAAGATTTTAGTAAATCCCAAGGTTTTTAAAATCATCTAGAGAAGAGTTTTTATAAAGTTTGAAGAGATTCAGGATGAAATTATCCATCCTTGATATTCATAATTATTTGAAAATAAGTTTTGAGTAAATACTAAAAAAAAATTTTAAATCCTTTTGTTTTGAAGAAGGGTTTGACAAAATAGCAAGATTTGAAGAAGTGGAATTTGAAATTAGATTTTGATAAGGGGTTTTTTGAGAGGAAGAAGAACCCTCCTATATTTTTGAAATAAGGGAAGAGATTTACATGTTATTGGAAACGACATATTTTTCATGATCTTTTGGATTTCAATCATTGCTTTTGGAGTTATTGTAAGGTTATTAACCCTTTTTTACACCATCTTAATCTTGCTTCTTGGTTGTTTGCAAGGCTTGTTCTTCGTCCTCAATAATTAAACTATACCATGATTTGTGTGAGAAAATTTGTGGGTTCCTTTTCGTCTTGGTGGCATGACTCGGTTCTGAATAAATTCTCTAGTTAGAAAATTTGGGACAGAATTTGAACTGCCTTTAATAAATTCAGTGTCAAAGTCAAAAAATGATAAGATGGTTTTCCATCTTATAAATACTTTCTTTGAAGCAATATTCTTGACATCATTTTGCACGGTTTCTTTTTGCAGATTTTCAATCTACCATAAGAAGAAATGTTTAGTTTTAAAGGTTAGGTTGGAATTTCAGAAAGTAGAGGACAATAAAGAAGATCCCTTTTTGATAATGGATTAGTTTTTCTAGGTGCCATTTTAGAGTGCTGAGGTGAATTGGACAATTTGTTCCTTTTAGTGATTGGTCTATTTGAGAATACCATTGTACCTATATCAAAGGAATCTCTATTATTAGGAGTTTTGGATCGGCCAAATAGAGGCAGGAAACTTCCTAAACTTAGGATTTGATATGTTTAATAAAATCTATATTTTCCAAGGTCTAAGGAACGGGATTCTTTTTTAACCGATCATGGGGAGGCTTAGCGAGGCGATTGATATTTGTACAGAAATCGGAGACATAATTTAGGCTACCTAAGAATCCTTGTAATTGAGTTTTGTCAAGGATCTTATCAAGGAATTTTGATGTGAAGCTAAGGATCTTTTGATTGGGGTGATGTTACCTTAGGAAATGTAATGGCCAAGAAAACGAATCAGTGTTTGGAATAAAAAAATCTTTTAATTTTGAAACAACCAATCCATTCCTTTTGATAACAAAAATAAATATTTTAAGATGTTTGAAATGTTAGTCAATAGAGTTTGAGAAGATAAGAACATCATCAATATAGACAATACAAAATTTTGAATATAGAGGAAAAATGTCATTCATAATTCATTGGAACTCAGAAGGGTCATTCTTGTAATACTCCGTAATTTTTAAATTCAATTTTATTAAGCTTAATTATATTATTAGCATAATTTGATGAAAATATTTAAATATTTTAATTTTGATTCGTTTTACGGATTTATCGACAATTTTGACTTCATATTATAATTTAATTAATCGTTATTGTTGCGGATAATTCTAGATAAGTTCGTTTACGATCATAATTTTATTATATTCATATAATTTAGATTTTCATTTAAAAATATAATTTTTTATCCTTTCTCATATTTTAATTTTTAATATTTTATATTCGTTTTTTTATTATAACTTCATCTTATGATTACACTTTTATTTTAGAGTTATATTTCGTTAATAAAATAAATCATTTAAATTAGAAAATTCCCATTAAAATAGTAAAATTATTTTTATGATTTTATCGATAGAAAATATTTCTGACTTTGTTTTACCAAGATCATTAAAATCTTCAAAAAGTTTTAAAATAAAAATATTTTCACAACTCACTTATAATTTTTTTCCCAAATTAATTTTCTTTCTTTTTACCATTTTTGGTTTGTGGATGACCATTTTCAAAAATTATTTAAATTAATGTCAGTATCTTAGAATTTGATTTAAATAATTTCTTATATGGTTTTAAATATTTTTTAAGGTCTTATTATGTATTTTTATAAATAATATAAAAATTTGCGTTCCTTAGTATCTTCTTCCGAAATTCTTTAGATAGCTTTTATATTAATTTTATACATTTGGATCCTTACAAAAGAGTTTCAAATAAGATTTATCTACAAATATATATATATATAACCAATACCCAACCGGTCCCCCACCTTACTTTTCTTCTCTCTTCCTCTTTTCTTTCTTTCTCTTCCCCATTCATTTTCCTCCAACCTAGACCCCAACCTTTGCTCCCTTCTCCTTCGACAACCTCACCACCACTACACTACAAGCCGACCGGCCAACCTCCACAACTGTCGATCGACCACAACACCACTCCTTTCTCTCACTGTTAGGGATGGCAACGGGGTGGGTCGGGGACGGGGACCCCATCCCCATCCCCAAATCCGATAAGGAAAATTATCCGAACCCGACCCGATCCCCGTTATTTTTTTATCAGGGATTCCCCGACCCGATCCCCGATCTATTTTCCATCCTCGATTTATTCTCCGTTCTTAAAACCCGACCTGATCCCCGAAATCCGACTTTATACCCGATCCCCGATCCTCAAACTACTTTTTTATATTATATTTTTAATATATATTCTATAAAAAAATTATATATATATATATATATATATATATAATTTCAGGCCGGGTTCGGGGAAGGGGACCCCAAATCCGTCCCCGAAAAAATCCCCGAACCCGAACCCGATCCCCGAATTCTCTCTCCGAACCCGAACCCGAATGGGGAATCCCCGACAGGGCCCCGAACCCGCGGGAAAAATTGCCATCCCTACTCATTGTCACTGATGCCAACAGCGGCCAGGTGGACCAGCAGTGGCACATGAACACAATAGTAGTGCGCCACCGTCCGGCCACCTCCAACATCGCCCGACCACGGGCAAACGTCAATCGACCTCTGACGGAGCTTTCTCGATCTTCATCGACTCCGATTTGCATTGTTCCGTTTGGTATAAATTATCAACACTAACTTTTAGAGTCAATAAATTTTGTATATATTGGGTTTAATTAAGTTAAATTATTTGTTTAGTTATCTACATATATGTTGTATGAGTGATTTAGAGTGGTTAATTGTAATGTATGTAGTTGATTTGTGAAAATCGGATTTTTGACCCAGTTATGTTTGGATTTTTCGGATTCATTTGACTAAGCTATTTTTGATAAATTGATTATACAATATATTGTAAAATGTATCTAATTTTATATTTGAATTGTCAATTTGAGAAATTTGTATGAAATTAATCATAATTAGATTTCTAGATCAAAATCTATATGCAACAAAATTGAATTGCATAATCAAGTTGTTTCATTTAATTAATTTCACAATATTCTTTGAAATGTATTTAATTTTATGTTGGAAGTAAAATTTTGAATTTAAAAATTGTGTGAAATTGATCAAAATTGAATTTTTAAGTCAAAACTCTTACGAATCTAAATTAAATTATATAATTAAGTTATTTTATTTAATTGATTATATAATTTAGATTATAATACATCTAATTGCAATCCCAAACTCTCAATTTAAATATTTTAGTGAGAATTGATCGGATTAGTATCCCGCACTCAAAAACCTTAATTGTGTTAAATTAGTTATTTATTTTACTTTGTTTGATCAGTTTATTACATCATATGTTATAAAATATGTCTAATTATATTTCTAAACATTCAATTTAAATAAATTAATAAAATTCAATCGAACTGTATTTTTTGGCGTAAAACCCTAGATTTCAAATGTAATTATAAAATTGGTCATTAGTATAGCTTTTTTCTAAAGTTAAATTTATAGAATTAGTTGAAATGACCTTAATTATATTCTAACACCTTCAATTATGATTAATTGATTTGAATTGCCTGAGCTTGTGTCTTAGGCTTTAAAACCCTAATTTTGGGAAATAATTATCTTAAATTGGTTACTCGTAAGATTATTTTATTAAAATTGATTATCTAGATTATTTAAAATTATTTTAATGGTATTCTTAAGCTATCAATTTGAGGTAATCGAAGTTAATTAGTTGGTTTGTAGTTCATGCTTAGAAACCCTAATTTTCAGAGATAGTTTTATGAGAATGATTTGCTTATGCTTCTTTTACCTATTGGATTACTAGCTTTGATTTAAAATCATTTGAATTGTATTTTTATCCTATCGGTGTGTATAAGTTCTTTGAAAATGGTTGGTTTGTCTCTTTAGTCATAAAATTAGTAAGTCATTTGCGATAAAATTAACTTATACTATATTATCCTTTTCCCTAGTTTTCCAAATCAATTTGAAATGCCCTAAGTGATATGTTTTGAAACCAATTTGGTTCATATTTAATTTTAAATCTTAATAGAGCTACACTTGTGAGCCTTAGGTTTTGGACAAGTTTTCCAAGAAAGACTGCATGTGTCTCTCTTTGTTGATTAAATTGTAATACTTGAATTGGTGATTGGTAAGGTAGTGTCTAATATAATCTTATGATTTTTATCGACAATCCAGAAAACTATTGTTATGCATTGTCAAGCTCTCGACATGTTTCTCTTTTTCTCAATTTGCTTAGCTAGCTTTGGATTTAGGTAAGTCATTACTTACCTTTTCTTATGGTGGAATCATGGGATGTATGTCTTCTTAGAGTGGAAGGTGATGAGTATGATTCATGTTATTTAATTATGTCAAGTGTGTACTCTATTTTTGTGTGGTAGTTCTATGTATCTAGGAGTTATAACCTCAATACAAACACATATTAGTATGCCCCTTGATTATTGTTTGTGTTTAAGTATGTGAAGGGTTGAGCATTATGTGGTAAACATGTTGAGCTAATTATGAAATGTTTAGTGATTTTAGAGTATGTTTTAATGTGCCTCAATTATAATCGGTTTGGAAAAATATATCATTTTCTAAGTATGGATTGAAGTTGTATGATACCTTATGCTAGATTTTATGCCTTGGAATTATTCAGCTTTAATGCCACCTGGATCAATCGGTTTTAATGCCACCTAAAATAGATCGACTTTACAGCCAACTGAATTAGTTCGGCTTTAATACCACTTGGATTGGATAGGCTTTAATGCCCCTTGAAATTGAACTACTTTAATGCCATTTGGAATGGATATAATAATGGAAATTCATTATGTTGATGGAAGTGATTTAAGTGATGTTATATAGTCCTAATTTATACTTGGTTAAATCTTTAAATAAAATATTAATCACATAAAATAAAAGATCTTGATTCTACACTTATACCACTAGGGTAAATATCCGTATTAGGTTTGTTATTCACTTGGTACCATTCCGAAGTTTTTCTCATCTATGATCCCGGGTGCCTTACAAGGTCCAGAGACACCCTCTTCTACTCTATAGGTGTCTCAATATATTTTGGCCTTATATGGGGTGTACATACTTAAATGATTAGGTATCCTATTTATTGGTGGTCCAGTCACATTTCTGGGTGGGCCAACTAGGGCTACTATCGTTCAGGTACTAGATTAGTTATTATGATTTCTTTAAGTCTCCATCCTCAAAATAAAAATAATCAAATGGATGTGATCATCACAATGGAATACAATAATTGATTATTCTCATCTATTTCATGGGCTTTATATTTCATTATCCTATGCATGTCTCTTGGTTGTCTTCCTTACAATAGTACTACCATATGACGCTTGTTCATACCCAGTTATCACATGATCTATTATTTAGATAGCATGTGGGTCTTATACATAGAATGCTATCTTCTAGGGTAGTTGTGTTACTCAATATGTGTTCATGATTCCTTGTAGGATTATACTCTATATGTTGTCATGTATATTTGTGTATTTATAAGCATGAATCCATGAATACATGTTTTATCATATGTATTGTAAGTATAATTGAGCATGAGTTATTGTATGAGTGGAATGGTGTATGTATCACATGAATAATTGAGCATGAGTATTGTAAGCTAAAGATTACATATCTTATATGTATCATGTTTCCTTTTATGAGTTAGGTAGCTGTGATTTACTCAATATTGGACCCGTATTGATACTGCCTTGGTTGAATGGGTCCTATGACTATCCAATGATGGTGGGAGTAGACCTCTTGTGTAGGCTTGAGATCAAATGTTATTGATGGGTTGAAGGCTTGGCTTTGAGAGAGTAGGAAACTCTGAGTTATATCTCTAGGGGATTTGACTTTATTTATGTGTATTTACTTTTGGAAAATTTTCAAATGTTCTATTAAAAATTTAATAGTTGTTAGCCTCATGGATTAATCAACTTTTTGTTTTTATCATAACAAGCTCAATTATGAATTTGAATCATCTTGTTAAGTGTGCATGTGTATCATAGCAAAAAGTGAAGTATTCAACACTTAACTAAGGCAAGGAGTGCTAAGGAGATCAAGTTTACAAATCATATCCTAAGCACAAGCTACAGTTCAAAAAGGAGGCCAAAATAATACTATAGCTTCAAGTACTTAAATTTCATATATGTAATACACAAACCATGAAGGAAAAATTAAGTGTGCTCAAGATTCTGAGACTTTAGTTTCAAAAAGTATGTTACAGTCTTAGGTTTTATGTACATATTATTTACATATTGAGCACTTCGATATTTTAATGATTTGATATTTCTAACCCTATTAAAAAATCATTTTGAAAGATCTTAAAGTGATTTCATGCATTAAAAATATTTCCAATTATTTGTGCAAAAGGTTGTCTTAAATTGATTTTATTTTAAGTAGTTTTTCATATGATCTGAATTGAAAAATTCACCATAAATTCTATATAAATTATTTTTAGAGTTATGATACCTAATTAGAAAGATTAAGATATTTAATTTCTATAAAAAAAAAAAGACGGCACTTAATTTCGAGCTCTATAGCTCAAGTTATAGTATTTTTTGTAAAGGTGCGCAGTGCCGAAAATTGTTCTACCGATCAACTGCTTTGTCAAAACTAGTCGACTGATCTGAGAATTTCAGAAATTTTCTGCCCATTGTAATTCAACTGTTGTAGCAATTCTTACACCCAAAGGCTAGTTTTGTTTTTTTTCATATTTTAGCACTATAATTAATATTTGTTAGACTTTAATAAACAATCAATCAAGTTAACACAACTCTTATAAAATTATCATTTTCACATCTTACAAAGAATCAAAGAGTTTTAATTTTATACTTTCAAATATAAATCAAACTTCTCTAGTGCTCAATTTTTTATTCATATTTAGCTAGAGTTCTCATACACTTGTTATTATTATTTCTCTATCTAGATAAAAATCTTCACTAGTGCTTACTCACTTATATATGCTATCTAGTGAAGATTCTTATTATATTCATTCAAACTCATCATATCAAACACAAGTGAAAAGTGGTGCATTGTCTAGTATTCCTAAGGGAGGTCATTGAAATTGTAGTCTCATAAACCTAGAGATGATAACTAGGAAAAATGTAAATCATCTCCTAGAGGTTCATTGAGGTTGTAGGCTCATAAACTAAGAGATGAGTGATCATCATCCAACACACACTATAAATAAAGAGAGATTCAAATTCAAGAGGAAAAACCTTTTGGTAGTGGAAGTACAGAAACTTTTTAAAGTTTCTTGAACAACTATAAATCTCTTGTTTATTGCTTGTCATCCTTCTACTTATTTCTCACAAAATTTTAATTTGGAATTATTATTACAAAATAATCTATTCACCCCCTTCCACGAATCACAGGATTCTCAACATGAAAGACTTTTCATCCTCTCACACATACCATTATCATGAAATGCATGGCCAAAATTATATATAGATACTTTATATTCAGCACAATCATATTTCCCCAACTTTCTTACATTTTTCTTCCAACATGCAAAACCACATAATATATATATATTACACCAATGACAGTAACATTTCATACAATATAATCAACACATAAACACAAATGGAGATATACATTATAACACGACAAGCCCTATCTATGACAAGTATCCTTACCAAAGCAACTCCGGTCTCTATGCACGCAAGACCTATATTTTTGCACATATCATCACGACTCTACCCCCAAGTTTTACCATTCACACTTAAGGCATTTTCCCTCCTTTATTAGCCATAAAACCCTTCATTTTTCATTCTAAATATTTCATATAGCTCCCTTAACCTATTTTGAGTCAGCTAACACCCCAAGGTACTCAACATGCTACCTTTTTTTTATCATGTTGACCAAAATGCCCCTAGGCCACTAAAATACCTATTTTACCCTCCCCAAATCACAGGATTCCCAACATGAAAGACTTTTTAAACTCCCACACATACTCTTATCATGAAATCCATGACCATAATTGTAACACCCCAAAATTTACTACCAAAAATTTTTATTTTTCAATGGAAGTTTAAAAACAAAATACCGGGTGTTACCGTCGTAATTGATGTAAGTTTGGCTTACCATACTATCCTCACATCAATCAAAAGGCTAACCATTACGAGTAAAACAAGGTAAGTAGAAATAAGAGAAACTTTATAATGTAAATAAGAGTTTGGAGGTTATCTTCGAGTACAATATCCAAAAATACAAACAAAAGGGATACCATGGATCGAAGAGTCCAAAAAGGGTATCCGGGTAACATAACATCCGGATAACATGACTCTTCCCCCCACACTCAATACAGATAGAGGTCACTCTTCCCTATACAATGTATCAAAGGCAGCGAAATCATCAACTAGGTCCTCAAAGACCTGCACAAAACCATCAGGGTCTTCTGCTCGTGGGAATGAGCAATACCCATAAAAAGGATGATCAGTACGTTACGTACTGAGTAAGGTAACAATACAGTCAAAATAGGGAACACATAACTACACGCATTCACAGTAGAAAGTAGTATACATACGAGGTACAAGATTCAATACAAAGCAATTATTAGTCTGGATTCGTATTACGAGAAAATAACATGATCCAATCTTTTATTTACGTTGAGTTCATGGACCCCACTATTCTTAAACTAGTGGAACGGTCTGAAGCACCTCTCGGGGACAACACACCCAAGCCACTATTATCATTTGGTGGAATGGACCATACACCTCGTAGGGCAAAACGCTCCTAAGCGACTATTCTTAACAGGTGGAACGGTTTGAATCACCTCTCAGGGACAACACACCTAAGCCACTATTATCGTCCGGTGGAATGGACCCTAAACCTAGTCCTTACTCACGTAATCTTCCACTTTAAATTATTAGTGTCTTATTCATTACTTATCTCATATCATATTCTTATTCACGTTGAGTATAGGGCCCCACTATTCTTAATCCGGTGGAACGAACTGAAGCACCTCTCAGGGACAGGACACCTGAGCCACTATGATCGTCTGGTGGAATGGACCCAACACCTCTCAGGGAAAAACACTCCTAAGCCACTATTATAGTCCGGTGGAACGGACCTATAAACACCTTGGCCCAACTCACGTGATATTTCACTTTAAATGATTAGTATCTTATTTATGATTTGTTTATGAGTACAACACATCCTTAAGGTAAGCAAGACATTAACATATAGATAACAATGCCTTTCCTCACAGACTACAAGCTTATTTACCCTCAAAAATCCTAAGTTCACATTTTAGGCATAACTCGTCCTATATTAAATCATTTACCCACCATATTTAGTATATCCTCCTTAAATAATATTGTTATTAATATATCCGAAACCCAAAGTCTAACTCCCACATCTCGCTCATGCAATAATAGCCTGATATCAAAAGTTACTATTTACAAGGTTCCCAAAACCCTAACTTCACATGTCATTCATAACTTTTCCCAAAAGGCTCATATAATTACCAAATTTAATATACAACCTCGAAATACCAATATTAGCAACATATCCAAAATTCATGGCCTAACTGTAATGTTTTAAACATATGATAATGACATTATCACTTTAGGGTTACTAATTCCCAAAATAGACTATTCTCCCATCCGAAGAACTTATGACATTCACAATCATGCCCAAACACTTCACTTGATATTTATTAGCATACTATAATCCTTCGAACACATTGAAAATACCAAAATTTCCATATTAACCCATATTGACCAAAATAACCCTAAGGATAGCCAATAGCCTGTATTTTACAAAAAGATTATATTTTCTATATCATTATTTCCCACTTGTCATGCTTATTAGGCCCATATTATTCTTCCACACATTATACTCTCCCACAAAAATTTTGGCATAGCGTTACAATATTATATCGGCACTGATTTTATCGTTCATACTCTTTTCTAGCATATAATCCAAAATTATCATAACATATCATTAACATCATGCATTTAACAATATAATAATGATAACATGATAATACATATAGCCATTCAAAAATTTAACACAAGTCTCTAAACATTGACTAGTATCCTTACAGAAAACGCTCCGGTCTCCAAGCATGCTTAGCCTATTCCGGCTCTTCCGATACCCTCAGTAATTCACCTAAAAAAATTAGAAAAACTAGTAGTAGTAGTAGTAGTAGTAGTAGTAGTAGTAGTAGTAGTAGTAATTATAATATAATTATTTTTGAATTTACCAAAACACCCTTATACACACACACACACGCGCGCGCGTATATATACGTAGGCAGTATACGACACTTAAGAGTTACGACTTAAAACACACACTCACACCCTCTCATGCTGTATGACTTAAAACACACACTCACACCCTCTCACACTGCGTGCATGCAGCGTGAGGATTGAGCCCATGACAGAAGGGGAGGACTGGCTGGGAACTGCAGAGAGGGGGGCAGTCGAAGGTACTGGTGCTACGGAGAAGGTTGGGCGACGGTGGAGCAAAAGAAGACAAGGCTGGGCTAAGGAGCTGCTGGCTGGTTGGGGCGAGGTGCAAGGCTGGTGCATGGGCTACGGTGGAACAGGGAAGCAACGCATGGGGAAAGGTAGAGGACCTGGGGTGTTGGAGTCTACGGTGGAAGCTATCGAACCAAACGAAGCTAAGAAAGACAAGGAAAAAGGAGGGAGAAGGTGGAGGGTTGCAGTGGTGGAGTGGTGGAGTGGTGGAGGGGCAGCAACGTAGGCTGGTTAGCTTGGGGCTGGGGGTCGAAGCTACAGAAAACAGAGGCAGGGAAGGAGTAGGAAGGAAGGAAAGGGGGTCAGGGAGGAGATGACGGTAGGATAGGTGGTGCAGGGGAGGACTGTGGTTGGCGATGGCAGCGGCAGGCAGAGGTCACGGTGGTAGCGATGCGGTTGGCAGCTGCGAAGGTTGGAACCGGCAGGGAAGAGTGCGCAGAAAAAAAAACAAAGGGAAGGTAAATGGCAGGGGCATTCATTGCTACAGGAAAGAGAGAAGAAAAAAATAACTGTAAGCAAGGGAGAGTGTAGCCGGGTAAGGGAAAGAGGAAAAGAAAAAGATAGAAAAATAATAATAAAAACCAGAGCCAAGACTGATGGATACGGATAGTAGAGGAAAAAATAAGGTGTGCACGTAAGTGTCTGAGAAAAAAAAATGTGCATGCAAGGATAAGGAAAAGGAAGAAGATGAAAGGAGAGAAAAAAATAAAATAAAAAGGAAAGGAAATATGGGTTTAGATTAAAATAATCTAGGTTAAGGTATTATGATACATGAAATAATTATCTCGAAAAGGGAATAAATCGGATAAAGATAGGTTTAATAGAACGGAAAAAGACAAAATAATCCGGGATAAATTTTAGGAAATTATTTCGGATTATAGATCAAGGTTATAATTAAAAATAAATAAACTAAGGTTTAAGACTAGAGAGTTAGGGTAAAATTGAAAGGATAAATTTTTCCGATGTTAGAATTGGGTTACGATATTAATTACTTGGAATTAAGGTTACCTAAAATTTTAGGGTATTATAATGATTATATATAGATACTTCGTGTGCAACACAATCATATTTACACAACTTTCTTACCTTTTTCTTCCGACATACAAAACCACATAATATACATATAACACCAAATTTAAGTAACATTTTATACAATGTCATCAACACATTGAAACAAATGGAGATATATATTATAACACAGTAAGCCCTGTCCTTATAACACAAGACCTATGCTTCTTCCTCCACTACCAGTGGAGTATCACCGAGAAATAAGAATATACAAAGTTTAGACTTTTTAAAGATTTCAACCTAAAATAAGAATAAGGAAAAAGAGAGGAAGGAAACAGAGGAAAGCAAAGTAGGAAAGCTTAGGTAGGGTGGCGCATGACAATGGTCACGGCGGCGGTGACGACAGCGATTAGAAGATGGGTGATGGTTGGTAGCTAGGGTTGAGGTGGTGGTGGTGTTGGGACTAGCAGGAATCGGTGGCAAGTAGTGGTGGTGGTGTTGGTGGCTAATGGTGGTGTTGGAAAAAGGGTGGGCAAGAGAGGGAAAGAAGGATGGAGAAGAGAGGGCTAGTGGCAGTGATGTGGCTAACCATAGCTGCTGGCATAGGGGAGGGAGAAGGAAGGAGGCCACGATATAGAGGGGGTTGGTGTCATGCAGGTAAGGTAAGGGAGGTAGCAGGGAGGTTGGATAGTGTGACGGTAGGTGGAAAGGGTAGGTTGGCCAGAGGAGATGGTGGAGGCGCTGAAGAACTAAAACAGAGAAGTAGTAGGAGAAAAAAATAGGAAAGAGGGGGTAGGGCCTCGGCAACCTTGTTGACGAGGGGAAGTAAGAAAGGAGGGGAAGGAAAGAGGGTGGATAGAGGGTATAAATAGGTGAGGGGTCTTGGGATAGGGAAGATGACAAAGGAGGAATGAGGGGGCATGCATGGTAGACAGGAAAAAGGGGTAAGGGAGCAAGGTGCATTGGTGTAGGGATGCAAGGAAGGGTAGGGGTGCAGGGCGGTGTGACAGGGCAATGGGAGGCGGGGCATGCATGGTGGGAGTTGCATGACTGAGAGGGGGTACATAGAGGAGGATGGTAAGTTCCCTATTTAGGATATAAGAGGAAAGGAGAAAGGGAGGCGGGGACGGAAAAAGGCATGGAAGAAGGAGAGAAAAAAAATTAAGGAAAAAGGGCGTGTACTGGACACCAATCTGGGAGGAGGAAAAAAGAGAGAGAAAAGAATAGATTTGGGTTGGGTTGGTACAACCCTAGAAGAAGGAGAGAAAAAGTAAAAAGGAAGGAAAAGAAAGAAGAAAGAAAAAAAAAGGAAAGAATAAATGAAAGAAAAGGGAAAATTTTGAGTGTAGAATTTGGGTTTAGGTTTAGGGTTAAACTTTTGGATATGTAATATAAAAATTTTATCCATAAATTTTTTGGGGTTGGGTTAAAATAAAATAATTCTGAATATTAGGAATTAGGTTAGGTTAGCATGTTTGATAAATCAAAATTAAAATTTTATAATATTTTGGGGTATTACATCACTACCCCCTTAAAAGAAGACTTCGTATCCAAAGTCAAAAGTCAAGGATAAGGAAGGAGAAAAGAGGGGTGTAATGGAGGGTGGTTTGGGTGGTTAACTTTAATATAGTAGATATCATGCTATCAGGTACTACCACTTTAAAACAAATTGATACGAGAATCTAGCACACCTATAATGTAAAATCCCCAAATTTAACTACTGAAAAATTTCACTTTAAGCGGAAACACATTATCAAATAGTTGGATGTTATCACCGTAGTTGACATAAGTCCAACTTACCATACCATCCTTAAATCAACCACAAGGAAAACTAATTAGGAAATAAAATATGATAAATATAAAACAAGGGAAGTTTCAATAACATTAGATAAGAGTTTGGAGGTTTACTCCGAGTATAATAATCCAAAATACAATAAGGGATACCATGGATCTAAGATTCTAAAAGATTATCTGGTTAGGACTAACATCGAGATAACACGACTCTATACTCAAAACCCTGATAAAAAAATCAATCCTCCACATATAATGCATCAAAGGATGCAAACTCATTCACTAGGTCATCATCGACCTACACGAAGACATATGAGTCGACTATTTGTGGGAATGAGTAGCACCCATAAAACAAATGGTCAGTAGGCTACGTACTAAGTAAATTAACGGTACAGTTGAAGCAGGATCACACATAATACATGAGTTCACATTAGAGATTAAGCATACGCACAATAATATAAATAGTGGTAAATAATGATTGTGGGTCTAACTATATAGACATATCATATTTCAATATTTTATTTATGTTGAGTTCAGGGACCCCCACTATTCTTAAACATGTAGAAGGGTCTGAAACACCTCTCAGAGACAACACACTTGAGCCACTATTATTATCCGATGGAATAGACCCAACAACTCTTAGAGCAAAAATGCTCATGAGCCACTATTATTATACTAGTGGAACAATCTAAAGCACCTCTCTAGGGAAACACATGTAAGCCACTATTATTATCCGGTGGAACGGACTCAACACCTCGGTCTTGACTCACGTAATATTTCACTTTAAATGATTAGTATCTTTTCCATTAATACTTTATCTCTTAATCATATTTTTACTCACATTTAGTGTAGGGGCCCACTATTCTTAATCTGATGTAATGGACTGAGGTATCTCTCAGGGACAACAAACCTGAGACACTATTATTATCTGATGAAACATACCCATATAAACACCTTGGCTCGACTCACGTGATCTTTCACTTTAAATGATTAGTATCATATTAGAATCGATTAACTATTCAAGATAATCATGTAGGACTCATATAGATATGCAAGACATATAATTGAATAACATAATTACAACCATATAATTATTCTCAAATGACCATAATACACTTAGGTAGTTAAAATGCTCATATTCTCTCAAATACTTATAAATCCTAATACTATTAAATACAAATATCCAATATTCAGTCGGAAATTTATATCCAAAATTATTCCCAAAGGCATACTTCCAAATTTCATTACTCTCAAGCTATCATATCATAAGATAACATCATTCATATAACATGGCCAATATAAAAGCATATACATGTACACATACATAAAAATTCCTAGCTACAACATGTATCCTTACAAATAAGGACACCAGGCTCTATGCACATAAATCCTAAACAGCCTATTTTAAGATCACAAAAAATCACCTACAAAAATAAGATAATACACGATTAGGCTTGAAGATTATAATAGAGGGAAAATTTAAGATAAAGGTGGGAAAAAATGGAAATAACTAGAGTTAAAGGAAAGCATGAGTTGTATAAAAGTGTGGTAGAAGGTATGGTGGTGCTATTATAAAATTTTAGTGAGGTTTTGGGTGTGTAAAAAGGGGTGTACAGTAGAAAAAATGGGGTTGCACTTGTGTGAGATAGGATGTGCTCACCCAGGTCATGAGTTGGGAACCTACATGAGCAGGCAATGTGAAGGAAGCATGGTCGTGTGCATAGAACTCATGCATAGGTGAGAAAGAACATGGATGCACAAGTGAGCCAAGGCGGTGTGTTATCTATGCAATATGCACAGGCAAACTATGCGAGCATGCACAAGCTTGTGATAAGCAAAAATGATGGGGCATGGCTATTCAAGTGATCGTGCACGAGCTATGTGTCTCATAAAAATGCAACAGACATGCAAGAAAAGAAGGCCATGATGGCTGCAGTGGATGGTGACGGACAAAGATGGTGAGGTGGAGTGATGGGATGGTTGTGGTGGCTGATCTACCAAGCTATGGGAGGTGCTTGGTGGTTGTGGTGGTGCATGTATAGGGATGGTGGTGGCTCGGGCGCACAAAAAAAATAAGAAGAAGAAGAAAGGTGGCTCGAGCATATGGTTGCTCGACAAAAAAATGGGCAAAAAAATGAGGTAAATAAATGAGGGAGGGAGAGAGGAGAAAGTAGTGTATATATATATGTATATGGTGGTGTGCGACAAACTATGGCCGAGGATGATGATGTTGATGGTGATGATTGACAGCAGCAGAGGAATAAGGGAGTGGAGAAAAATTCAATGAAAGAGATGGGAGATGATGGTTAAGAGGTAATGGTTGTAACACTCCAAAATTCACTACTTTTTTTTTAAAGCGAAAGAATTTAAATTAAAAACTTGTGAATTCTGGGGATATTACCACCACACTTAGTACCAGACCGGTTCTCTCCGACCATTCCAGTACTAAGTGCTAAGGCTAAAAGAAAAGATTGACATTAAATTCAAACCAAAAGTTCATAAAAGAACTAGAAAGAATCATATATCAAAAATCAGAGTACGCGTAAAAGAATCATGAATCAGAGTACGTGATCAAGATTCCAGGAAAAGAAGAAATAACACTTTCATAAGATAAAAGCTTCATCTAGAAAACTCAATACAAGGTAATAAATTAAAAAGGATATATTCAATACAAAAAAAAATAACAAAAGGAAATAGAATCACATAAAGGCTTAAATATGGCCACAACTCTCTCGAACTTTGAGCCAAAACATGCTCAACACTCAGCCCCGCCGGATGTCTCGCCCACCTGCACAAGTCAGAAGGGCATACTACTCGTGGGAATGAGCAACACCCATGAAAAGGGTGAACAGTACGCTACGTACCGAGCAAGGTAACCGAGCACTAAGGCCAACACATAAGCACATAAAATCATATAATAATGCAGAAGAAATAAAAGAGCATAATCCATCATGATAACATAATTGCATATGACCATCTAAGTAAAAGTACAAAGGCCTATATATAATCTGATTCAATTAATTAATTAATCTCTGATCAGAAGTCAATTCACACCATGCTTTTTATCAAATCTACGCGAGTATGGGAACCCCACTATTATAGCCAGTGGACCGGAAACACATAGGACATCATGCCCTAACCACTATTATTCGTCGGTGGATTGGTCTCCAAGATACCGTAGTACCTGGCCATTATTATTCGCCGGTGGACCGATCTGGCCCCTGCTCGCATGGTGTTCCACTATAAGTAATTAGTATCTTTCCCATGTCTTGGCACAAATATGTTCGGTTTTGTTGAGCACGGAATCCCCCACTATTATAGCCGGTGGACCAAAAACACACAAGTACAAAACCTGACCACTATTATAGCCGGTGGACCGAAAACACATAGGACATCATAACCTAACCACTATTATTCGCCGGTGGACCGGTCTAGGCCCTACTCAACAATCTTCCACTTTAAGTAATTAATGTCTTAAGTATATTATTTGGAAGATTTTAACCCTAGACATGCATGAATCATTATCTTTACACTTCACACATCACAAATCATAAATTTCACCCTCATAATTACACTTTAATCACCAAATACACATGATACCCCAAAAACCCTAAGCAGCCACACCAAACCCTAATTGTCCACACAAACCCTAGCTCAGTCTCCTACGTACCCTTATATTGCTCCACTTACTATTTTTCATCCAAAGTGTTCAAACAACCAAATAACACTTATATTACCTTCCTCACATCCCAAATCAACTTTTCATACATAAACTTTACTCCCATGCAGACTCTACAAACCCCATGCAACCTTTCAAATTTTTCATGCAGATCCCTAAGTCCATCCATACAAAACCCTAAATTCTTTCATGCAAAGCCCAAGATTCTGTCATTCAAAATCCTAGATTCAATCCACACAAAACCAAAGATTCATCCATACTAAACCCTACATTCAAACCATATAAAACCAAATATTCATCCATACCAAACCCTAAATTCAACCCATACAAAACCAAAGATTTATCCATACCGAACCCTAAATTCGTACCATATAAAACCAAGATTCATCCATACCAAACCCGAAATTCAACCCATACAAAACCAAAGATTCATCCATACCAAACCCTAAATTCAACCCATACAAAACCAAAGATTCATCCATACCAAACACTAAATTAGATTCTCTCATATAAAACCATAAATTAGATTCTCCCATACAACATCATAAATTACATTCTCCCATATAACACCATAAATTAGATCCTCCCATACAAACCATAGATTCAATTCTTCCATACGAAACCATAAATTAGATTCTGCCACACGAAACCCTAAATTCCCCATTTTATTCCTCCACTTATAGACCATTAAATACTTAGGTCAACTCATTTCCCCTTAGTCAACTTACTTCCCATTTTTTCATTTTTGGCCTTTTTCCCACACAATACCACTTTTATACATCCTCACATGCATGTCTTATAGGGTCACAACACATATCATCACATACCACAATATTTCATCACATATAGTACACATGCCATACAAAAACGTACTTCAACTCCACATTATACCACATACGAAATAATTACAATAATAAACATAGGATGCATATCATACAAAGCATATAATGCACATCAACACATAATAGGACTTAGTAACACCCTTACCTAAAACTACACCGGTCTTGGAGCATGCTCCTACGCCTCCTTAGGGCTTTGGCTGGTCTCATCTATTATGAGGGAAAAACTAGAAATTAGACTCCCTCTAACTAAAAATACTATTAATTACTAACTTATTCAAAGACTAGGCTTTTGATAAAAATACTAAAATAATAATAGCAAAATACCAAAAATAATATCAATATTAATATTAACAAGAATAATAAAAATAGTAACAATAATAATAATAATAAGGCATTACTCAAAAACATAGTGAAATAAGGGATTCGGCCCCTTTGCCAAAATAATACTAATAATAACAATAACAATAATAATAATAATAATAACAACAAGAATAACAACAATAATAATAATAATAATAATAGAAAAACTAATAGTGAAGTAGTTGTAATATTAATAATGGAATAATAACAGTAGTAATTCGAAATAGTAAAAGTAAAAATAATTATAATTATAATTATAATTATAATAATAATAACATATTAATATTAATAATAGTAGTAATAGAAATAATAAGAAGAATAATAATAAAATCGAATTAAAAATACAATAGGGCTTCAGCCCTCAATAGAAATAATAATCAAAACATTAATACTACTACTACTAATAATAATACATATTAAAATAATAATAATAATAATATTTATATTCAAATAAATGAAATAAATTAAATTAAGGCTTGTAAAAATAGGGAAAAGGGTTGAGAGGGTCTAGGGTTCAACCTTAGGCTGGAGGTGATAGGCGGCACCGGCAGTAGTCCACGGCGGCGGCGGCGATGGCCAAAAAAAGGAAAAAAAAGGGTAAAAGTTGAATGTTGGGAAAAAGATAGGGAGAATGAAGGTGGAAATAAGGATGATAATGGTTGCCTAGAAGGAGAGGAATAGAATGATGGTGGCTGTGCAGCCAAAGGTGGCGGCGCACGGCTGCGATGGTGGTGGCCGAATGGAGGAGAAGGATAGAAAGAGAGGAGGAGAGGGAGGGAGAGGAAAAGAAAGGTAGGCGAAGGTAGAGGAGGGTCTGCAGAAGAGAATGGGAGGTGAAAGAATTGGAGGAAGTGGCGGACGAGGTGGCTAAGGGCGGTGCAAAGGGTGGCGGAGATGAAGAATGGGTTGATTGAGGAGCAAACTTTGCACAGCCGGGGTGGATTATGCAGGAAGAATCGAGGGATATGGAACATTTGGTTAGCTAGAGGGCGGTGCAGGGAAGGCTTTGGTGGGTGTAGTTGGTGGTGAAGTTGGCCGGAGGCAGTAGACGAGGAGTCTAAAGGGGTGGCGGTGACAAGATAGGTTTTCTGGGTTGGGGATCAAAAGCTCGATACCAGGCTCAAACCGGGGATATTTATAGGTTTTAGAAGATAGTTTAGGGTTTTGTGGGTCGTCTATAGGGTAAGGCAAGTAGGTTTAGGGTTAACGGTGGCGAGGTTAACCGGTGGGAGTCAAAACAGGGCAAGGGTTGTGTAAGGAAAAAGGGAGGGGATTGTGCGAGAATAAAGGAGTTGATTGGGTCAAAATGATAGGCCGATCAGCGGGGAAATAGAGGGGAAAAACTGACTGGTGAAATCAAGCGAGATCGCTGACAAAAAACTAGGGCAGGCGGGCGGAGGTTGCAGTCGACAGCGAAGGCAGGATCAAAGGCTTGGGGAAGAAGAAGAAGAAGGGGGTCTGGACTGGGCGGCTGAGGAGAAAAAGAAAGGAAGGAAAAGAAAGTGAACCGGACTGGTCGGCGCGGTGGGGGTGAATTAAATGAAATGCGGCGTTTTGGTGGCAAAATAAATGAAGAGCGGTGTTTCGATTGGGCCGCGCTAAAGGAAGAAAGGAAGGAAACAGGAGTAGGCCGCGAGAGGAAGAAGATGGGCCACGTTCAGGCCCAACTCAGCGAAGGTAAGGAAGAAAAAGAAAAGAAAAGAAAGAGAAAGAGAAAGAAAGAAAAAGGAATAAAGAAAAAGGAAAAAAGAAAAGGGAAAAAGGAAAAATAGTGGGTTAGGTTAATTAAATTAATTAAAATATTTTGGATATTTAAAAATAATAATATTTAAATCCCTTTTTAGGCTAAGTTAGGGTTTTTGAAAGATTTTTCATAAATTCCATTTTAATTAGCAAAACACCCTAATTTTCTCCAATTAAATTATTTATAAAATTCATATTAATTTGAAAATATTTTCTCCTTATTATTTTAAATAAAATAATTTATTTAATAAATTTTAAAAATAAAATCTTTAATTAGCTAAAATGCCAAAACTTTTCTAAAAAAATATTTATTCTTTTCTTCTTAAATAGCCCTAATTAATTCCCTTTTATTTTAATAAAAATAATTTATTTTTCATAATAAAACCTCATTTAAATATAATTTTTTTAAATTAAAAATTTTCGGGGCATTTCAATAGTTGTGTATTATAAAGGATGAGGAAAACACACGCAAGACAAGAGGAGGAGAAGAAGAATTCATTAGAAGAGAAAGGAAAAAAGGATAAAGAAAAGGAAAAGGGGGAAAAGGCTTAACTTAGGATTGAGATTAAATTTGATTAGCTGAAATAGGTAAGATTAATGATATAAATCTATCAAAATTAAGGTCAGGTTAAGAAGTATAAATTATCTAGGTCAAATATTTTGATTAGGTTAAGATTTTGGGATTAAGGAATTTAGGTAGGATAAGAATAATTTTTCTCTAGATTAGAATTAGATTAAGGTATTAATTATACGGGATTAGGTTTAGCAAAATTTTGGGGTATTAAATGTAATGAAGAGCTTGAGGTGTGTCTCACACATATCTTTCTCTATCTCCCAATTTGCTTCTTCTGCTCCATAGTGGCTCCAAAGGATTTTTCATGAGCGGGATTAAACTCGTCAAGGTCCAATGTACCATGGTGTTGAGAATTTGTTAGGGTCTCTCCTAATAGGACAATGAGAGGGATTTGCAACTTACTTCTGTAGTTTCAAGATGTGAAAGATGTTATGAACTTAGGCCAATTCTAGCAGAAGAGCCAGCTGATAAGCGACCTCACTAACTCTATCAAGAATCTCATAAGGTCCAATATACCTTGGGCTCAGCTTGCCCTTCCTACCAAATCTCTACACTCCTTTAGTGGGTGAAACCCTCAGTAGAACTCTGTCCCCCGAGTTATCTATGTAACTCTTTTGACAACTTTGAGCTGCTCTCATCCTATATAAGATCAACCAAACCTACTAAAATGTCTCCTCAACCATTTATGTCCCAAGTACAACAGTCTTGCTGATGTCACCCCAACATAAGGATGTTGGCATTTGCATCCATACAATACCTCAAAGGGTGTCATTTCTATGCTAGCATGATAACTGTTGTTGTGCAAGAATTCCATCAAATGTAAACGATCCTCCCAAATACCTTAGAAATCCATAGTGCAAGCCCGTAGCATGTCCTCAAGTGTCTCGGTCATCCTCTTAGTTTACCTGCCCGTAGCTGGATGAAAGACATTACTCATTTTCAGTTTCACGCCTATAGCCTCCTACAACTTTCCCTATAAGTGAAAACTTAAATCATTATCAAAGATGATGTCGGTAGGTGTACCTTGCTTGCTCACCACAAACCTCATGTAAGCATCAACTAACTAATTTATGCTCCGGGTTGACCTCATCGATGCAAAAATTGCTAATTTAGTTAATTTGTCAACAATGACCCAGATCATCTTACACGCGCTGGGAGTCCTTGATAGTCCACTCACAAAATCCATGGATATTGATTCCTATTTCCATCCCAGCACCTCCAAAGGCTGAACTATGGTGCTTAATCTTGACCTTCTGACATGTCAGACATCTCACCACAAACTCCACTACTTCTTGCTTCATGCAAAGCCCACGATAGATCTACTTAAGGTCTTATACAGCTTATCCCTTCTTGGGTGAAAAGAAAAGGGAGTATAATGACCCTCTTCCAAAATTCAATGCTTTAGATCAGTGCAACCCTGAGGTACACAATAACACCCCTTGTAGCGAATGCTACCATTCTCATGGATATGAAAAGTCTCAACCAGACCATTTTGTATCTTCTGTTGAATCCTCTCGAGCTTAATGTCTCTAGGCTATCCATCTTGAATCTTATCAAAAACTATTGGTTTAATCGTCAAGGCACACATCTAAACCTCCAAGGCACCCTATTGGATCAGCTCTACCTCCATCTCACCAAGTTCCTCAAGAAATCAATTAGCCACCAAGTAATAATTCAAAGAGTATGACGTCTTCCTACTCGAAGCATTTACAACAACATTAGCCTTTTCCTTGTGGTATATCAACTCAATATCATAGTATTTTATCATCTCTAGTCATCTTCTCTATCTCATATTCAACTCCTTCTAAGTGAATATATATTTGAGACTCTTATGATCAATGAAAATTTTAAATTGTGTCTCGTATACGTAATGTCTCTAAATTTTCAGTGCAAAGATGACTGTAACCAATTTTAGCTAGTGAGTCAAGTAGTTCTACTCTTGCTGCTTCAACTAGTTGGAAGCATAGGTGACCACCTTATTGTGCTACATCAATACACAACACAACCTATGTTTAGACGCATCATTATAGACATCAAAATTGTTTAATCCCACTGGCAGAGTCAAAATTGGTGTTGTAGTTAGGTGCTTCTTTAATTCCTAGAATGGAGCCTCATAGGTATCATCCCATTAAAACTTGGTAATCTTCTTCAATAGTTTTTTTTAGTGGGCATGAAACCCTTAAGAAGTTTTGAACAAATTTCTTGTAGTACGTAGCTAAACCCAGGAAACTACTAACCACTAAAACATTAGTGGGTGCCTTCTATTCTGTAACTACCACAATATCTGTCAGATCTACGGTGACCCTTCCTACTAATACTATATGTCTTAGAAAGATAACCTCCTGAAGCCATAATCTACACTTAGAAAGTTTGGTGTACAACCTATTTTCTTTAAGGAGTGGAAAGGTGGTGCATAGGTGTTGCTTGTGTTCCTCTTTACCCTAAGAGTCTACCAAAATATCATCGATGAACATAACCACAAATTGGTCAAGGAATGGCCAAAATATCCTCGCATCAAATCTATAAAGACTACATGTGCATTGGTGAGACTAAAAGGCATCACCGTAAACTCATAATGCCCATACCGTGTCCTAAAGGTAGTCTTCATGATGTCTACATCTACAATGCATAGTTGGTAATAACCTAACCTCAAGTCTATCTTCGATAAGACACCGGTGCTCCAAAGCTAGTTAAACAGGTCAACAATCCTTAGAAGTGGATATTAGTTCTTCACTATCAACTTATTCAAGCACCAATAGTCAATACACAAATGAAGGCTCCTAAACTTCTTCTTCACAAATAGGACTGGTGCTCCCCACAAAGACATACTGGGCAGATGTACCCATGAGTCAATAGCTCCTCCAACTAAGTCTTCAATTATCACAACTATAACGGTGCCATCTTGTAAGGTGCCCTCAACACATGTTCCACCCTTGGTAATTTCTCGATGGTGAAGTCGATCTCGTGTACTGATGGCATTCTAGGTATCTTTTTTCGGAAACATATCGGGGAAGTCCCGATCAACTAGAATGTCTTATAAGGCTGAAAAATCCTTTTTCAACTCCTAAACACTGCACAAGTACATGAGGTACCCTTTTGCATCAATGTGTAGAGTGTGTGGGTATATACGACCTTTGTTGTAAGCTTGGGTTTGCATTTCCTATAGAAGACCCTAGTACATTGCAGTCCACGCAAGATTACGTGTTCTTGAGAGCAGTCTATCACCGCTCAATACCTCCCCAACATATAAATCCTTAGTATGACATCAAATTCTCACTGGTCCATCTCGATCAAGTCCACTAGGAAGTAACCCCACCTATCACTAAGGTCACATTTGAGTAGAGCCTAGTATAATCCCGTCTATCCCTAAGAGCAACATCACATATATAGCTACACTAGAAAATGGAGATAAGGCATCTCTAGTAATAAAAGAAATAAATACAAATGATAAGAAAGCACCTGAATCAAATAGCACATGCACCGGTAGGGAAAGAATGGTGAACATACCTATGACTACATCCAATTGTCAATCAACCTCTGCCTGGTTGATGACATTCAAGCATCTGGTTGACTACCCTCCCTGATATCTTCCTCGATACACTCAGCACGCTAGGCATGTCCTCCCCTCTAAGGGAATGGGTGAGATCCCTATGGTCTCCCCTTAGCCCCTTTAGGATATACATCGGCTGGGGCAAGTGCTCTGTAGTGAAACTACTAGGGTGACGATAGGTAGGCTTGTTACTGATAAGTCAGTTGTTGAGGTACCAATGGTCCTCTTTACTGAAACTAACCTCCCTATGGCTAGTAAAAACTCCTATAATATTGAAAATTGAATGGTTGATGGTCTAGCTTGCCACATAATCGATAATGAGTAAGTTTGACCCTATATTCACGTCTTAGATGGTCTTTGTGACACCGTCGGCAAGTAAAATACCTCGATAGCTCCTAATACCTAACAGAACTCGCTGAATGATCCCTCTACTTAAATCTGAAAGGTCCACACCCTCATGATGGGTTCTGCCTTAGCAACCTTGTGTCTTTGGCTTCCACTTTCTTAGGATAGAAACCTGTTCTTATACCATAGTGGCAATAATGCACACCAAATCTTACAAGGTGGCCAAGTAAGGCCACCCCACCTACCATCATGTATATGCTCAAATGGAGCCATTGCTCAAACTAGTAGAACACTTTCAACTCACTAGCCACTACATTAAGTACAAACCTCAGTAGCTCTGTGAACCGGGCATATTATTGCCTCATTATCATGCCTCCTTGAGTCAGCTACATGAATTCTTCAGTTTTTCCCTCTTAAGGCTCTCTAGGTAGAACTTAGCACGAATAGCCATCTTGAAGTCCTCGTAGGACATTGGTGTCTTTCCATGAGTATGATATCCTAATAACCAAGCGTCGACAGTCCCACGGAAAAATAATGCTGCAATTCTTGCCTTCCGAGTTGGTGGACATTCGATGGCCTCAAAGGTCCAGTCCATGTCCCAAATCCACCCTTCCAGAATGACAAGATCCTCATCGCCGACATAGAGCAGAAAGTGGTGTCCAACAACCCTTCGAAGCTATTTTTCTCTGATACCCTCCTATGGGTGACACACAGGTAGGGTTGGTAGCAGAGGTTGAGGTTGAGGTTGATGCTACATGAATTATATGAAGGCCTCAAAAGGCTCCTCTAAGTGTCCTACCCGATCCTTCATTGTTGCGACCAACTAGCTGTAAAATAAAAGACATGTTAGGATAAAACCTTTCTAGATTACTAAAACTTATTACACATATCACATTTAGAGGCCACCTAGGTTGCCCGTACTCAATTTCTCATAAGTTAATCAAGATTTTTACATAATCAATATTTTTAAAACACAAATAATCCATTAGAAATCATATAAGGAATCATTTGAAATAAAATTTTATGAAATCAAAACATAGTAGTCAAAACCTAGGCTTTGATACCAACTTATAATACCCTAAAATTTACAACTAAAATTTTTTTTAAAGCAGAAACGTAATTCTAACATGAATGGGTGTTACTGCCATAATTGATATAAGTTTTTCTTATGAATAATTATCACATCAATTACAAGGAAAAAGTAAATTAGGATGTGTGAATAATAAATACAAAATGAGGGTAGCTCATAACATAAGTAAGAGTTTTAAAGTCTACTTAAAAAATAGAAACTAAAATACATAAAGTAAATATTAGTGGAGAAAAAAAAAAGAGGGAAAACAGGCTTAAAATAATAATCGGATAACATAGCTCTCTAACTCCCAACCCCATGCATAAGACAAAATCACTCCACCCCGTTCAAAGCATCATAAGTAGCATAATCATCTAGTGGTCCTCATTTACCTACATAGGCTCAAAAGGGGTCTCTACTCGTGGGAATGAGAAACATTCATAAGAAGGATGATCACTATGCTACATAATGAGTAAAGTAACAATACAATAAAAACGGGTCACATAATTTCATAAGATCACAATAATAGGTTACATGCACATGGGATAATCTCACTGATTTATCTATTCCTTTCCGAATCATACAATAATAGCGTTATGATCAATATTCATAATTTTATTCACATTGAATTCAGGGATCCCACAATTCTCAACCAGTAGAATGGCATCAAAGTACAACCCTAGGAAAAGATGCTCTTAGCCACTATTCTCAATTAGTAGAATAGTTCTAATAATATATAACCCTGGGAAAAACGCTCATGACCACTATTCTTACCTAGTGGAACAAATAGGTATAACTAGTCCTGACCTACGTGGTGTTTCACTTTAAGTAATTAGTATCTTATAAAGGGTTATGATATTTCATTGTTTTATTTAACTTGAGCTTAGAGACCCCACTATTCTCAACTGTTGGAATGACAACATAAGTACAATCCTAGGGTAAGATGCTCTTAACCACTATTCTTGTCTAGTGGGACAAACAGGTACAACTAATCCTGACCCATGTGGTGTTACACTTTAAGTAATTACTATCTTATCAAGGGTTATGATATTTAAATGGTTTACTTAAATTAATCTCAGGGACCCCACTATTCTTAATCAATGGAACGATAATATAAGTACAACCTAGGGTAAAAGACTCTTGCCACTATTCTCATTAGGTGGAATGAACATGTACAACTGGTCCCAACTCACATGATCTTGCACTTTAAGTGATTAGTATATTATTCATATTTTATTTATTTCAATGTCATCACATAACCATATACACATACTCATGCAAGGAACCTACCCAACACATATCCCAAAACATGTCATGTTTCCCTTAGAAACCCTAATTTTGCACCCCTAGCATAATCTCTTCTCTAGAACTACTTTAGTCCCTAAATTCTATACCCACTTAATCAAAAATCATGTTCTAACTCCCATGTCTCACACATGTGATAATAACCTATCACTAGGGTTACTATTCGGGCCTCCTTCAAAATCCTAATTTCCCAAACCTAGTATAGTCCCTTTTCTAGTATCCATTTAGTTCCCAAATTCCATACCCAAACACAGAATATTGTTATTAACCACTTAATCAAATATCATGGTCTAACCCCTCATGTCTTACACATGTGATAATAACCTACCCCCGGGATTACTATTTAGGACTCCTTCAAAACCTTAATTTTATATTTTAGTCATAACATTTTTTCTAGAGCTCATATAACTCCCCAGTTTTGTGTGCATACCCAAGATGCCAACATTAACCTCATATTCAATTCTTAGTGACAATATCCAACTTTTCACACATATGATCACAGCACCCACTACTACAGAAAGGGGTTTTAATAATGGCACATTAATAACGATGTTTTTAAGTCGTTGCCAAATGTGTGAAAACTAATGTGTGGGATAGTTGAGGAAGTTTTTATAATAGTTATAGGTAACGATACTTGTAAAATAGTTATTAAAATTTAAATTAGCCACCATGTGAGCACCGTTATTAAAAGGACCACCATATGAAAATAAGAGAAGGGGTTTTAATATCGATTCTTGTAAGAATGGTATTAAAAGTTGTTTTAATAACCATTCTCAAAAGAACAGTTATTAAAAGAGCTTTCAATAACGGTTCTTACAAGAACCATTGTTAAAACCCTAATCTTCCACCTCTTATTTCGTTCAGTTCTTGTTTCGTGCCAAAAATCTCATACTCTCTTGTTCATTCTATAATTAAATTAGCCAAAACAATTGGATATAATAATAATGATAGTATTAGTAATAATGATGATGATGATGATGATGATGATGATGATGATATATAGGATTTATTAAGGTTTAATTGTAGTTAGATAGGCTAGGATTATGGTTTATTAGGTTTAGGGTTAGTTTTTATTATAATGTATTAGGTTTAGGGTTAGGGTTTAGCGTCTATTATACTAAATATGATAATTAATATGTTCTCTTATAACAAACTATTATATGCATTATTCTCAACTAAATTTTTAATTATATCATATTATTATACTTAACCTATATATATTATCTTAGTAATATCTACTTGATTTTACTATATGGAGCTTGAATGATTATATGATAGTTTAATGTTCAGTCAATTTGTTAAATATATAAGTCAAGATTATGTCCTTATTTTAAACATGTCGAGTATAATAAGAAGAAGTTTGATTCAACTTCATCTTATAATAAGATGAAGTTTATGTCCTTATTTTAATTGTATCAATATTGACAAATCTAGTGGCAGTAAATGAAAGGAAGTGTTAGGTAATTTATCTTTGCTTGATATTGAAAGACACATTTATATCAATAGAGAAATAAATAAATAAAAAATAAGATTATAAGTTTTATGATGAGTATCTTATGTGGGTATGTTGTTAGCTTTATATAATTGGTTAAGATATGGTAGAATATATTTATGATTTGTCTAGATAGTTGAAGATTTTACATATTTTGTAATTTAGATCCTTTCGAGAACAACCTTAATGATAAAATTTAGTGGTTTTTCTCATTTGTAGGTAGTGAGATGTCGTGCATTGCTATAACATACCCTCCACCATATCTATGCATGGCACTAGATGTTGATCTACGGACTAATGTCATACGGTTATATAACGAGCTAGGTCGGTTGTCTGTGAGTGGCTCGTCGTATGACCCATTCCATTTTAGATCGTATCACCTACTCTTGACCCTGCCTCAGATGGAGCTATGGTCGTTGGCTACATATACTTTTTTGCATCGGTTTGTTAGCTATACTGATGCACCACACTCGAAACTTATTGAGGGCAGGGTGTTCGCCAGGGAGTATGATTGAATATCTAGAGATCTAGTGGTGATTGATGATGAGTGGAGGTTTCTTCATAGCCTACCTCCGAGTATCCACCCTATTTACCCTAGAGTATCCGTAACTAGACTCTTTGTTAAAGATGCGAGGGAACAAATGACATATCGAGATGAGTGGATTTTGAGAGTGATAGTTATTAGTCGAGCTCAAAAAGTCTATCATGGAATTTACTATGTTGGTTATGAGTTTTTATGAGTTAGATGTTTGAGCTTTAGAAACCTTTTGATGCATATAGTGTTGCTATTACTTTAACCTCGTAGTATGTATATCTTTTGTGATTTGAATCATTGTATAATGTTTTGCTCTGTGTGTGTGTGTGTGTGTATGAACTCTTTCTAAGTATGAGCGGCTTTTGTATTGATATATTTTTGGAAACATGTTCTCATGATTTGTATACACACACGCACACACGCAAAAAAAAATAGATTGATACATTTGAGATTAATTATTTCTAAGCATGAGTAGTTTGTGAATTATTAAACTTACAATTGCATTGATTTATAATAATTACTTTTTCATGGGATACATCTAGATTGAAAAACTATAGATTGAAAATGATTGTCTGCAAATCATTTGTCTAGAGAATATAATGAAGGAGTGGAGTTTTTCATTAAGTTTGCTAATGAACATGCTCGAGACTCTAGTAAAATAATTTGTCCTTGTTTGAATTGTACTTATATTCAGCATGTCAAATCTAATGATTTGAGATATCATTTTTTTATGTATAGAATTTATACAAGTTAGACTTGTTAAATACAGTATGGTGAGACACAGTCTAAATATGATAATGAGGAAGTTAGGAGGGAAAGTAGTGGATCATTATTTGAGAACTATGAGGGAGATTTGTTAGAGGAGATGACTCAAAAGGTTGAGGAAAATGTTTAGGATTGTCCAAAAATGTTTACGATGTTATTGAATGACTCGAAGAAACCTTTATATGGTGATTGTAAGATGTTTACTTGATTATCCAGTGTTTTACGGTTATACAACTTAAAAGCATGTAACGGATGGAGTGATAAGAGGTTCACGAAATTATTGACACTTGTAAAGGATATTCTTCCTAATGATAACATTCTACCCGATCGTACCTATGAAGTGAAGAAGATCCTTTCCTCTATGGGCATAACTTGTGAGAAGATACAAGCATGTCTTAATGATTGTATTTTATTTCACAATGAGAATGTGTCTTTGGATAGTTGTTCTAATCCTAAATGCAAAACACCACAATACAAGAAGAACAAGGTGCCAACTAAGGTTTTATGGTATTTTCCTATAATACCAAGATTTAAGCAAATGTTTAATGATGTTGAAGATGTTAAGAACTTGAGATGGCATGCTGATGAGAAGATAGATGACGAGCTTCTTAGACATCTATCTGACTCTCCATAGTGGATGAAAATTGATGGCTTGTTCCATGAATTCGGTAAAGAAACAAGAAACATGCGCCTTACACTTTCTACGAATGGAATGAATCCGCAAAATCAAGGCACCTATAGTATATGGCTGGTGATTTTGGTAATATACAATCTACCTCCATGGCTCTATATGAAACGTAAGTATATGATGTTGTCTTTACCCATTTCAGAGCCAAACCAATTGGGCAATGATATTGATGTTTATTTGGAACCTTTGTTTTATGATTTAAAGTTCTTGTGGGATATGGAGATTGAAGTATTTGATGCATATAGTGAAGAAAATTTCAATTTGAGAGCAATATTATTCAGTACTATAAATAATTTTCTGGCATATGGCAACTTAGTAGGTTATAATGTGAAAGGTCTTTATGCATGCCCGTTATGTAAGGAGAATACTTCATATGTTCAGCTAACACATGGCTGGAAGACTATCATTCTCAAGCATCGTAGATTTTTATTGAAGAATCATCATTATCATAGGCAAAGAAAAGCTTTCACTAGCTTCCAGGAAGAAGGGCGGGCACCAATCTGGTTTATGGGTTGACGAGTGTATTTGAAGAGGAAACATTTAAGTACCGAGTTTTGGAAGAAGAATAAAGATAATCCTCCATCAGTTGGGTGGAAGAAGATGTCTATATTCTTCAACATTCCTTATTGGGAATCTCTATACATAAGACATGCCTTTGATGTGTATATGTGATAGTCTTGTTGGCACATTACCTAATGTTCTACGAAATAATAAATATGGCATCAATGCTTTAATGGATATGGAAGAAATAGGTATTAGATAGGAACTGACATTGTGATACAATGGAATAAGAACATATTTACCACCGGCATGGCATACACTCTCCAAAAAAGATAAATTTCATTTTGTGAATTATTTAACAAGGTCAAGGTTCCGAAAGGATATTCTTCAAATGTCAAAAGGCTCGTGTCGATGAAAGAGTTGAAACTAATTAATATGAATTCTCATGATTATCATATTTTGATGCAGCACTTGTAATCGATAGTGATACTTGAAATTTTGCTAAAGCGTGTTCGAATTATTATCATGAAGCTTTGTTGGTTCTTTAATGTCGTATGCTCCAAAGTCATACATCCTGATAGTATGGATGTCTTGCAAATAGGGATTGTGATTACTTTGTGTTATATATAAATGTACTTTCCACCTTCGTTCTTTGACATTATGGTACATCTGATTGCTCATTTTGTTTATGAGATAAAAGTGCTAGGATGTATTCATGGGCACTGGATGTACCCCTTGGAGCGGTTCATGATATTGATAAAAGGTTATGTGAAGAATTGATATCAGCCAAAAGGATGCATTATTGAGAGTTACTTTGTAGAAGAGGCAATTAAAGTTTGCATGGATACTTGTCAAATACTAAAGTTCTTGGTATTCCTAATTCTCAACATGTAGGAAAAATCAAAGGACAGGATATTAAGGTCAAACAGTTTGGGCGTGTAGACCCTAACATGTTCCGTAAAGCATATCTATATGTATTACACAATAAAGATGATGTTTAGTTGTATATTAAAGAACATAAGCTTTCTTTAAGAATTGAAAATCCATCAAAGACTGAGAAATGGATAATCGATAAACATAATATTTTCTTTATTGATTGGCTAAGAGATCGCATCATTGCACTCATCAGACATTCCCCAACTTTAATGTTTGAAACCCTATATTGGTTGTCTCAAAAACCTCATTATGAAGTTTTTTCATATACCAATTATGCGATCAATAGTTACACTTTTTATAGAAAACAACAAAATGAGAAGAGTACAATGTAGAACAGTGAGGCGCCTTTAGTAGTTCAGGCAATGCATGTTACTAGTGTAAAGGACAAGAATTCAACCTATGTAGATATGAATTATTATGGTTTGATTCAACAGATATGGGAGTTCAATTACACTATATTTAACGTCTCTATATTCGACTGTAGATGGGTTGATAATAGCCGTGGGGTTAGATATAAAAATGTATTCACATGAGTAGATCTCAATAGGGTAGAGCATAAACAAGACCCATTCATTCTGGTATCACAAGCAACACAAATATTCTTTGTCACTAATCTTGCTAATAACAAATGGTATGTGGTACTATCTACAAAGAAAAGAAATGCTAATGAATGTAATGATGAAAATGATGCCAATTGGGATAAAGAGTATGTCTCATCTTTGCAAGCAACTCAATTACTGAGCGATGATAACAATAATATTAATGAGGAGGAAATATATGTAAGGGATGATCATCGTGGAGTAATATATATATATATATATCAAATCTTGAAACCAATTTAAAAATAAGGGGAAAAAAAGAAGGAAAAGAAGACGATGAGGGTAATAATATTGTAACATATGATATGTGTGCTTGTTTTTGTAAATACATATTTATACCTTCCTCATTGAATATGTATTGTATTGAAAAATAATTTAGTGGTACATAATGGTCAATACATATCATTCTAATATAATTTATTTATTATTATTTTATAAAGATATGGCTAAATAAAGTTGATAGGGATAGTAGTGATGAAGAAGGGAAGAGAGGCCCTACTATAATGAGAATCATCACAAACATGTGGAATAGAGGAGAATAAGTTGAGTTGGGATGGAATACTTACAATCATCCTATTGGCCCTTACACAAACATGTTTCTGATATACATTTTACTCATCAAGCCTAACCATATTCCTATCTCTTATAATAATTGGAAGTAGGTTCCAAAGGGTCATAAGGAACATATTTGGCAAGAGATCATGATAAATATGTTGTTTTACTTAATCATTTTTTTATGTCAAATGTTATTAATTTCAATACATTAATATCGGTATACATCTATATGTCTTATTTTGTAGAGAGTCTTTAATGTCCGAAAGAGTAGGAAGAAATGGCTTTTTAGACATTGTGGTGAGCGTATAAGAACATTTAAGGTGTACTTGGCGAGTAAAAAATGTACTGAAAGAGGGATGGCTCTCTATGCCAAAACCCACCCAAATGATATGGTTTCATTGATCAAGAAAGTTTGAACCAATTTATTACATATCATCTTTTAGAGGATTTTGAGGTATTTGTTGGATAACAATTAAAATTTTTGATTAAGAATATTTCATTGATATTTAAATAGCCATGTGCTTATATTAACATAGGAACAAAGTGTTAAAATAAAGAGATTGTTAAACAGAATAAATACCGGCATACTATGGCTCACAAAGGCTATGTAAGCCTTGAAGAGGAGTTGGTATGAGGTTTTGATTTATCTATTTACATGTAAAAGTCTAATGTTATAATAATATTCTTAATGTAATATTAATTTTTGATTTACAACTCATAGCTCATGACTTGGATCCATGTATCTCATCCATCAATATTGGTACATTATGGAAGAAGGTTAGAACAACAAAGGATGGATATCTTAATAAAGATAAAGATGTTGCTACCAAAAAAATTGTAAGTTTGTAGATATCCCGAACCCTACTTAGTTTTATTTTAGAAAACTATTATATTATGTTTATTTCTATAATCTAAATTCGAATATATTGCATACATTACAGGAAAAGCTTGAAACATCAGATTCTACAGAGGGGTGGACCAATATAACATTGTACCCTAGGCTACAGGAATTGTAGAACACCCCTAAAGACATAGGGGTCTTGGATTAGGTGTTATGAGAACAAGCGTGTGTGGTTGAGTTGGTGGTTCTCGTAGTACTAATGAGCAAGTGGCTATCATCACCTAGAAATTAAACACGAGATTTGAACAGATGACAATAATGGAGCAATAGTTGTCATTTATCAAATCTTAAGGGTATAAGTCATCCGATTCAGTTGACAATGATTGGCTTCACATACCTAATATAAATAGAGTTAGAGACAGTTGTGAAGCTGATGCGCGTTTTTCTTCTCTTCCAAAGGTAAGAATTACAAACTCTGAATTGTTATTAAGTGTATTTGGTGGCATAAATAATTAAGAATGTGTAATATTTTATTTCAGGTTCTGCATAAATATGACTTGTTAGCTAATGAATTTTCAACTCTTTTGGTGAAAGGAAGGGTACACATCAATCATAGTACCCAAACACAAATAGTCCATGGGTAAAACTTGGCCCTAAATACAAGGTTAGTAAGTATTGATACTCCAATCGTTGGTAGTGCACCATTACTATGTTATAAAGAAGGTGACAAGGCAGCTATAGTGCTAGAAGCTCACGGAAGCTTCATGCCTTTGCTTATAGATTAGATACATCTCACTATTAAAGAGGTAATGACATTCGACATCATTATTAGACCCTATTTGTTACTTACATTGTTTATACCTTTTTCATATATATATATGCTCAATACATATTTCATTTATTAATATGAATTAAAGAATCAAAAAAGAAGAATACTCCTAAGAGTAAAATGAAGAGAGGTACTAGCAGAACAAGCAACATAAAAGAGGATGTTGCTAAAGAAAAGAGAGATAAATTAGAAAAATTAGTTGCCCTACAAAAGATTCCATCTTCAGAGAAGAACCAACCTCCACCAACATTGGCTTTATTGTATTTCTATGCCCAAAAATACCTCAGTGACAATTATATTTTCATTGATTATCATCCTGAGTATGTTGGAAGGGATGATGCTACTTATATAGTATCGGCAATTGATATAAGTGACATTTATAATCAGGAATGGATGTCAACCACGAGTGTTGTCATCTACGTTACGTAAATATTATTTCATATTTCAAATTTTAGTACTTCTTGTTGCATTGAAAATTTTATAACCTCTTATATGAGTTATCAGTTATTAATAAATATGCATTGTTATTGTCCTTCATAAGTTGGTAGCTATTCATGCTGCAGTGGAGGGAATGTTGTCCTCTATTGTTTGTGCGCCCATACTACATAGTTGACGGTACTATAATAAGAGAGGGAAGGTACATGAACCATTTAGTGGATTGCATTTTGATTTAGGGATATAACAAGCTATATCTCATTCATCACCTAGAAAATGAATATTCGGTTTTATATGCCATCCAACTTGATCATAATAAAGTCTATGTGTTTGATTCCCTTTGAACATATGACACATATTTTGATGTCGCTCGTCATGGTGGGAAAGAATTTATTGACATGTTAGTATACTTTTTACTTCTTACTTTATTATCTTATTTATGCATATATTCTACTTTAATTATTTTAGGTATATATATACTTACAATAATGTGTATCCAACTCTATTTATTAGAGCACTATAGATGTCATATCAGAGGAGAAATGGGAATGGTGTCCCAGACCCAAAAAGTGTTGAATATTAGCCTATAATGGTAAGTAGGAAGATAAATATTTTATTTTTTATTTTAATTTAAATTAATATATAATATTTAGAGAGCTAATTAAATTCATTTGACAATGTCTACAAAAACAGAAAGGAAATGGTTGTGGATACTATGTATGTATACCAATGGATTTGATAGTTCAAAATAGATCAGTCAACATAGATCCAAGCCATGTATGTTTATTTTTCCATATTTTTTCATTAATAGATCATGACATATATATATTTGGTACTTAACTTAAGTACTAACTGAATAATTGAAACTTGTGAATTTGTATTTTTTTTCACCGGTGGTTATGTATGAGGCTAGAAATACAATGATGATGAAATTGATGAAGCTAGAGACCAATGGGCCTAGCACGTGCACTCATACATTCGATATTAGGGATATACATTCTGTATACATTTTCAGGTTTGTATTTCATTTACGTCTTTTGATCGTCTAGGTTATGATCTATGGAATTTTGACTTTAGAGTGTAGAGCTACCAAGTTATGATACGCCTACAAATATTGATTCCTAGGTATGCCTAGTGTATTAAGACATACCAATTATAGATTGATTGAAAATATGTAGTATCATTTGGGAGGAAGACATGCATATATATATGAATTGATATTGCTTTACATTATAGATTTGATAAATATTTGAACATACAACCGTGTATATGGGCTGGAACAAAAAAGAAAGAATATATATATATAAACAAGTTTTAATAACGGTTCTTACTTCAATCGTTATTATATGATGTTTTAATAACAGTTTTAAGTAAGAACCGTTATTAAAACTAGTTTTAATAATAGTTATCCTTTAAAACTGTTATTAAAAATTGGCATTTAATCTCAATTAGGGTTTAATAAATGAGTAATAAATTATTAAAACCCTAAATTGGGTGTGTTTTAACAACGGTTTTAACTCAAAACCATTATTAAAAGATCCATTTAATGTGTAATCAATTATTAAAATCCTAAATTAAGTGTGTTTTAACAACAGTTTTAACTCAAACCCGTTAGTAAAAGTTCCATTTAATGCTTATTTAATGTGTATTATAGTTTAATAAATGTATAATCAATTATTAAAACCCTAATTCGTTGACATTTTAACAATGGTTTTTGGATAAACCATTATAACGTTGTTTTTAACAATGGTTGTGACTAATGGTTTTTATAGAAAAACCGTTATTAAATACCATGTTTACCCCAATATTCATAATTTTTTGTATATTTTTTATGACGATTATGAACTATTGTTAAAGTTTTAATAACAAGCGATTCAATAACGGTTCAAAACTATTATTAAAATTATAAAATAACTGTTATTAAAATCTCTTTTTATGGTGGTGACCCCTAGGTTTTACTATTCACATTAAGGCATTTCCCCTCCTTTATTAGCCATGAACCATTCATTTTCAATAGAAAAATTTCATATAGTGCCCTTAACCTGTTTTGAGTTAGCTAGCACCCCAAGGTACTCAACATGCCACTTTTTTACCATGTTGACTAAAATACCCCCATGCCACAAAAATACATGTGTTCCCATTCCCCGAATCATAAGATTCTCAACATGAAAGACTTGTCAACCTCTCACACATACCATTATCATCAAATGCATGGCCATAGTTATATATAGATACTTTGTGCTCAATACAATCATATTTCCACAACTTTCTTACCTTTTCTTCCGACATGTAAAACCACATAATGTATATATATAGCACCAAAGTCAAGTAACATTTCATACAATGTCATCAACACATCAACACAAATGGAGATGTGCATTATAACACAACAAGCCTTATCTATGACAAGTATCCTTAACGAAGCGACTATAGCCTCTAAGCACGCAAGACCTGCATTTTCTCCTCCACTACCACCAAAGTATCACCTAGAAATAAGAATATACAAAGTTTAGACTTTTTTAAGATTTCAACCTAAAAGAAAACTAAGGAAAAAGAGATGGAAGAAAATAGAGGTAACCAAAGTGGGAAATCTTGGTCAGGGTGGCATATGATGGCATTTAGAGGATGGGTGATGTTTGGCAGTTATAATTGAGGTGGTGGTGATGTTGGGACTGGCAGGTAGTGGCGCTAGTGCTGGTGGTTGGCAACGGTGTAAGAAAAAGGGTAGCCAAGAGAAGGAAAGAATGAAGGAGAATAGAAGGCTCAATGTGGTGGTGGTGATGGGTTGAGGTGCCTGTGGTGGAGTGTTGCCAGGATGGTAGTGGAATGGAGGGGGGAAAGAGAGGGCTAGTGGCAATGGTGTGACCAGTTGTGGCTACAAGCTTAGGGGAGGGAGAAGGAAGGAGGCCACAATAAGGAGGGGGTTGGTGTCATGCTGGTGGGGGAAGGAAGGTGGTAGGGAGTTCGACTAGGGTAACGGTAGGCGATGAGGATGGGCTAGTAGACAGAGATGGAAGTAGAGCTAAAGAACATAAAAAGAGAAGGCACAAGAGACAAAAATAGGGGAAGATGGGGTAGGGAACTTGGGTGGCTCATCGACGAGGGGAAGAAAGAAAGGAGGGGAAGGAAGGAGGCTGGCCAGAGGGTATAAATAGGCGAAGGTTCTTGGGAGAGGGAAGACAATAGGGGAGGAATGCAGGGGGCTTTCGATGTTTATGGGATGTAATGAAAAGGAGTAGGGGAGTAGGGTGTAGGGATGTAGGGAGGTACAAGGGTGTAGGATAGTATGGTAGGCCAAAGGGCAGTGGGGCCTGCATGGCGGGGGTTGCATGGCTAAGAGGGGTAAGAGGGTACGTGTAGGGGACAATAAGTCCCTATTTAGGATAGAAGACAAAAGGAGAAAGGGAGGCAGGGAAGGCAATAAGTGGGGAAAAAGGAGAGAAAAAAGAAAGAAAAAAGGAAAGGGAAAGAAAGAAAGAAAATAAAAAGAGGGCATGAGATGGACTACTCGGGAAGGAGAAAAAAAGAGGAAAAGAAGGGAGTTGGGTTGGGTTTGGGAAGAAGGAGAGAAAAGAGAAAAAGAAAAAAGGAAGGAAAAGGAAGAAGAAAGGGAAAAAAAGGAAAGGATGAAATGAAAGAAAAGGGAAAATTTTGAGTGTAGAATTTGGGTTTAGGTTTTAGGTAAATTTTTGGATATGTGAATACAATAAATTTATCTATATATTTTTTTGGGTTGGGGTTAGGTTAAAATAAAATAAAATAAGTCTGAATATTATGAATTAGGTTAGGTTAACATGTTTGATAAATCAAAATTAAAATTTTATAAGATTTTGGGATATTACATATAGTTTGGTTTGTAGGGACCATTACATGGTTTGGATTTGGTATTGGTGCCAAGAATATTGAATTGTTAGTAAAATGAACCAATTTCCTACCTTTTTTTGTGCATTTCTCATTTGAGATGTCATTGGAATTTAAGGTGTTGACATATTTTGAGAGCTTCTTTATGGGTAAGGATGATGAGTTCACCCTAGGTGAATTGAGAATATAGGATTTTTTTTTACCATGAGCCTCTTTTATTTTATTTTGAACTTTTTCTCTAATAAGGGTTGGAAGGCCAGTGAGAAAATTTTCTTTGCAAAAGATATGGTTTGAATCATCAATGAGCATAACTTGAGTGAGAAATATTTTTTTGTACCATTAGAAATCACCAAATTTTATAAAACATATGTTTGAGAGAAGCTCAATATTTTATCTTTAAGGTGTGATGGATTACCAAAAAAGTGAAGAGAAATGAAAAGGATGAGTGAGGCAATAGAGTATAAACATAAATCATTTTGTTAATGATGATTTTAACTTCTTCATCAATTTGGATAGCTTATAGGACAGAGTTTTGTTCTTCTGGGGTGAGATAAAAATCCCACCATCCTTTAAGTTTTCCTAAGAACCCTACAATTAAGAGCTCTGTAATGGCTTCATTAGACGTACCAATTTAGGTTTTGTAGGTATTAGTAGCCATGGTAATTTATTGGAGGAGATTTAGAATATTGTATTCTATTCAAACATTCCATCAATATTCCATAAATAAAAGGATGAGGCTTTATAATTTGGTTGAACAAGCTTGTTTATTTTGGTTTCGAAACTAAGGTTAAGGGGTTATATTTTTGGGAACAATATTTCTAGATGAGGAAGGTTGGACATTTCTCTAGTGGAGGCATGATATGGTTGGTTCTTCATCGAGATCATATTTTTGGGAACAATAAAGGGATGAGGCTTTATGGAATGAGGTGAGGATGAGAATTGTATAGTATTTATGTCTATCTTTATTATCAAATACTTCCGCCTCCAAAATTTTCATCACCGTCTCTTAGTTTGGCATTCGATGTTCCATTGCTACAAACCTATCATACTTCTTCATCTTGTAACCTTTCTTTTCACCCTCTAAAAAATCTTTCGATATGTAAGTTAATATTTCAAAGTAGATGATAGTGCCTTCAAGTTAGAGGCTCCTTGTTTCTTCATAGTTGGTTTCCCTTTCAGTTTCCCAGTTGGAGGATGTAAAGAAAACTTTCATATTATTGCATCGCTTCTTAAGTATTAGGATTTGATCTATAGGTGTTTGAATGGGCACCATATTCATTGTTCCTTAACCTCTTTGATGCAAAACTCTAAAATGCTCATAGTTCATTTAAATATATGACCCTCCAATTTGGTTCATTTTTCATAATCTCTTGTATGAGCAACAAGGTTATTGTAACACCCCCAAATTTACTACTGAAAAATTTCATTTAAAATCAAAAGGTTTAGCGGAAGCAAAGGATAAAACCGTAAACTCGGGGGTATTACCGCCACACTTAGTACCAGATCGGTTCACTCCTACCGTTCCGATACTAAGTGTTAAGGCTAAACTAAACAATCGTTAAGTAAGAGTCATCAAAACATAGGTCCATAGTTGACATAGACCATTCACAAAAACCACGAGTCAACAACAGTTAAAATATCGTTAAGATTACAACTTAAGAGTACGGTTTCAAAACAATAAGCGTAGTACAAAATTTAGCTAAATGAAACAGATCCCAAGGGACCAATATCCGAATTGCCTACTCACTCAAGTCAGGCCTTCCACCCCAAAACAATATACGATCTTAAACCTGCACAAGAGGTCTGCTCCCCACCATTGGTGGATCATCACAGGACTCATTCAACCAATGTAGTATCAGTACGGGTCCAATACTGAGTAAGGGCGCTGGTGCGCTAAGGCCAAACATACAATCATACCACATAGGACACATAGCACAATCATATAGACAACATGCGATAACCCGCAAGATAAGGTCCGAATACTTTTCTGGTGACTTATTCTTTATTCTCATGAATGATAATAAGTCCATTTCACACATTCTTCAATAATCCATGTGAGCACGGGGACCCCACTATTATAGCCGGTGGACCGGAAATCAACACTCAGGGCAGAACGCCTCTGACCACTATTATAGCTGGTGGACCGGAATCAACACCCAGGGCAGAACGCCTCTGGCCACTATTCTAACCGGTGGACCGGACTGGCCCCAACTTACTTGGTGTTTCGCTGTAAGTACTTAGTAATTTTCCATGGATTAACTTATTCGTTTGGGTCTGTCGAACCCAAATCCCCCACTATTATAGCCAGTGGACCGGAATAAACACTCAGGGCAGAACGCCTCTGACCACTATTATAGCCGGTGGACCGGAAATAAATACCCAGGGCAAAACGCCTCTGGCCACTATTCTAACCGGTGGACCGGACTGGGTCGGGCTCATCAGTCTTTCGCTTTACGTAATTAATGTCTTATTCGTGTCTTATTAAATCACACATCGCCCTTAACATGCATGCCCCCTACATTCTACTGCTTTCCTTCCAAGAGGCCCATCCCATATATTGAGACTCGTGCACCCCAAATCACACCCCGACATTATTCTCCCCTTAAGCTCACACATATTGAAGGACCAACTCTTGGAAGTGTAGGTTAAACCCAACACCCAACGGCATCGATCTCGCCAATTCTCAACCTCTAAGGTTTTCCACTTGGAAACCCTAGTTGGGCCTATGTGGCCCAACCTCTTCTCACTTACCGTTACCCATTATTCACCCCCACATCTCACCCTTATTAAGTCAAAGCCCAAGGCATACCCTTTTATTCCTCAACCTCGCATGTACTCAGTAAAACCCTAGTTGGCCACATCAAACCCTAGCACCTTACTTCTTCCACAAGTAACCTCTCTCTTTTCATCCCCAAGTCTCTTCTTTCACATGGATCACCCATACTCACCTTTTTCATAGTAAACCGACACTCTCAACCCACAATCCACACCTCCTTAATCATCCTCACCATCGTACTCCCAAAGTATCCACTTTCTTACCGAAACCCTAGTTAGGCCCCTTATGCACCCTTATAACAACCTACGTACTATTTTTCACCCCAAGTCTCCAACCACCCTACAACTCTCCCCATCTCTCATTTACTCCCAAATTCAACTTTTCTCATGTAAGACACACCCCCATGCAAGAGTTAGTCACCTCATGCAGACCCCCAAGTCACCATGCAGATTTTAAAGCCCCCATGCATGGTTCCCAACTTTCATTTATTTTAGACATGCTTTCCACGTACAGTTTCTCTCATGGATGATGAGGTACTTGGGTCTACCCCATATTCCCCCTTAATAATCTCACTTCCCATTCCCCTCTTGTTATTCTTTTAGTCCCATTCCATAATACCAAAACTCTAGCATGCATGTCCTAGAGGGCCACATCAACACATCATAAATACAATACATAAACATGTCATGCTCCTATGATATAAGGCACACACATCATACCTCATTATCCACGCTGCGCTTGTAACACCCCCAAATTTCACTCCTGAAAAAAAAAATTGAAAGAATAAAGCGGAAGCTAGGAGCGAATTTGGGAAATGTTACCGCCACATCTAACACAAGATAAATGTCAACCATCTATCTCATGTTAGATGCAAGGCTAAAAACCTGTTAAACAATTAAATCCGAACTTTAAAAGCATGACAACGTTACGAGAATTTGAAGTCAATTACAAAACCCTTGGAAATTTAAATACAACCCTCGTAACTTTTTAAAAATGAATACGATTAAACAAAAAAATTCCGAAGGGTAAATATCTAGACCACTTACCCACTCAAGTCAAGCCTTCCACCCCAATTTAATAACTAATCAAAACCTGCATCAAAGGTCTGCTCCCCACCGTCGGTGGATCATCACAGGACCCATTCAACCAATGTAGTATCAGTACAGGTCCAATACTGAGTAAGTCCCACTACCCTAACTTATGGGAGAGACGTAACTAAAGCATCGAGTTCATATTATGATACAATACATTGATATAATATCATACGTACTCACAACCCACAGCATGAATCTAGCCATACACCTATAGTAACATATAAGACATATGTAACATCCCATTTAAACCTATAAGTGTGGTATATCCGAAATATAAAGTGGCTCATGCGTCTCAAGTAGGAATAATCCATATTATTGGAAACTCAATGCGTGACATACTCACATAAGCAACATGTAGTAATACAGATAATAAAAGCTGACCGTAGTCCAATTAGACTTATTTCCTTTGAGTCTTTATTAAAAGTAGTCATTTCACACCACAGTCATTAGTAATCCACGTGAGTGCGGGAACCCCACTATTATAGCCGGTGGACCGAAATATATAAACTCAGGGCAGAACGCTCCTGACCACTATTATTTGCCGGTGGACCGGTCTCCAGGGCAGAACACTCCTGGCCACTATTATTTTTCGGTGGACCGGTCTGGCCCCGACTCACATGGTGTTCCACTGTAAGTAATTAGTATC
>CM077809.1:93527911-93992911 GCA_039764185.1 Tamarix austromongolica | reverse complement strand
TAGGGTTTTGGGGTATTTCAGCGCTACACAAAACAGGTTATTCATAACACATGCATAATACACATTAACATGGCATACTCATCATTCATCAACACATCACATCACACATAGCACAAGGCCATAGCTTCGTCCTTACCTAACACGACTCCGGTCTTGGAGCACGTTCCTACGCCTCCTATGGGTGTCGACTTGATTTGCCTATAAGAGGGGAACACTAGAGGTTAATTTTCCTCTAACCAAACACTATTCTTCTACCTTACCCTTATCTCTAACTTACCTTTAGGACTAAAAATAAAATATTACTTTTATAAATAAATGTATGGTCATTATTCTTAAGGTAGCTAATCCGGCTACTACTAATAAAAGTAGGTCTTAATAGCTACAATAATTTAAAGTAATTTTAATAATATTTATTATTAACGGTAGTAGTTCCATGTTACTAATAACGATGATAGTAGTAGCGATAGTGAGGTTAGGGATATATGAAATATTACTAATAGTGACAAGGAACTAAAATGATAATAATAATAATAACCATGATAATAATGATAATATTAACACTATTAATAATAACAATAAGGATGTTAAAATAATAATACTAAAGTTATAGGTCATTAATAATATTAGTACTAACAATTATAAGTAAATCAAGGTTAGGTTGAATAATGATAATAATAATAATAATAATAATAACATTAATAATAATACTAATAATACTTCTAAAAATAATTAACACTTGAACAGCAAGGATTTAAGGGTTGGGGGAGTTTAGAGGGCCACCTAGGGTGCTGGTGGCACAGGTGGCGGTGCACGGCACACGGCGGCGGCGGCGGCGGCGGCGGCGGTGATGGGGGGAGAAGGAAGGTGGAGAAGTGGTGGAGGGGGGAGGAAGGAAAAGGAGGGGTTGGCAGGGGAGACAGAGGGTCTAGGGAGGTTGGGGAAGCTCCCTTGGTGGTTTTGGGAGGTAGAGGGGGTGCTGGAAGTGGCGACACGGCGGTGGGCGGCGGTGAGAAGGGCGGCGGAGTTCGAGGCTGGCTTGGTCGGGAAGGGTACTTTGCACTCCTAGGGCGGCGTGTGCAGAGCAAACCGAGGGGTGAGGGAGGCCTGGGTCGGTGGATGATGATGCGAGAAAGGGTTTCGGGGGTGGATCGGGTGGTGGCGATGGGCGGCGGCGACGGGGTGGCTGTCTGAAGTAGGGGCGGCGCAAGGTGATTTCTGGGCTTTTGGTTTCGAAAACCCCCAAAGTTGGATCCTTGGGGGGTATTTATAGGCTCGAAATAGGGGAGAATCGAGAGAGGGGACAAGGGAAGGTAGGTCAGGCGGCGATTTCGGGCACGCCGGCCGGCGGTGGCAGGCCGACGCAGGTCTGCCATGGCAGACCTGTGGGTTGGTCGGGAAAAGAAAAGAAGACGTGCGGGGCGGCCTAGGAGTGATGGAGGGTGTCGGCTGGTCGAGGGAGGGTAGCTGGAAGGGCCAAAAGGGGGAAGGCAGCGACGCGGGCGGCGCAGACAGGCGGTCGGCACAGAGGGGGATGGCGGCGTGTTGCAGGTCGTGCGCGGGAGGAAGAAAAGGGGAGGAGGCCAGACCGGCGGTCTGGGGAGAAAAGAAAAAGAAGGGGGGACCGGTTGATTCGGCAACGGTCAAAAGGCCTTATAAAAACGCGGCGTTTTGGGTGAATTTCTGGACGAAGCGCGGCGTTGAGTAGCTGGCAGGCAACAGCTACTTCATTAATCGGCGCGCAGCGTTTCAGCGAAAGGAGGGGCAAAACGCTGCGTTTTACTGTGGCGGGGGAGGGCCGAACGGTGCTGGGCTGCGGGGAGGAGGAAAGGAAAGGGGAGTTGGGCCACGGGCTGGCCCAACGGGCAAGAAGAGGAAGAAAAGAAAGAGAGGAAGAAGAAGAAGAAAAGGAAAAAGGAAGGAAAAAAAGAGGAAAGGATTATTTATGTTATTTTATTTTAGTATTTTATTTTATATAAATATTTAGAATATTTACCTTGGGCACTTAGATTAAGAATATTTAAATAATTAAATAAAATATTTATCCTCCTTTTTAGGCTAATTTAGGGCCCAAAAAAAAAAATATATATATATATATATATATATATATAAAGATACCCTTTATAAATTATCTCAAAATTCCTATTAGCTTGCCCTACAAAATCCCTTTTTAACTTAAAAAGAGTAATATATAAAATTCCCCAATAATCCTTATTTAAAGACTTATTTCCAAAATAATTAATTTTGGGGTATTTCAGTTATTCTTTTTCTTCTTATTAAGTGCTTGATATTTGTGTGTTTTTATCATAACATCTTGATATGTTTTCCCACTTTTTTATTCCTTAATACCTGGATGTAGGCACACAAAAAATTATGGCAAGCTAGATAACCTTTTTTGAAATGGTTATTATATTGCATTCAGGTTTATTTTCCACAATTATCGTCTCGATCTTGATCATAGCATTCCACAACTTTTGGCTAAAATCTTCTGCTAGTTTGATTCGTGACAAAATGACATTAACATAGTAATTAATTAATATGATATCCTCTTCTTTTGTCTAACTAACCTTGTCACCCTTTCTAATACTTTGTTCATCAATTATCTCCTATTCCTCCTCACATTGCCATTATGTTGAAAATGAAAAGAAAGATAGTTCTGATATTTGTGATGTTCTTAATTGATCAAGGATGGTACAATACTTATCCATAGAATTTATGATAGTCTAAACCATATATCTCCTCATTAACTCCATAGGATCATAAGTTGATATTTCATTGAGGACTTCCAAAATTAAGATAGTATGGTAGCTTTTGAGCATGGGAAAATAGGGGAACTTGAACTAAATTAAGACATTCCCAAATTTTACATTTATGAAAATATTAGGGTACTTGAACTAATTTGAAAACTTTTGATATTTCATAATTGAGAAAAATATTGTGGGCACTACAAAGTTCATAAAATTTAGGTATTGTTGATGCATTTGCTAAAGGTTACTTTTGGATTTAGCGAAGTGATGATTTTGCGGATTTAATGGATTTTGTGAAATTTTGAGGGATTTTGAGAAAGTAGTAGTAGTAGTAGTAGTAGTAGTAGTAGTAGTAGTAGTAGTAAGACTAACATTAATTATGTGTAAGATTCCTACTTTAATGATAGCAATAATAAACAACAATTAAGATAATTACATAAAAATAATAACTACAAAGCAAAAAACGAACAATATGTAATTAGATTAACAACAATATAACAATAATATCAAAGATTTGTTTTTGAAAATCAATAATAATATTTATGATAATAACATAATACTTAAGTATATCTAATAAATAATAATAATAATAATAATAATAATAATAATAATAATAATAATAATAATAATAATAATAATAACAAAAATAATTCTAATGATAGAAATAACAATTTTTTTGGTGAAAAATATGATTTTTAGGGTATTGAGAGAGAGAGAGAGAGAGAGTTCAATAATTGATACAAAATTGTTGGAATGATTATTTTAGACAAATCAAGTTCTATTAATATATCTCATTTTTTTTTACTATTTATAAAAAAACTAACAATTATTTTTGCTTGAAAAATGAGTTGATGATGTTGTGTATGAAAATCTTGACCTGCCAATCGCTGATTGACACATTATAAAACCATTGTCATATCTATGTTAGGAATTCTATTTTAGAGATATTAATTAAAAAAAGGCCCTAAATGAAACCTAAATTTCTAAAATGTATGTACTCTTAGAAAAATTTATAGGATATTAAATTAATAGGAAGGTGTAATCCCCCGAAATTTTAAAAACCTATAATTTAATAAATAGCTTTTATTTGGGATAAATTAGCTTTTAAAATAATTTAATTTAATTATTTTATGAATTTTTTAGTATATAAAATTGGATAGGAATATTTAATAAATTAAAATAAATATTTTATTATTTTATCGTACTCATTTTATTTGAATAAATTTTCAAACCAATATTTTTCCTAAAATAAACCTTATTTAAATCCATATATTTAATTATATTAAATTAAATTATTAAATAAATTTATTTCCCAAAAATATTACATTTTATTATTTTATAAATTAAATTATTTTAATTTCACCATTTTCCCATTTTCCCTTTCTTTCTCCTTTTTTCTCCTTTCTTTCATTTTCCTTTTTTTTCTTTCCCTCAGGGCATCAGACAAGCCTGCTTCCTCTCCTTATGCCTAGGTCACCGACCCACTCCCCTTCTCTCTTCTCCTTTTCCCTCGTGCAGCCTATTCCCTTTCCTTTCTTCCTTCCTCTCCCATGCAACCAGCCCAACCTAGCCCCTTCGTTTTTCCCCCGACCGGACCGACCCACGCCCACGCCTTTCTTTCCCTCACCCGGCCTGCCCCTCCTTCTCCCTTCTTCTTCTTCCTTTCTTCGTCGTCCTTCCTCGACCACCTCCGCCATGCCCGACCACCACCCTACAACTACCGACCCTCCCTGCCACACACTCTCTCTCCCTCTCTCTCCCCCATCCTTTTCTTCCCGTTTCAGACCCAAACTAGCCTGCACCCCTAGCTACGCATGCCCCTTTTCTTTCCTCTTCTTCCCTTCCCTCTCCCTGCCACCCGACCGGCCACACCTACTCCCCTCCCCTCCCTCTTCTTTTTCTTCTCCTCACTAGCCTCTCCCTACCCATTTTCAAGCCTTTCTTCCCTCCCCTGATTCCTTTCTCTTCATTTTCTTTTCCTTTCATCCCTCCCTCTATTTTTGCACTGCCGCCCCATTTCGCTGCTTCCACCGCCGCACCAACCACCTACACCACCCCTGCCACCCTCTACCTCATGCCCGCACCACCACACCACCCTTTGAGCAGCCCTCCAATCCCCTCCTTCCTCTCCTCTTCTTTTTCTTCCTTCTCAGCAACCACCCTACACCTCATCCTTCCACTGTTGTTCCGCCGCCTCTGCCACCACTTGAACCACCAAACCACTCCCTACATTCTCCCTTACCACCCTCACCTCCTTTGGCCGAAACCAACACCTGCAGCCCCTCCTTTTTCCCCTCCCTTTTCCTTCCTTCTCAGCCCCTCCACCGGTAGACACCTTTCGTGGCCTCGCTGCCGCCACCGCTGCAGCCCTTGGCCACCAACCTATCCCCAACCACCACCTACACCCCCTCTCCACCCTTGCACCTTTCCCTTTCACTAAATCCTCCCCTACATACCCTCTTTCCTAGCCCCAAAACCCCAACCCAAAAATAGCCAATCTTCCTTTTCTTCATGCCACCTTTGACCCCTTTTCTCCCTTACTTTGCATGCACCTCATGCTGCATGAGCAGGATGAGTTGCTGCATTCCTTGGTTTAATTTGGCTAATGAATATTAAGGTATAATAATATTTAAGTTAAGTATTTCATTAATTAAGTTTTATAAAGTCTTATACTTTGGTTTTCTCATTTCTAATATGATAAGTATTGATATTATTTTTAGGTATTGGTTTTGCTAATCAAAGCTTGAATCTTCAACCAAGATACTAGTAAGGTTTGATTTTTATGGGAATTAAGGTAATCGTTAAACCTCACTTAAACGCATGGATAAATATATGCTAGCACATTAGGGTTTTGATATGTTAGTATGCATGATATATTTATTGGTTAATATAATATATGTAGTTGCTTATATTAAATGATACAAAGGAAAGCATGTTAGTTTATGTGCCATGTGTGGAAATATTGCTTAAGTAAAGAGTTTGGTTATTAATGAAAATGTTAAGTACTTATCCATGTTATATTATGTTATTGTGACCATTGATACATGAATAATATTATTGTAAACCCTAGGAGCATTTTATTTATATGTCTTATACAAGAATGTGACCTAATATGTGTGGGTGCTAATGAGCATTATGTTGAAATATAATAGTTGGTGGAGTTGGATAATGAGAATGGAGTATTGATATTAATATTTCATGTAGTGATGATAATTTAATAAAAGTGGTGTAATAAAGGGTAAAATGGTAATTTTGTAAGTAAAAGGGTATTATGGTAATTTTGGAAGTAAATGGCAAAATGGTAATTTTGTAAGTAAAAGGGTAAAGTAGTAATTATAATAATGGAGAAGGGTAAAATGGAAATTATAATAATAAAGAAAGGTAAAATGGTAATTATAATAATGGAGAAGGGTAATTTGGTAATTTAACCAACTAAGGGGCAATTTGGTAATTATGATAATGGAGGAAGGTAATTGGTAATTTAACCAACTAAAGGGTAATTTGGTAATTATGATAATGGATAAGGGTAATTTGGTAATTATGATAATGGAGAAGGGCAATTTGGTAATTTAACCAACTAAAGGGTAATTATAATAATGGAGAAGGGCAATTTAGTAATTATGATAATGGAGAAGGGTAATTTGACCAACTAAAGGGTAGTTTGGTAATTATAACAAAGGATAAGAGCAACTTGGTAATCTAACCAACCAAACAAAGATATGATAAGTGTAATAATTATGAAGGATGATAGGTGACCTAATAAGTATGGGAGATAACCTGGTAACCCCAAACCGAGTAAGGGGTAATTCGGTAATTATGCAACATGAACGGTAATATGGTAAATTGGCAAGTAAATAAGGGATTACTTAATAATTATACAAGCAAGGGATAAATCAGTAATTCGTATCTAATATGTTGATGGGATAATGGAGTTTCGTAATAAGACTCAAGTAACACTAAATGGCAAGATAAGAGTATTTGACAATTAATAAGTATCACGAGAACGAATCCTAAATCAAAATTTGGATGAGATTATGATGGCATTAATAATTCATCTATGTTATCTTGGATAACCATATGAATAAGGAATACCTAACGATATTAGAACGATTGAAAGTAAATATGTATCTGATTGATGTGTTTTTCATGACCACCTTAATTAAGACACTAATACTTAAAGTGAAAGACCTCGAGATCGGGAATAGTGTCTTTTTAGGGGTCGCTATCCTAAAGACGTGGTTTAGCCCACTGTTATTCTGGTATTTGCTGGTGTGCCTTTATGTCCCAGCCAGGCCCTACATCTTACTCTATCTAGCTCTACGTACCTACTTAGGGGGTATGCATATTTATGGATTAAATATCTTTGTCGGTAGGGTATTGAGTTAGTTGTACAGTATGATTAGGGTATCTTTGCATCCCTGGGTTGATAGTTGAAGGGTACTGAGTAATTTGTATGCACCAGTACAACTGGTGTACCTTTGTGTCCTATGATCTTGATCTCCTTATCGAGGCAAATAAATGGAATTGATGTGATAATTGAAAAGGGAAAACACTAATCGTGAAAGTGAAAGACTAATGAGCTGGGTCTAGTTGAATTATGATTATGAGTACCGGTCCACCGAATATAATAGTGGCCTAGGAGCGTGTTGTCCTAGAAGATGATTATGAGTACCGGTCCACCAAATATAATAGTGGCCTAGGAGCCATCTGCCCTAGAGACTGATCCACCGATAATAATAGTGGTTTGGAGCGTTGTGCCCTGTATGTCTTCTTGTCCACTAGCTATAATAGTGGGGTTCCCGCACTCACATATATATAATTTAATCACGGAAAATACTAATTACTTACAGTGGAACACCATGTGAGTCAGGGCCAGACCGGTCCACCGACGAATAATTGTGGTCACGAGCATTCTGCCCTGGAGATCGCTCCACCAACAATAGTAGTGGTCAGGAGCGTTCTAGCCTGTATGTAGTACGGTCTACCGGCTATAATAGTGGGGTTCCCGTACTCACATGGATATATTATAATTCGAGAGATGATTGGATGATGATGGACTAATGGCTTAAGATCAAGAAGTATTGATTTTACGTTTGACCTATTAACATTTAACAAACCTGTTATGTATGCACTTCTCATTATATGTGTACATAGTTTTGTATCATGTGTTGCATTGCGGGCTTGCTTTTAAGTGTACTTTAAAGGGTAACTCAATACCATAGTACTGAAGAGTTTCATTTGTGGGGGCCCTGCCTATTCAATGGGTAGTGTCCTTTGCAAGTCATTTTCAAGTGCTATTCAAGTAGGCAACGGGAAAGAGCGTAATGAATTATCCGGACTTTTAGGATTTCAACTCTATCTCTTTTAACTCTGGTTTAAATGTAACTTGTATTTTTGGAACCACTATTGGTGGATTCTATTATTGTAAATTGTTATTTATGCTAGCCTGATTTTTAATATGGTTTGAAATTCAAGTAAATTGCATATTATTCTTTGAGCCTTATCACTTGGTATTAAAATGGTAGGAGTGAATCGATCTAGTACAAAGTATAGCGGAAATATCCTCGAGATTCACAGTTTTGTTATTTCGCTTCCGCTAATTCTTTTAATAAAACAAAAATTTTCAATAATAAATTTTAGGGGTGTTACAGAAGGACTATTTGCTTTTGTCTTACATATACTTCAACAAAATAAAATTGTCCCATTTTGAAAAGTGTTAGTTTTTGTCACTCCACTTGTTTGTAACCAAATGAGCTCTTAATTTAAACCAAATATAAAATTTTAAAGTTCTAAATTTTATACTTTTTAATAAATAATGTTTTGATTGGTACCATTTACAAAAAGTGAGTGTATTAAATAATCACTTATAAAAAAATATTTTCAAGTATATTTAAAAAAAATGGTTATATCATTTTCGGAAAATGATACCAAATAAGAAATTAATTGTCGGATAATTAATTCTGTTCGAGAAGTCATTTTACACTAACCAAACAAAACAGTAGCGTTTGAAATCATGTTGAGAATTAATTATTAAAAAGAATTATTTATTTTAAATCAATTTTTTTAAAAAAAATAACTATCTTAAATAAATACTTTTCGTAAATAGTTTCGCTAACAAAACTTATATCTCCCTCGGAGCATCTGAACTTCCAAAATTCGAATCTTCCTTTCTCCTACTACGCGATCGCTGCCTTCCTCTCTACATCAACTGATACCATTTCCTTTCTCCTACTACGCGATCGAGCTGCGTATCTCTGGCCGTCCATTTCCTTTGGACCTTTACATCCAACGTTGAGAAATCGTGATTGCAAACGTTTTTTTTTCCCTTGGCAGCACATAATCCCGAAGACCATTTAGATAATTTTGCTTCTTCCTCTACGCTGTTTCCTCTCGATCTCTTTGTCTGCCGGTCGGTGCCTGTTACCCGTCGAGTCGTCGACTGAGGTTCGCTCCTTCTCTTGCCTTCTTTTTCCGTCAAGACGAAGAAGCCCGAGCGATGGAGATTGTAATGGACCGGTGTCACTTCTCACTTGCCGAATTGCTTCCGTGTCTTGAATCTTTCCCGTACTTCATACCTTTTCGACGGTGTCCGATAAACTCTATACAGCATACTCTGCGAAGCTGTAAGTTTGAAGCTAACTAGAGTAGTCTATAGTTTCGACCTTTCTTTTCCCGTTATTGGCTTTCCTTGCCTTAAATTTCGAATCCTGCACAAACAGATAGATTTGCTTTGGAGTTGGGATTTGTGAAAATCGAGCATTTCTTGATTTTAGATTTGTGCAGTTCTTTTTGCAAATTGATATTAAGATTGTGAGTTCGGGGTTTGGACAATTAGCAGACTTTATTGTAGGTTTTGTTTTCCGTTGGGAGTCTCTAGGGTTTCTTGTAGGTCGCGATATTATAAGATCTGGGCTGAATGGGGGGACAAGAATTAGCGCTTCAGAGGTCTACCATCCCGGATTTGAAGGAGCAGCTTGTAAGAAAAACTTTAAAGAATGTTAGACAACAAGGCCACCCATATGTGGATATAAGAAAGGAGGGGAAGCGGCATATTTTCTTCTGTATTTTATGCCTTTCGCCCTTATATGGTGAGGAAGTGTTGTTTGATCATTTGAGAGGTAGTTCTCACAGAAAGAAGTATGAAGCTGCTAAACTTACCCTGTTTGGTCCAAATCCGTGGCCTTTTAATGATGGTATGCTTTTCTTTCACAATTCTGACGAGGAAGAAAAAGACCCGCTTGCTGCAAGTGATAGTAGGATAAACTTGTTTGAAGGTAAAGGTAACGTTAGAGATCTTTCTGTTGTTGTTTATGATGGTGTTACGAAGAATGGTGGTAATGCTGATGAGAGTTCGGTACTTCATTCCGATGATGGTTGCAGCTCGGGTGGGGAAACCAATGGTGTATTAGTGATTCCAGGTGTAATTGGTAAGGACCAAATTTGTGATTTGCGAGCAAGTTTTATGGGTTATGGACAGATATCTGCACGGTATTCTGTCAAGGATGGAGTTACTTGTGGTGTCCAGAGATTATGGTGTGAGTGGTTAGGGAACAATGGTCAAGATGTTGTAGCTAACAATGATATACCTCTTCATGACTTTGCTATTGTGACTTTTTCTTACTACTACCACTTGGGTAAACAAGGGTTATTTGATGATTTGTTGGCTTTAATGCCACCTGAGGCAGATCTTGAATCTGGTGAAGGATCTGGAAAGAGGAGTAAATCATTTTCAGAACCAGAAGACATTGGTGGGTCTTTAAACAATCAGTGTGACTCGTCGGGAGATGATTGTCAGTCTTCAAGCACTGCATCTCCATCATTGGTGCTAGATCGTTATGATGATATGGATCAATTTTTACATTCAAGAATGATTTTAAGCAAATCATTCAGAAAACAGTTAAGAAAGCAGAAGCGTTTTGCTTCTCAGAGAATGTGTGATCTCTGCCACCTCAAGATGCTTCCTGGAAAAGATGTGGCTACACTGGTAAATCTAAAGACCGGAAGACTTGCTTGCTCGAGCAGAAATGTCCATGGGGTGTGTCCTGCTCTGCATCTTTTGTTTTAAAATCGTAAAAAACTCTCTTGTTATTGAATGGCACGCTTAATTGTTCTTATCGCATGATTGACCTTAACATTCTTGTCAGGCATTTCATGTTTTTCATGTCTCCTGCCTTCTGCACTGGGTGCTACTTTGTGAGATTGAGATGCATCATAATGATCGAGATGGAAAAAAGCCCAAGAGGAGAACTAGGTCCAGGGGAAATCAGTCGGGAAGGGCAAAGAGGAAGCTAGTCGGAGATGTGCAAATCAATTCATTGTTCTGTCCAGAGTGCCAAGGCACTGGTACCTATGTTAGTGAAGATCAATTGGAGCAGCCTACCGTGATGCTCTCTCAGGTCTGCAAGTTATGCGATTGTTTATGAATATTTGGTCTTCCACGTAATTGTTGATATGATGGCGTTGTGTGTTACTATCTTGTCGTCATTGCTTCTACTTATATTCTGAACACTTGAACATTTTGGAACTCTTCTTGCCAGCATTTAACATTGAGCTGTGGATTATATTTGGTAACACAGGTTTTCGTTGTTTTTCAGATTTTTAATTACAAAATAAAAATGATTAATGCACGTCAAGCATATATGAAATGCCCAGAGGAGTTGCAGAACTGCTCTACAGGGTTCTATTTTCGTCCTCTGGATGGAGATGTTCAGGTAATAACTGCGTGTCCGATTGATATTATTCTTTGTTGGAAAATTGGAAGACACTTCATGGATGGTCTGCCTTTTCAATGAATACTTTAGGAAAAGGTCTCAGCGTTGAAGTTGCTGCACTTCTATCAGGCGGAGCCGCAAAGTTACTGAAGGGCTTAGGAGGTTGATGTTGCTTTAGTGATTCAAAATGGGTAGTATTAGTTCTCCGTTATGCAGCGAATGAGTATAAATGTATAGACTGTTATGTTAATACTTGTATAGTGTGAATGAATTAGAGAAGAAATGCCATTATTGGCTGTATTACTTTTGTATCTACCCATCTTCAGTTCGTTTGGAAAAAGGAATGAGATCTTGTGCTCTTTGGCTTTTGGCCTAACCTTGCACTTGTGCCGACCTTTCTGCCTGTTAGTTCTGCCTAACCACATCGCATTCCTCAGATTGCTGCCTCTGGTGTGCTGAGGTGAATGAAGTTATCGCAAGACATTTAAGATAACTGTTGTATTGGAAAAAAAAAATGTTGTTAAAAGTTGCTGAAAAAAATAGTTACCTCAGATTAATTGATCCGTCAAAAGGTTTTCTTTCTTTTGACTAGCAAGTATGTATTTTGAAGTGTTTTTATTGTGTGGAAGTTATTTCATCTTATAGTTTTGGGTACCCAGTGTCTTTAATCGTAGGAGAGATGAGAAAATCCCAGTAGGTCCGTACAAAAATGCACCTACAGTGTTTGATGAAACTACGAGTAGTTTTTATCTTATTCTTATTAAAAAAAATGGTAATTAATATTTTAATAGTTTATAAACTAATTTTTGAAATCTATTTTAATTAACTTTAAGGTGAGTTTTGTTGAACATATAATGTTAGCATCTTGAAATATATTTTTATTTTTTGGATAATTAATTAAGCTTCATTACTACAAAGTGGCAATGTCGTACGTCTCAACTTATTGCCCATACATCAAACATCTTTTTATGATTCATTTGATTCATGGAAAGTTTTAAAGAAAAGAAAAAAAATAATGAGAAAAATAATTTTTTTGTATTTGGTTTATATAAGATAATAAAAAAAAAGATGGTATAAAATTGTTAGAGATGAACTATATAATATTTTTTAAGAAAAAATTGAAGGAAAGTATCTTAATTTTAATTTTTTTTCTTAAATTTTTTTAGAACCAAATAGCGCCTTAAACAAATTTAGCAAAGTTTATCAAAGTACATGGGCAGCTTTTTATACTTAGGGTACTGTGAACTTTGTTGTAGACAAATGATAATCAATGCAATAACACAGGTATTGTTATATTTAATATATTAATTTATTAAAATTAATAAAAAGTACAGTTAAAAAGTTACGATTTGAAATTAAAATGTCCTCCGAAACACAGGTATACCTTCGGTAGTCATATTGCCGTCTTGGAAAAATTTCCTGTTTCTGATTTGCTGTAGCATTCTGAAGATTTTTTTTAATGCGCATAGATTATTTCGTTGTGCAACTCTTGGCACCCGGAGTCTTTAATCATACAAGAGGTAAGGAAATCGACATGCTTCGTCCCCCTTCTCAGCAGCCACATCACATAGGAAGGGAAAAATTATCCCATACATAGGTTTCCCTCTACTGACTGTGCATGTTTTATATTCTAGGTTGTAGGGCTGGCCTTACATTTTTTGGGGCCTTAGGCTATAAACTAAATGAGGCCCCTCACGTACGATAAAAAATAAATTTATGTAATAAAAGATCACTCAAATTTAATTTTTCTTATCTTTTGAGGCGCAAATTAATTGATTAGGTGATGCAAATCAAGTTTTGACACCAAATCTTTTTCGATCAATATAACGGCTAAACCATTTAGTTTTTCTTAAGATATAATTGACTGTAAAAAAAGATTTTATTAAGTTTAACTTAGAAAAATTTTTCTCTGTTGAAGCAATTGTGACAGAAATAGTTAATAGTATTTGATATGCAACCAAGGTATTTGGAAAAGAGTTAAATTTTTGTATAAAATTAATAATGTCTAACAGGTCTTTTGCTTCATCTTTAAAAACTTCTGGGAAATTGTAAATCAACATCTAGTTTTTCATTCTTTGAATTTAGACTTGATAGCAATTTTTCAATTGATATTGTATTAAATAGAGAAGATAAAAATAATACTAACCGTTGATCCTAAAATTACAGATAGAGGAAAAGATTTTACCAATTGATATGTCTAATAGAGTTACAATAAAATGAAGGAATTCCATCATCTTCTTAATTATTGATATTTGAGTTTTTTCCTTCTCTGTCTTTCGTATTCAGACTTTGCGAGTAGAGGCAGCATTTCTATTATGCTTTTTGCGTGCTGGTTCAGCAAAGCTACACGGGTAAGTTTTTTTTTATAGGGCCCAGGGCCCTTATTATGTTGCCGACATTCACTTTTTTCTCTTTAATTTTAGTCTTATATACACACACACACACACATACTAACTATTTGGAGGCTCCTATGTTTTTGAGGCCCTAAACAGTGGCCTAGTCGGCCTACCCCAAAGACCGTGCCTACTAGGTTGCAGGACGAGCCTTATAGACTATTTATTTCTCACCCATTTAATATTTGGTTATATTTTTACATGAAATTTTAAGTATAGTTTTTCTCTGACACTAAAGTAAAGCTTATCACACATTCACAGAGTTTGGTACTAATTTAGAATGAACGCATCCTTAATAGCTAAATTTACCTCAACATAAACTTTTAACTATAAATTATTATTAGCATCCATAAAAAATTTGATACTACTATATTATACAGTTTAATACCACACCCTCTATTTTATAATATAAAGAATATCAGGTTTCTAATTTTATTTCATAATCAGAATTTTTTTTCCAAAAATTATCAAAAATTAAGTGATATGTTTCCAATATCAATTTTATATTATTATCTTTCTAATTAAGTGAGTAAGGGATATTAAATTTAATAAAAAAATATTAGTAAAAATAGATAACTTTTTAGCTAAATTTTATACTTCTTAATATGCAAGCAAAAACCTAGTATTTCTTATATTATAAAATAGAGGGGATAATATTGTACAATTAATAGCTTCCTTGTAATTTTTGTGTCTTTAATTCATTTGAATAATAAGTATAGGATCTAGTATCATTCCTAGCATTTGCCTTTGCTTTAAGTTGGATGAGAGCAACCATTTTGTGGCTATGGTAGCTGACGCACCAACCTTTCCTTTTCATTTCTTTCTTTTTGTTAATTATTTTTTTAAGAAACTTTGGAGAAGGTGAATAGGATTAAATGGAATGAAAATTGTAATTTAAATTTTGACATAAGATTTATAGCGATTCAAGAGCTAAAGTTTCTCTACATCCACTATCAAAATGCATTTCCTATTGGACTTTGAACTTCGTGATGTGTTTATTATTGAACTTTTCACTAGATTTATGAGCTAACAATCTTAATGACCTTTTTGAGATAAATTTATAGCTTCACATGTTTATCTCATCCAAATTCTACACATAGAATCTTTACAAGAATGATAAACAAACTTACAATCTCTTGATAATGAACTTTTCGAAGATGATTGTTGTGATTACAATGAATCTCACAAAAATTGAGATATCAAAGATTAAGAGTAATTTGTGAGTTGTAATCTAGATAAAAGACTAAAATATTACAATGAACAAGTTGATTCTATCTACATCAAGGAATTAAGAACACTTTTGAGATATCTTTAAAAAAATAGATTTAGAAAATGTGTAGTTGAGAATTGATTGCATGAGAGAGTAGATAATTTAATAGCAATAAATGAAGTCTTTTTAGCATTCAATATTGACTAGTTGATTAATTAAAGGCATCATTCGATCAGTTACCTTGACTAGTCGAATGGTTGGTATAAAGATGTCAAATGGATTTGTTTAGACCTAATATGAACATATTACTATTGCTATAATCAATTGATCAGTTTTCTCAAAATAGTCAATTGGTGCTAGTCATACATTGCTGGCCCTTGAACATTTTGAAAACACATCGAATGGTTTTGCAAACAAGTGGTCTATTTGGGTAAATTAGTTGATCAATTTGGGGAAAAAAATTGATGTGTGTAGGGTGATGTAAAAATGATTTTTACAATAAATCTAGCCCATTGTTTGGTGGGGAAAACCATTTGATCAATATGGGGTACCATTCGATTGGTTTACTAGACCATTCAATGGAAAATCCCAAAGGGTTTGTCAATTGGTTTTAAAACCAATTGATTAGGACACTAAAATTTTGAAAGTTTAAACTCCTAGAATTGAAAACAAATTCATTTGGTTAGTTTTGAAACCAATCTACTAGTTTTGGTTGGAACCAAAACCTTTGGAAAAAACTTAGAATTTTGTGGAAGTTAAAATCAAGAAAGAATTCATATAAAATAAAATTCTAATGAAGATTGTAAAACTTCTAAATAGTTAAAATCAAGAGAGTTATGCTCAAATTCAATCTTAAAAAATAACCTCAATCTTAAATAATTAACCTTGAAGCTAAAGTATTTAGGCATCTTAGATTGATATTCTCTTATACTTTGAAACTTAATTGCTCTTTTAAATCTTTGCACTTGATAAAATTATTTGAATGAGTGTGTTTCTCTGTCCATATAATAGTTGTGGTACACACACACTTAAGCAAACATTGTTAAACCCTTAAACACATTTGTTATCATTAAAATAAGGGTATTGCCATTAATTGAAATAAAAATTCAAAATTTTTTTTAATTAAAGACTTAAGTTAACTAAAAGCCTATCCTACCTTCCCTACCTTTATTCTTCATTTAGAACATGCTTGTTAGCTTTCCTTTGTAGCCAAAAATCACAACTCTCTTCTTCTTTCTTCTCCATAATTCTTAAACCAAATAGTTCTTAATATTAAGGATTGGCTCATTAATGTTTTCAATAAGAAAAAGTGGGTTAATCTTTAAGAAAGTTGAAGTTAAATCTTGTGCATCTTCTTCGTTCAAGCTAGATTTTAAAATCTTTCTTGCTTTCCCTCTTTGCTTGGATATTAGACTTTAGATAAACCTCATAAAATTTTAGTTAAAAGAAGATTAAGATTTTATTTTCCTCACCTAAAATTTTGAATAAAATAAAATTGGCATTGATCTAATTATTATGTAATATATTATTATTAATAATAAAGATAATAATAATAATAATAATAATAATATGAATTATTATTGTAATATATATTAATAATATTGAGAATAAAATAATTGATATAATTATTATAGATAATATTATCATTATGAATAATATATTTTTAATAATAATAAACATCAAAATAATAATTATTATTATAAATAACAATAACAAAGGCAAGCAAATATTCAAAATTAATAATAAAAAATATTAATGATAATATTAATAATAATAAAACTAACAATAATAATAAAGATATTAACAATAAGAAATATTATAATTCTTGTTTTATTTATAGCTATAATAATAATAATAATAATCATAATTATATTAATTATAATAATATCAATAATAATAATACTAATTAATATTATAATCAATTACAAACAATTAAAAAAATACTCATTATAATTAGTATTATAATTATAATTATTAATTTCATTTTAATTGGAATATAATTATATATTTTTATAAATAATTTATTATTATAAATAATATTAATTATAATAAATAATAATTGTATTAATAATAATTATAATAAAAAATATAACAATAATAATGATATGTATCATTAAATTTATATCAATCATAATATTAAAATATGAAATACTAAATAATAATATAATTATTAATATTAATAGTATATACATTGATTAGATTGAATTGGATCATATCAAATTAAATTGGTGTGGATCATATTAAATCTAATCTAATAATAAGGTGAGAAATATACGGTCTAATTGTTATTATGTGTTATACTTGTTTTGTTTACAAGATAAGCATGGTTAGATCTTTTGTATATCAAACATGATTTTGGTGTAAGTATGAGTTCTTGTTGTTTTTATGAGCTTTTTAAATTAAGTATGAAAGCATGATTATTGTGTGTTTAAGTACATTTAGGTATGTATGAATTTTTATGGTTGAAAGTGTGAAAACGTGATTTTGGGCCCATTGTAGTGCTCTCGGTAAATAAGGATTTTGGCTTGTTCTTGTTGTTTTTAATTTTTTTTAATGATAAGATTGGATTCATTGATGTTATTTGGTGAAATCTAATATAGAAATGTTAGTTTTAGTCCAAGTGTAGGCTAATGAATTTTTTAAGTTTAAGCATATTTTGGGATACTTTTGGAATTTTACATATGTTCTACAATTTTTGGGTGTTTTGTGAGTTTCATACCATTCTTCGTGCTAAATTATATATGTGCCTAAATTTTTATGATTTAATTCTAAGTATATTGCAAGTAATGATCATTTTATGTTTTTAGGGTTTTAGGGTGAAATGGTATTTTTACTTATTGTCCAATTCTTCAAAGATGAAACTTGGGTTTTAATATGCTATACATATAATCATGAGCTATTTAAAATTTCATGAATTTTTTTAAATGTTCATTATTTTAATTAGATTTTAGAAGTTTCAATGTGCTTAGGGTTAAAATGAAAATGGGTGTATTAGTAAAGTTTAGATATCATAAGATATTATGGGTTGTTGGAGATATTTTGATGGATCATATCTTAAATAATGATCTTGTTAGAAATATTTAATTTCATAAATATTATTTTAGTAGTTTCAAAGAATGAATAGTAGTTTTCTAAAAATTATAATTTCAACGGTTTTTGTATAAGTGTTTGTGAGTGTTTTTTCAATGTGAGTGAATAGTATTTTTTTAAAATGGTATTTTGCCTTATTTATCCTTGATAATAATTAATATATCTAAAATTGTGATTAATTCAAGTGATAAATGAAAGGTTTATATTGGTGAATCAAGTGTTAACTATAGGAAATATTGATGCTTCGTGTGTGCCTTAGTCGATAGTTTTATAGCTAATTGTCATGTTTTATATTATTTGTCCATGCCTTAATAGGCAATTTGTGTGTAACTTGGTCAGTGGTCTCTTGGACCTTCATACCTGGTAATGCTATGGATATTCATATGTGCTAAACCGGTAGTGCATTAGTTAGGCCTCTCTCTCTTTCTCTACTTCATACATAACATACAAGACCTTTAGAGGGGAACGATACTTAATAATTAAGGATATCATCAATTATTATTTTTTGGTTCCATAGTTGGAAGTGTAATATCCCCAAAGTTTATGATTCAGATATTTTATTTTTAGATAATGCGAAAGTGATAGAATCTAAAATCGAGGGATATTACTGCCTCATTGAACATAGGAGATGTGTGATCATTCATTTAACTTATGTCCAATATAAGGTGAAGCAAAATCAAACATATAAATGATCTAAGAGACTAAATGAGATAGACAATAATATAGATGATATGACAATGTTTACATCAATTCAAAGTATTAGGAAAGAGCTAATAGTTAAAATTACCAAAAAGATCATAAACAATTCCAGTGCATTGGGAAAAAACTATATAATCCGACCAACCTAAGTTTCAAGCCAACATTTCTCCCCAAGAAACGGCCAACTATTGGTTCACATCATCATCCTCAACACACTCTAACTAAGAATCACAACCCTACAAATCGCCATCTTCCCATTTGAACATGCAATGACCATGACAAGGTAGCATCAGTATACCGATGCTGTAGTAAAACAAACATATGCTAATATATGGTAAGGATCATGCAACACATAAGGAAACATGTTAATATATATCCCATGGAAACACGTTCAACACACATGAAATAAAATAATAAAAAAATATATCCAAGCCACTATCTCAAGAATATCAATAAGGCTACATAAAGGAATCCTCATTATTTATCTCTTGATTAATATCATTATCTCGACAAGGATGAAATTAATACTATGACCCCCTCCCACATTTGACACAAGTGACAAGGAGCTTGTACTGGAATCTTCGACATCCACCATAGTTAGTCTCCTAGGTCAGGGGCATACATTCAATTTAGCATCTGTAACACTTACCACAAAAGTGACTTGTGTTAAGGGGCTTGTACCAAGATCTTCAATATCCACCATACTTGTCATCTCAAGTTAGAAGGTAAAAAGTAAATATGGTAACCTAAACCCTAAGTATGCAGATTAGATGAAGGTCCCTAAATTCCTCATTCGATAACCAATTCCTTAAGCCAAACTATTCAAAACCAAAGCATAAATAATAAGATAAGACCTAAGGTACTTAAATATATAAGCCATGGTTAAAGGCCAATGCCAACTCATGGTAAAACCTAAAAATCATCAAAACTATCCAAGGGGAAAAATTAAATAGTCCTACAAACCAGTTTGTTGTTTTACAAAAACTGGATGAAGAACATTAGACAAACCAACAGACAGGTTAAAGGGCAACCAGTTGATTAGTTAAGCCTTAACTAGTTGGTTGGTTCAAGGTTGAAACCAACAAAAGAATAATTTATGATCACTGGGCCAAAACCATTTGACTAGTTTATATGGGTACAACACATAACTTTTGCAAATCAACATGAATATATTCTAAGTTATTCCAAGCACTTCTACCATGGATTCCTATTATCAAAAAACACATAAAATCATGCTTAACATGTTGATTTCACTTAAATTATGGTTGGAAACAAAATCTACCATCATGCACTCTAAACCACCAAAATATAACAAAATTACCAAGGATGACCCAACATGCTCTCATACTCCAAAAATATCACGCTATACACAAAAAACATGTTGAACATAGCAATATACATAGAATAACACTTCATCATATTAAAACTTAACTCAAGCATAATTCATACCAATAGGCCTAGCCTCACTTGCTTGCATATATTTAACAAAACACATAAATCATGCTCACATACTTTTCATGCTCAAAAGTTAAGAAGAATCATGCATATAAAATGAAACAACATACTATCACGCAAATAGATAGCCACAGATTAAGGTAAGTTTGATTTACCTTTAACACAAAATCTTCTTTCAAAGTAGAATCCTTGCTTGATGACCAACCTATCAAGACCCTTGATTTCCTAGGTAAAAATATGAGTTTAAATCATTAAAATCCTTGAAACCAATTTAATATAGATAATGAGAGAGAGAGAGAGAGAAGGATGTATATTTCTCAATATCAACCTAAAATTAGAAATACCAAGAAGAGGAAAATCAAGAAATATTCATTTCTTTCCTAACATTAACCCTTCTTTGTTTAGGGAAAATGAAGAGGATATAAAAATAAGGATTAAGAATAGGATAAAAGAAGGAAATGAATTGAGAAAATGGATGATAAGATGAGAAGGAAAGTTCAATTGCAAGAAGAAAAACAAAACCCTAATACTTATAGAATTTACATAAGAGAGAAAAGTGAAGTAGGGGGAGTGTTTGTATGCTAGGAAATGAAATCAGAAATGAAGGCTTGCCCAATACCTTTTGGAGAAGTGTGTTGACTTTAAGGTGGAGTGTAAGGATAAGGGTGTGAGAGTTAAGAATGATGAAAGTGAGGGATTTAGGGAAAGGATCTTACCTAAATTATATCAAGGTAGGAATCAAGTATTGAAAGACATCGTACATGCTTTTGGGTGGTAGAGAAGAGAGGAAAGTGGGTTGGTGAGAAAAAGTAACTCCAAAAGTGCTTTTGTGAGAATTTTAGCTTAATAAAATGAAATAATGATCCAAGTATTATGAAAATAACCCCTAATCACTAAAATATATTTATTAGCACAAAGAGATAATAATTATAAGGTTTGAAAAATATTTTGAGAAGAATCAAAATAAAATGAGGAAATCACATGAAAGTTTAGAATAACCACTTGATTGGTTAGGCAACACCGACTAACTAAATTTCACCAACCAGTTGGATGGTATTTTGAGGTGATTATCTAGGTTCTAATTTAAGCGAGTTAATTGGTTATGGCCATGACTAGTCGATTGGTTTCCTTGAGACTTATATTTTCACCCTTTATCAAGGTTTTTTTTTTCAAAACCAAAACTTTTTATTTATAACTAACATAATTGAGATACATTTTTAAATTCTTTAATATGAGGTATTATAGGTAGTTCTATAGGTATTTTTCATGGTTCCTTAGTAATGTTTTAGAGTTCCATAGTCGGTAGTGCTATGGGTATTTTTCATTATTCCTTAGTCACTATTGCTTTAGAATTCCATAGTTGGTAGTGCGATGGGTATTTATCATGATTTTCATAGCTAATAGTGTTATATATCTATTTTAGTGATTGTGATATGATTCAATTTTATGATATTATTATTTTTGTTTAAGTGAGATTGTATAAATAAGTGAAGTGGGTTGTATGATAACATCACTTAATGAACAAAATAAGTAGGTGGCCTTGCATGTCTGGGATAACATTATATTCTACGATTATTCATGAGCATCATGTTTCTTCAATGACACCATATTTTGTTGTTTTTTATGCCATGAGGATGTGCAATGTGTAGTATGTTATTTGTAATTAGTTAGACGTGTTTAGCCATTACTTTTGTACTAAATATTACGTTTTCTAGATTTTTGGTTGGGTTGAGCAATTAAAGTTATCCAATGTTTTTTATCAGGGTTTGTCACCTGTTTTTCCCTGGGCTCTTATGCCTTTTTCCTTATCATATTTTCCTTCAAGGGTTTAATATTCTTTTTTTTTTATATTAATGTATATGATTTTTGATACGGAATAGGTATGAGTTGTACCTCCTATATGTTGGATGCAATGATAAGACCCTATATTTATGCTTTGGCTTTCATAAATCTCTTTTAAAAGAAAATTTTTAGGTTGCATAAATAAGGGTGTTATACCATCTACTTATCTTGACATTGTCTTCAAAACCTTTAACCTTCTCTTTTTATTATTCTTTCTATCTTTTCTTAAAAGCTAAGAGCTAGAACTTATCATAAAATAAGTTTTACATTCACTCAATATCCATCATGGTTATGACTGTTACTCTATGATGAATTATTGATGTTCATAATTTATAACATTTTGGTGTAGTTTTTATCCCTTAGTTTCTATAATAATAAAAATCCTTTTAAGTGGAACATTTTGTTTCATTTTGAGAGTCCTTTTAAAAAGGTTAAATCTTACTTTCTATTGTTACCCTTATGTTTCTCTTTCTTCTTCTATATAGTAATTGTTATGTTAATTTTCTCATTATGGAAACATTTAATTTTTTAATGATAAAAATATGAATAAGTTTAATACTTCATCAATAATGTGTAAATTACTAAAATAACGTTCTTTTTGCAGCAGAGAGAGTACTTGATGTCTAAAACTAATTTGATAAAATGGGTTGCTTATTAGTTTAAAAATATGATTTTTAGTATTCTTTAACTTCAAATATGGTAATTTCAAAGTGAACGTGTTTAGAGTCATATATTTTATGATTCTATTATTCAATTATATGATATTAGGTTTTGGGATCTGCTATTTGATATTAGTTGGATTATTGATCATGATAGAATGGAACGATTCATTCATTCTTTGATGGTATTTATTTTTTCTTTAACATGGATTTATGCACACATACATATATGCAACATAATTCACATATTATAACGTCATTTTTTACTTCAACTCTTTTTTTTTTAATTTTCATTCAATGATAAAAAAAATTAAGTACAACTCACTGAGATCAAATATTGAATCTTGAGGGGGTATGATATACCAAAATATGATGTAGGACAAATAATAATTTACATAATTAATAGATCTCAAGAAAATCAAAGAGGCAACCTACTAATCTCTAATGGATAATATGCAAATCTGAGATAAAAAAATTGTACAAAATGTTTTGTTGACCGTGAAGTAGAAAGTAACATATAGAAAATAGTTTTGCATGTCCCACACTTAATCTTCGAGGCTCACTATTATTCCCTTTTTATTTCTCGAGGCCATTGTAGTGGAATTACAACTTCTAATGAAAAATGTGTGTATCATGGATATGGTAGCACCATGATACATGTATACGGGCCCACACCAAAAAAATTCAATAATTAATATTTAGAAAACAGATAAAACTATTGGCTACATGACTATTACACTTCCGCACTAGAAAGATTATGCCTAACGTCTTCCTCTCTTAATTGTTTTTGCAAACTTTCACACTTTACGCTAAGACTCATCACCTCTCAAACTCTCTCACTTAATCATCTTATATTATGCTTGTTTTCAACTTCTGCATCCAGAATATGGAATATACACATTTTGTCTAAGAAAATCATCATATCTTCTTCATACCACACTTCATCAATTGAGGAAAATACAAGTGATTCTAAAATGAACTTACAAAAAAATTGCAACACAACACAAGGTAAGAGAATGACTTAGTTCTGCACATGAATATGAATCATAGATCTAATTGAGTTCAAATAATGTGTGAAAAAGGTATGCAAAAGATTTACCTTCATTATAAAGGATGTGTATTCCTTCATGGAAGATGTATATTGATGGTAGTAACATGTGCTTTTTTAAAAGATGTGCATCCAAAGGATGAGTTACTTCTTGACGTTTATAAAAATTCTATAATGTGAATTGTAGATGTGCCTCATAGTTCAAATAATATGTGAAAAAACCTAGAAGATGTATAATCATGTGCACAACCTATATTCAAAAGACCTATATTCTTTGTTTGATAATGTGAGTTTCTTGACAGAAGCTATGCATTTTTAGTCGTAATTTGTGCATTTGTAAGGATGTGTATAAATGTCAGATGGATGATGAGTATTTATCACCCTAAGAGGTGTATCATGTAATATAGTTACTTTTCGCTATAAATATGTGTATTAATCAATGAAAGATTTATATTCTGACCTAGAATATGTTTATTCATGCTATACACTTTATATATAAAAAAACATGCTATGACTATTTGTAACTTAAAGAAGTGTAGTTGTATAAAATATTTATGCTTTTCTGATATATGAAATGTGTATGTGTTTCAAAATTCTATGAATAAGGTTTTTCACATCAAAAAGACATGATAAGTAACAATCATGTCAATATACAGTGTCATACAAGCATGCTAATGAAGACCTTGACACACCTATATCACAATTTTCTCCAACAAAAGAAGAGAGTATTAGTTAAGGAATTGGTGGAAAACACCAAATACAATCCTCGTAAGAAGAATACAAAGACAAGGAGGAAAAGTAAGGGTCTAGTTGTGGTTAGGGAAAAACAAGTTGTGCTCTAGAATAGAATGTCCCATTTATTCTTAAATAATTTGATTAAGGATTTCATTGCAGTACAAAAAAGAGTAGTTAGATATTGATGCATTTTCGTATGCACAACAAATTTAATAAATAAATCCTAATTTCCAAATACATAGTACATGGTAAGAAGAAGTTGAACCCACAAGGAATAATATATAATCAATAATTCTGTAATTGGTGTTAAAACACTGGTTATGTAATAACATTTACTTCTATCACTAAGTTCTATACTATGGATAAATAATAGAACGCTTTACTCACTAATTAATGAATAAAGATAGGAAGGTATTGATTATGGAATTAGGACATCAAATAATCATAGAGAAAAGAATGATTCTAAATGATTTAACGTTAAACTCATAATAATTCATCACTTTACTTTTTCTTAATTCTAATAAATTAAATAAGCTCTCAATTTACCACCTAACCAATTAATAACCTAGGTTAAGAATGCTAGATTCAATTAATGTTAGCATTACGAATGAAAAGCAGTCAACTACAACAATAATCACATAAGCTCAGATCATACAATCATACGAATTACTAGACAAGATTAACAATTAATCTTTTTAATACTCTAGAAACGTTAATTAACAATTACATATTAATTACATTATCCTAGCATAGATTAAGATCTAAACTAGATAAGTGATCAATCTAATTAGTTTAAATTCTTAATCTATGACACAAGATCATTCAATTCCGTTTATCAATTCAATTCAATTTCATCTAGAATCTTGAATTCAAATTATGTTATCATATTCGAAACCTAATTCTGTCATCAAATCCTCCTGTCCTATATTATCTACTCTACTATATTCATAATTGTAACAACACACAATTAAATATAGTAATCTATAAATAACATCAATGATTACTAATAAATAAATAATGAAACACTAAAAATAAGAGAAATAATAATGCAATAAAGAGAATTTACTTGCATTCAATTAAAATTTAGAACTTGCAATTAAGAGAGAAATGGAGAAGAACTTATCAACTTGAATTGCAGAATGTTAATTGTTTAATTGAATACAAGGAAGACAAAGAGAGTTGGAATTGTGAATTTCATGTGTTTTCTAGAGAGAATAGAGAAAAGAGAGAGTTAAACTTTTGAATTCGAAAAACCGACTCCCAAACTCCAGAATTGTTAGAGAATATATTAGAAAAAAGTTCATATGAGTGGTTACAAAAATTAAGAAAAACACGATCCGTATTTTGGGAAACACGGGACCTCTGTATTTTTCTTTGAATTCTCTTCCAATTTCTGGATTTTGAAAACTGAGATTTTTATCTTTTGGTGGAAAACACGGCCCATGTTTAGGAAATACGAGGGTACCGTGCTCTCTGTTCCTTCATCATTTCTCTATGAAATATCAACACAAGCTTCCCTTTAATGTCTATTCTTTATTTCTGGTCTTTTCTTCCATTGATTTAATATCTCTTGATGTGTTCTTTGCTTAATTTTTTCTTTCCTTCGGTTTTTCCTTTGAATTTCTTCATTTTTATCTTTTCCCGCAAAATCTATTCAAAAGAGAAAAACTAGAGAAAAGATTAAATCTTATAAAAATAAAGAGGAATAAATGACATTTTTACTCAGGAAAATAGCATATAAATCCCATATATCAAATACCCCCATGCTTAAATTATTGCTTGTCCTCAAGCAACATCATGTCATACATAAGAGCAACATCAAGGATTTCAAGTGAGATAAGTTATGGACTACAAGAATTGTAAGATTGGATTTAGTCGTTCATGAAGTTTAACAATGCATTAGGACTTAAAACATTTATAAATCACAAAATTGAAATGTTGAGAATGTTTTGGATCACACATCTAACATACCCTATAAATAGTTTTATCAAATACTCAAGTGGTTAGGGAACGAGAATTAATACAGTTACTATCTCACCATGCAAAGTTAGATTAAGATTAATGAAAGTTAAATTGGTAGATTCTTACTTTTGGTACATGTAAATGCTCACTCTTATGTGTCTAAGGTACAATGTGTTTACTATCAAAATTTCTCCAAATAATAATGATCGCCCATATGTTTGCCATTACTCTCAATTTGCCACCGCTTAAGAGAACTAAAGTATATAAGAATCAAAAGGTCTTAAATTTGGTTGTAATTGGGTTAGGGTTAAAAGGTGGATTATAAATTTGGGATTGTAGCTTGACTCTATTAACTGGAGAAGCAATTTCTTTCTTTCCATTAAGTCACAATTCTTCCTTTTCTCCCTTACTTTACTTTCCCCCTTTTTTTCTTTTATTTTTTTTTAATTTCAAACCCTTCCCTTCAAACAAATAAACAACAAAAGAATTTTTATCTTTTTTATTTATTTTTTATTTTTGAGAAGAATAGCTACTTCGCCCATTATTTTTATGATATTCACACCCCCCATGCTTAGATTTCACCCTATTAACAAAACAAATGTTCTCCCTGAGAATCTATTGCTCCACTAGTCATAGAGTAAGGAGGGAAAATGCATATGGAGATTAGTTGTTAACAAAGGTTAGATTAATAGAACAAGGCTTCGGCTTGAAGGGGTTATGCAATGGATAACAATTTTAAAGTGGGTTATTTGGTTGTGTAGCTAAAAAAGAAAGAAAAGTGCCTTTATCATTTTCAAATATCCTAAAGTTTTGTGTGGCCTTGAAGAGATCTAATGGTAAATTCTAGTTTAACATATTATCAGAGAACACACAAAAGTTAAATTATGACAATAATAACTTGAGTAATTCATAGGAATATTATCGTTATTTGCGGTTCATAAATGTTTTATAGAAACTTTGGGGCAAGCCATCTTGAGATGTTAATATTATGATTCCATATTCAAGGTTTAGAGGTTGTCTATTGGAATTAGGAATAATGAAAATTTTATGTGAAGTGTTATGATAATTCTATGGGATTTGGGCTTGGATACTTCAGTGATTAATATATATATATATATATCAGGATGAGATTACTAAAGCAAACTAATGGGAATTAGGTTGTACTTTTTGGGTATGATACTCATGAAGGGATTTGGGTGATGACCTAATATAATGTGAGTAGAATAACCAACATGGGATAATGAACACTAAAGAAAGTGTAATTAGGGTTTGATAGGACTTAAAGATTTGGACCTATATTATATGCATATCTGTTTGACTGTGTTCTATGCCCGAGAATCAAGTTTCAGAAGGTCCTAGATCTTATATGCAAGTTTCAGAGAATCAGGTAGATGACTTTGTGGCCTATGACGCCTTATGTGGGGATGAGTGAATCCATCTAGGTTGGGGTCGGGTGAAGAGTATATGATATTTGGATTATGTATTTATCTGGATATCCCTTTTTGGACTCTTGATCTGTGGTTTCCCTCTTTTGTATTTTGTACTGTAAAACTCGGAGTTAAACTCCAAACTTAGTACAATACTATAAATGTGCTTTTGTTTTCTAATTTCCTTTTATTATCTTAAATGTTTTAGCCTTGTGATTGATGTAAGGATAGTTGCATAAACCAGAATTATGTCGATCAGCGCAGTAAGCTCCACTATTTTACTTAGTTAATTTCTGCTGCAAAATGAAATTTTTTAATAGTAAAAATTGGGGTGTTACAACCTCCTTCATGAATATGAGATAAACACCATACAACACCCTTAATTATCCATCTAATCCCAAGTTATGCCATGTTCTTATGATACTTACGTATTTGTCAAATACCCTTATTTTGCTATTCAATGTTACTTGAGTCTTATTATGAAACTCCTTTAATCCATTGATATGTTAAATACAAGTTACTAATTTACCCCTATCATCTTTAAAAATTACTGAAATACCCCTCGCTTGTAAAATTATTAAGTCATCCCTTTTTATTTTTCAATTAACCATATTACCTTCCATATCGCATAACTACCAAATTGTCCCTTACTTGTGTTAGATTACCAAATTATCCTCCATCCTTGTTAAATCACCAACTTTACCCCTCATACTTGTTAAGTTACCAATTTACCCTTCTAGTGGGTTAAATTATCGTATTACTCTTTATATTTATCCAAATTACCAAATGGCCCCCTTAGGCTTATTAAGTTACTAAATCACCTTTCATACTTATTTCACTTGTCAGATTTTCCATTTGGTTAGTTAGATTACCAAATTGCCCTTCTTCATTATTATAATTACCACATTGCCCCTTTTGTTGGTTAAATTATCAAATTGCCCTTCTTTGTTATTATATTTACCATTTTGCCCCTATTTCTATAAATTACCAAAATACCCTTCCTTTACACCAGCTTACCATTTTACCCTTCTACTTTATTACCCTTCCACTTTATTAAATTATCAAAATACCCTTCCTTTACACCAAATTACCATTTTACCCTTCTACTTTATTAAATTACCAAAATACCCTTCCGTTACACTAAATTACTAACATACCCCTTTTCTTTATATTAAATCACCAAAGTGCCCTTCTCCTTTATTAAATTGCCATATTACCTCCTTACGTTATAAAATTTACCAAAATACCCCATTTCCATGTAAAACTACTAAAATGCCCTTCTTACTTATCCACTTACTATTTACCCCCCTATTCTTATAATTTACCATTTTGCCCTTATTATACCACTTTTACCAAAATACCCTCAATTCATAAAATATTAATATCTATGCTCCATACCCATCATCCAACTTCACCAACTATTATTATTTATCATAATACTCATTAGCACCTACACTTATTTAGGCCACACTCTTACATAAGAAATAATACTAAAATGCCCCTAGGGCCCATAATAAGCATTATTTCTACACATGACACATAAATTAACATACTTTCTTTTTTATCGATCAACATATGCGATTGAAAATATTATACTTAACAACATATATTATGCATATAAACATATTAAAAACCCTAATATGCTAGCATATGTATATCCATATATTTAAGTAAGGTTTAACGATTACCTTATTTTCCACAAAAATCAAACCTTACCGATACCCCGGTTAACAACTTAAGCTTTGTTTAGAAAAATCAATACCTAAAAATAATACCCATAATTATCATATTAGAAATAGGAAAAACCAAAAGGATAAAACTTTATGAAAACTTAATTAAAGACATTCTTTATTTAACCATTATTATACCTCAACAATTAACCCAAAAAAGGTCCAAACCATGTGGAACTCACGTTCCATGAGCAGCGTGAGCCACATGCAAATTAGAAGGGGAAGAGGGGTCGAAGGAAGGATGGAAGAAGAGAGGGGTGTTGGTTCAGGTTGGGGTTTCGGGGGTTAGGAGGAGGGCAGGTGGAGGGGAGTTAGGGTAGAGGCTGGGTATAGGGGTAGAATGGAGGTATAGGTGGTGGTCAAGGGTGGATGATCAGTGGCCAAGGGCGGCGGAGGCTATGGCTACGTGGCTGCAAAGTTGGTTGTAGGGGTGGCAGAGGAGAAGAAGGAAAAGGAGGGGCTATAAGGCTAGATTTTGGTCAAGGGAGGCAAGGGGTGGTAGGGGAGGTTGTAGGGAATAGATTGGTGGCTTTGGGGGTGGCGAAACGGCGGCAGATGGCGGTGGTGCAGGGAGGAGGCCGAGAAGGGGGAAACAAAAAGAAAATGAAGAAGGGTAGTAGTAGGGGGCTCGTGGGGGTGGCTTGGTGGTGTAGGGTGGTAGTAGGGCGTGGAAAAAAGGGGTGCAGGTGGTTGGTTGGGCAGTGGAAGTGGCGGTCAAGGGTGGCAAAGCAAAAATAGAGGAAGGAAAGAAGAGGGGAAGAAGGGAGAATGGGGGGATTGGTAGAGGGAGAAGGAGGGCTCGAACAAGGCAGGAGAGAAGAAGAAAACGAAGAGGGAGAGGAGGGGAGGCAGGGCGCTGGCTAGGTGGCTTGGTGGCAGGTGGTAGGGTGGTGGTTGCAAAGTGAGGGAGAAGGAGAAATGGAAGGCATGAGGGGAGGGTTGCAGGCTCGGGTTTGGTCCAAAAATGGGAAGAAAAGGACGAGCGAAGAGAGCGAGCAAGCTACAAAGGGAGGCAGGTGGTGGTAGGCGGTAGAAGAAGAAGAAGGTGGGCTGAACCAATCGAGGGGAAAGGAAGAGAAAAATGAAAGGGAAAGGTGGGTTAGGGCGGACGACGCGGGAAAAGGGAGAAGGAAGGGGGAGAGAACAGGCCAGCGGCCCAGAGCGCCAGGAAGGGCAGACCAGTGGCCCGAAGGAGGAAAAGAAGAAAAGGATAAAGAAGGAAAAGAAAAAGGGAAATGGGGAGAAATAAAATAAAATAATTATTGGAATAATAGAATTTAATATTTTTGATAGATAATTTAATATATTAGTTTGAAAAGGGTAATTTTAGTCAAATATTAGTTTGGAAAATTATTTAAATAAAATGAGTATGATAAAATAACAAAATATTTATTTTAATTTATTAAATATTCATATCCAATTTTATATACTCAAAAATCCAAAAAATAATTAAATTAAATAAATTTAAAAGTTAATTTATTCTAAATAAAGGCTATTTAATTATTAAATTATAGGTTTTTAAAATTTTTGGGGTATTACATATATTACTAATTGTAAGATGTGTTTTTTTTTTCATTATAATATGTGCATTCACTACAAGATGTGTATTCTCTATTGGAAGAAGTGTATTTATTCCTATGACATGTGTATGATTTACTGGAAGATGTGTATTCTTGCATGAAATGTGTTTTCCTTCCTATGAGATGTGTATTAATCCTGGAATATTGAATTCTTTCCTAATCTTATAATATCTATTTTACAAATGGATTCTTTGCAGTTTGACAAAAAAAATTGAAGAATTTATTTTAGATTTCAATGATGATATAAACATTCAGTTAGTAATGGGAGAAGAAGATATCAAGAATTTCAAGCTTGCAAGTATAAATTTATTTTCTAATCTTCACTTTATTTCTTTCTCAATATTAAAAAATCTATATATTCATTTACATTTCCAACATGTTTTTTTTTTCATGTTCACGAGGGAACACCACTATGTCATGGTTATCAACTTCATGCATGACATAATAGAGATATCGGACAACATTACCCTAACTAAATATGTTCTATTTGTCAATAAGTACAAGAATGTTTATAAATTGGTAGATAGCATTGTAAACTTTTGCACATCAAGCAACACGAGAAAGTTACTGAAATCAAGAACTACAGGCTAAACCACACATAGTGTATTGGTTGAAAACAACGACAACAAGACTTATTGTGGTGGTTTTTCCATCAGATTTATGGAAACATATTTCAATAATTTTGAAAAATGGGCGACTCAATCATAGACATAGTAAGTGTTCAAATAAGAAAAAATTCTTCTACAACTAATATGTTTTCAAATAATAATAATAATAATAAAGGTGTTTCGCAAGTAAATGAACAAATTGGTGTTCTTAGGGGAACTATGCTACTTAGATCATAATGTTTAAAAAGAATGGACAAAGGAAAAAAATTATGTAAAGGAGAAATAATTCCAAGTAGCTAAAGAAGGAAAAAAAAAAGCAAGATAAGCGCAGGAAGTAATGTACAAAAAGTTCATGCCATAAGATGATGATGATAAGCCTAAAGTAGCAGAAATATAGTATATATGAGAACAAATGTATGCTTCATAACTTGTAGACCTTTTTACTCTAGCACTACAGTATTAAATCTTATTATTCATATAAATCATTAAGATAACGTTACTTTCATTCATAACATTAAATATGCATAAATTCACCAATAAATAACATCAAAAGAACCCTCATCATTAGTGGAGGAAGAGGATGATGATGATGATTATCTTAATTCGCGCTTCTCATCAAAATCATAAAACTTGAAGTTTTCTTCACCATCTTTATTCTCATAATTATAATCAAAATTAGGGGTGGGTTACAAATATTCAAACCATAAGGATCCCCCTCCACCTTGTCCTCATGGTCCTCGTCCTCATCTATTTCAATGTCAAACAAATCATATTTATTTATTTAATATCTTAGAAAGAATACACATATTCAGTTATAGAATATACATTATATCTCATTGAGTGTACATCTTAATTTAACACATATTATAGAAGTGAGAATACACATCTAGTTTATGTTTATAAACATAGAGTGGAAAAATCAACGAACATTACAATACACATGTTTTGTGAAAACAAAACACATTTTATTGCTTGTAATACACATGTTGCAGTGTAAACTACACATGTTGTAAGAGTAAAGTCTACTCCCTTTACAATCTATTATACAAATTAATTTTGGCGTGAATTAGCTCTACAAAAATATTATGTTTGGTTGTGGTTTTGTGGTGAATTAAAAAAATGAACGCATTTGTTCAGCTATTTAAATTATTTCTGGAATCAAGAGAAGGCATTCATTATGCTACAAACATGATAGACCAATCACTTTCTATAACAAATGTAATAAGAAAAGTATCTCCAATATTTCCAATAATAGGTGTATGTTGTATATCTGGCATATTACCGAGAATTTGAAGATAATCCCAAGGATGAGAGCAAGACAAGGCTTCGTTGACCGTTTCAAATTATCTGCTTAAATATTATGAAATTAAATTAAAGTTTAATTTGCATTAAAATCTAAAACATTAGAAAAGAAAACCCTAAATAAAGTAATCTAAAACATTCATATTTAAAAATAGTCAAGCAATTTGGCTCTAATTTCATATATTTAAGGCAGGTTTGACAACTTCAAATATCAATAATTCTTATGTCACCTATGTATGTTTGGCAAGCATGTACTTGATTATATTATTACTTTATACACACTTCATGTTCTTAGTTTTAGTACATCTTATTTTAACAACCTTACTATCTATATTTATTATTATTTCACAGATAAGTACCACTATTTTTTGCCAAATGTCAAAGAAATCCAACACTAATCATTTTAATTACAATTATTATTAATCATAATTATAAATAATTATTTAATACAAAAAAATAATTATAATTATACATAGTTAATAAAATAACATCAACTATAATTACTAATTCTAATTAATGAAAATATTATTCATCTTAATTGTAAATAAATAATAAATACATATAATATTAAATATGATTAAAAACAATCAATTAATAACAACACTATTAATTATAATGATAGATTAATAGTTAATAAAAATGATATTAATCATAATTGCAAATAATTAATCAACCTCAAAAAAGTGATTATAATGATAAATAGAAAATTTAATAAGCATAATATTTGATATAATTATAAACTAATAAATAATAAAAGCATTATTAATCAAAATTATAATTAATTAATTAATATAAATAATATTAATTTTAAATATAAATAAATTGTTTATAAGAATTATATTAATTTTGATAAGAAATTAATTATTATTATCAATAATGTTAATTACCATTATAAATAAATAATTAATACAAATAATATTACTTATAATTATTAATTATAATAAAGAGAAATATTATTAAACATAATTATAAACTATATTTTATTAAACTATTACATGTCCCAAAGCATCAATATGCTTCAATTTATTTTATACTAGAAAAGTTATCAAATATCGTTATTATTGTAGTAATATTCTTACATATTGTCTATCGAACAATATTATTAGTTTAACCACATAATTACTTTAGATCAAATATTATTTTACCAAACACAGCTTATCATCTTACTAATTCCTAGCCAAATTCAAGTGCATGGAAGCGATCATTGTTCAAAACTACACACGTCGCACATGATAGACAGGAAAATTGATTTTTTCATAGCACTATCAGGAGCAAGTGAAGAATTGAGGTCAAGAATCATCCCAAGTAATTGCACAGGATTCGATCCAAAAATCCATGTCACCCTTCAAAGACTTCCACGAAAGAAGAAAAGTAAATATCACTACACTTCGATTGAATGAGATTTATCACTCATGTTCAGCGTAGAACCGTCCCACAGTTCTGCAAGGTCCTTTCTTATCCAGGATATCACTACTATCGGTCCCAAAGTCGAGGGCACCTGCATCAACGAAACCATCAGTGCAAAATAAAGATTCATAAAAGCATGGAATGAAGCAGAATTTTTTTCCTGATACTGCTGTTTTCTCTGTCAAGAATGTGTATTCCAGAAACAAGTGCCGTGCAGGAAGCAGAACTTTTCAATTTCACACGGATTCATTCATCAGTCATCACAAACTCTGAATGAACACCAAAAAAGTCATTCACCAGTTCATTACAGAACGCGCCAGCATTATTTTCACTCATCAAACATGAAAAGAGCCATCCACATTTCAATAATCAATCACAGCAGAAAATGGAAAACAACCCACCCCCACCCGTATGACTCAATAGCAGTGGGAGGGAGAGAAGAGGACAATGAAAGAAAAAAAAAATGTGACAGCACATAAGCTTTGGAAACACAATCAGAGTCCAAGGAAAGATATGAACTTCAGAAGAAGATAGACTCGGTAATACAAACTAGTAAATTAAAGTTATGAGCAGCTTCTCTTTAGCTAGCCCCTCACCTGCTGCATCAAAATTATCAGATAACTGTTGGAAGTTGGAACCATTCTATAGTTCAGAAGGCTAGCACTAGACCATCTCAGCCAGTTTAAATTTTATCCTAGAGGATGCAGCAGATGCACTGCTCACCTACCTGGGGAGATGAAAATAACACAATTGTCTACTCTGGTAAACATTATAGTTCCAACAAAAGACAAGGAAAGCAGCCTTTATATTTCGCTAGCAATATTTCAAAAAGTATATACACTACAAGCTGGACACAAAGCACGCAAACTCAGCAAATAAGTTTTACTGGGTTAGGCTAACAAATTAACAAGTCCTTTGTCAGAGCTGCCTACTGCAAGATATTGTAGTCAGCCCAAATAGACTTAGAATGACATGCGAATAAAAACAAAGCATCAGTCAAACATGTTATAGGTTGCATTATTGCCTACAATGCCAAATATGCAGCTCATGACCCTCACTCCGCAATTTACCCATTCATGCCATAACAACTGCCAACTGCAGTATGGCATTGTCTAGAACGTACCAGGTAGAGAAGAGCAGGCTGAGGTGAATGAGTCAGAACTCCAGCTGCTAAGGCAGTTACAAGCCCAATAGCATATCCAGGAATGGCATACCATATATATTTATGGCCTTTAGATGACGCAAAGTCAACAGGATTGACTGAGTCCTTGTTCTTTCTATGATCAAAGCAGAGTACTAATGCCAAAAGCATGGCAGGAATAGCCTGCACCACAGAAACATTTGTAGTTAGGCATCTGCAATTAAAACAATTTCACCATATAAGGTCTCAAAAAGAAGATGAAAACCAAGACCAGTACGAAGAAAGATGCAGAACTATCATAAATTACTGACACGATGACATGTACAGTGTGTGGACTTATGAGGAGCATTAGATAACAACAATACTTTTTACAAGAAGGTGCAGCCCCACAATATCAAAATGACATTGATACGTGCTTTGAATATGGACTGGGTGATAGGACAGTAGCCCCTGCGGTGGGGGGGGGGGATTGGGCATAAGGGAAATGCTGAATTCAGATTCCCTGTCCCTACTTATGGTGAGAGTAACAACCCACAGGTGAGGTAGGGGTGGCCAGCAACCTGCTGGGCAGTAGAGCAGTAGCTGACAACAGTAGTAGGGAGAAAGGTGGCAAGAGAGAGGAGGACGGAGAGAGCCCGGGAATTGATTGATACCAATTCTCCAAAAGTGTTGTATTACAGAGGCAAAGCCTCTTATTTATTGGCGACATATCTTAAGTAGGATTGTAAATGAGCTGAGCCGAAAATAAAGCTTGAGCTCAGTTCATTTAACTAAACGAACAAGCTCGGCTCATTTATAACGCTAATCTTTAGTGGGCTTGAGCTAGTAGGTCTTTTATAATTAAGCGCTATTAATTCTCATAACAAGTCCTAATTAAAGCCCGATTAAATCTCATAAAACCCAGCCTATTACTAATAGAATATTGAACCCTTAAGGGATGAGATTGAGCTTGCCCCTATTGGGCCCAGGTCTAACAAAAGGCCTGGCCCACAAAGGCATCTATGGCATTACTCTCCTCTTACAGGTCAAGCGTGTCCTCAAGCTTGAAAGTGGGGAAGCAGCATTGAAATTCTTCCAAGGTCTTAGGTGGAAGCAGCTTAAAAGTGAGGCAAGCCTGACCATTCAACTAGAATTTTGTGGATGCCGCAGTGAAGATGCAGGTGGATGATATTGGTGGGCTTGGAAGCGACACTACAATCTACCATTGGCAATAAGGCATGGACGATCATTGATGGTGACCCCAACAAATGGCTTCAATAGTTCAATTAGGATACATGAATCCCAGGGTGGAGGCGACTGTCCTCAAGGAGGGCTAGTCTATAAGCAATGGGGCTAACACACTAGAGTTTTTGGAATGGGTAGTAAAACTTGGGGGCCAACTTTTGATTTAGGCGCCAAGCCACTGAGAATTGTCGATAGAGCTGAAGACAAACCCAAACCTAGTCTTTGGTGTGGAAGTTGACATCTTAGCACTTGCGGTCATGTTGCCGCTTGCAATGGTTCTGGGCTTAGAGTAGCTTCTCCTGAGCATCTTGTAGGATCACATTTCCTTTAGCCAAGAGTTGGTCAAGAGCATCCATTTCAGTTGGGGCGGAGATTAGAGTGACCTTTAGGGCATCAAATGTAATTAATGCCTTTGGTGACCAGACAAAGGAGTTCTTGCAGAGTAAATAAATATGGGGGCAACCAGCTCTTTGTAGTCTTTAATAAATTTCCTATAATACCCAATTAGTCCTAGGAACCCTGCAGGACTCGAACTATTTTACCATTCTGAAACAGCCTATAGCTTTAAAGGGTAAACAGAGACCTTGTGACCATGCATGATGTGTCTTAAGAACGCTATCGAGTTTGTACCAAACTCACACTTAGATCTTTTGAGGAAGAGCGTGGGGACCTTCAATACTTGTACAACCATTCGATGGTGGGTGACGTGCTCCACTCACATGCGACTATAAATTAATATATAATCAAAGCAGACAAGGACAAATTTATGCAAGTAAGGCTGAAAAACCTCGTTCATTAGGGCCTGAAAGGTGGAAGGGACGTTGGTAAGACCAAACAATATATTTAGGAACTCAAAATAGCCATGATGGGTGTGGAAGGCAATCTTTTCCATGTCTTGTAGGGCCATATGGATAAGATGGTATCTCGATCAAAGGTCCAATTACTAAAGTATCGTGAACTTGTCCTTAATGGTTCACGCATTTAGTTCCCAATAGTCTTCACAAATTCACCACCACTTGTCATGATTAGTGACTAATAGAACTGGTAAAGAGAAGGGAGATCTACTATGGCAAATGATTTCCTTCTATAACATCTCTTGGCACTGTTTTTCAATTTCTTTCTTCTAAATGTAGAGGTACCGATAAGTCCTTCTCGTAATTGATTATGTTCCTTCTAGGAGTAGGATATAATGGTCATGTGAATGTGGGGGCGGTGGGCTCATTAAATAGCTCTACAAAGTCGAGTAATATCTTTTCCGACATGTGTTGGTTGTTATCTTTCCCTTCAAGAGCTAGGTTGCGCACCTAGTCACGTTCAAGCATATGCCCCCACCATACCACTTATTGCCCTTAGAGTTGAATTTTCATAGTTAGTGTAGCAAAGTCACAAAGAATAGGACCTAGGGTACTAAACCATTTCACTTCTAGTACCACATTAAACCCATTGAGGGGAATAGACAAGAATTCCACCTTTACGAGGTCGTCCACCTATACAGGAACTGGCCAACTCGTTCCCAAGCGAGGGATCCACTCCCCATTGGCTACTAAGGCCTGCATCCTAAGGTGTTGAGTGAGAGTGATTCCCCTCCGATTTGCCGTAGCAATACTAATAAAGTTGTATGTGCTTTCGAAGTCCACCAGGTCCAATGTAGATCTGCCAACGACTATGACCTGCATTTGCATAGTTTGGGAGTTCTTTATGACATATGGCATGCAAAGAGATTTCAATAGATTCATAGAGTCCTCCTCAGTGAGGCTCAAACCCTAGAGTCTTGTGGTCCCATTCATCCATGGTGATCCAAAGGAGCATCTTACAATTATGTTAGTGGGAAAAATATTGGTCACAATGGAATCAAAGCCCCTTTTCCCTATGGTCCAAAATCTTGACTCAAATTAGCCGACGGGGGGAGAATGGTGTGGTTGTTGGTGAGGGAGGAGGTAGAGGTGGAGGTAGAGGTGAACTCCCTAAGGACTCTATGCGGTTAGAATTAAGGGCTTAAGTTTTCCTTAGGGTGGCAAAATTGCGGGGGCCTCAACTTCGGCCTACCTACGCCCCTAACTTGTGTTCATAAGCACAAGCTAGGCTCATGGCCGAGGCCCATGATTGTGGTCTAGCTAATTCCACATCGATCCTCAAGGTTTCTGATAGAGACGTAAATAGATATAACTGTTGATCAAGGCATATTGTTAAAGCTCAAGATAGTAGAGTTTGGAATTTTCATTGATATTCCTTCCTTGTGCTAGCTTGTGTCGAGCGCACCAATTCCCCTAGGCATTGTTGTGCAGTGGTGGCCTAAACTAAAGATTGCACTAGTATTTGAAGGAGTCCCAAGTAAGGGAGGGTTCCTCCAATTCTAATGCACGATACCATATTTGGGCCTCACTTAGCATGCGGTACGAAGAGAGCCCAAGTCTTTCCTCTTCAAGTGCAAACTCGTGTCTTAAAAACAAGTCACAATGGGTTAACCACCCTAAGGGGTCTTCTGTCCTAGCAGAGGTGGGAAATTCCATCTTAGTAAATTGGGTGGCATTCCAGTGTGGGTATAATAGTGTTTGAAAAGGCCTAAGGCGCACCTAGGCAACAAGAACCTAGAGCATAGGTGCCAAGAGAAGTAAGGCATTAATATTACCAATCTAATACTGCTTTTTAACTTCCTAAATTATATAACATTTTCTTTCAAAATCATGTTTATTGGTCTACCCCGACCCTTTTTCCTCTCCCTTTCCTTCTCAATATGAGATTTCACTATTATGTTTATAAAAATAATGCCCCAAGATAGCTAATTAGAGTTTATTTCTCTACATTAAATACATTTCTTTCTGTTCCATTCAAAATTAATTTTTTTGCTATTCTTATGACGTTTTTTCCCTCCTCCCTTTCCTTCCCAATTGATTGCAAATTTAAATGAATGAAATAAAAACCTAAAAGTGGCTAATTTTTAGTAAGGCACGCACTTTAGAGCCTTATGCGCCTCAATGCCTTAGTGCGCCTAATGGCTGGTGTCACCTTACCTAAGATGAAAAAAGCCTCGAAACCTCATGCCTCAAGCACGCCTTTTCAAACTTAAATCTCTAGAAGCTTGGGTTAGGGTATATTCTCTTGGTATACTACCATCAGGACCAAAATCAGATGGGTAGCTAGACATGGTCAGATTTGTACCTCTAGGAGGGGCAGCCAACTAGTGGGCGCCCCTCGAATTGGTGCACTACTGGCTGTGGCAGCCACAGGTGGGGGCAGGTTGTAGGGTGAGGAGTTGACCAGTTCTCAACTACCATTGAGCCAAGTTAGCTTGGCTGTTTGCCGGCACAATTCCTTGGTTACACTAGCCACTGTTCTGGCTTGCTGATTACCCTCTAGAAGTTCTTGGATTCCCTGTTGTGACTGTTGGGTTTTCTGGCATAGATCACTTATACCTTCAAGTGCTTGCTTGATCTTTTCCTTGTCTCCCCTTATTTAAGCTACAATATCAGATCCCTCATGTCCTTTCACTTAGATACCAATCTGGTACATGCCATGGATATGGACTGGGTAATAGGATGGTTGAGGGAGATTGGGATTAAGGGAAGTGTTGGATTCAGATTCCCTGACCATACCTTTGGTAAGGGGGGTAACAACCAAGGGTTGAGGGAAGGGGTGGCCGGCAACTTCCTAGGCAATAGAGCAGCAGCTAGCGAAAAAAATAGGGGGGAAGGGGAGGCGCAACAAAAGAGAAAGAGGAGGGAGGAGAGATCAGGAATTGATTTATATCAATTCTCCAAAACTGTTGTATTATGGAGGCAAAACCTCTTATTTATAGGGGACATATTTTAGGGAAAAAATAAGGGGTCTTTAGCGGGCTTGAGTTAGTAGGCCTTTTACAATTAACTTCTATTAATTCTCATTACAAGTCCTACTTAAAGCCGGCTTAAGTCTTATAAAATCCAACCTAGTACTAATAGAATATTGAACCCTTTAGGGCTGAGATTGCGCTGGCCTCTGTCAGGCCCGACCCACAAAGGCATTTGTGACAAACGTACTCAACATAATTATGAAATCCAAAATCATAACTGTTTTGCAAAAAAAGAAAAAAAAAGGCATGGTTGAATTGACCAGAGGCCCTGCTCCCCTTTAGTAGTCTCCAGCTTAGCTATGATATGATTGAAGAAAACACTGTCATGGACTTTACTTCTTGAGATAATTACTTTTTATCAAGTTTGACTTGCCTTGACTGTATTCAGGAGCATACCAGTTCAGTAAGAGATGGTTAGTTCACAGGTTCCCTGATCCACTCTGGACATGATATGATGTGAATTGAATGATCTAACCAATGCATAAGCAAGAAAATTGGGATAAAAGCTACCAAACCAAAACAATCCAGCAAGCTGAAAGTTCAAGAATTATCATACAATTTCTTTTTCTTTTTTTTTTTCTTTTCCTTTATGAGATAATATCTTCTAATGGAGGATAGCAGTTGGGAAATCATGAAGCTACTAAGATCGGAATACAAGCTTTATTAAGCTAGAACTACTATTGGTAACAGATAAATTTTGGAAATTACACGGCGAGGGAAAGACATCAACCAGGAAGCATATGCTAAGTTGATGAAAAAAGAAGGATTGCAACAGCCTCTGTTGTGTTAAGCAATATAGCAAAAAAAGAAAAGGCGAGCTAAAAGTGGTTCATGCCCATGCCTGTATAAGTATCATTATGTGAAGCGAGAGAGAGAGAGAAGAAGAACAAGAAGAAGAAGATCTAGTTAGAAAAAGGACCAAAAATCCAAAATCGAATTATAATTAACTGGGGAGTAAATGATAAGTTATGGTAAACTATATTGCCAGAAGAGGGAGAAGACAACCTAACTGAAACAATTAAAGAAGCCACCACCAAGAATGATACACTAATGCTCCAACTCTTCAACCAAGAAAGAAAAAAATATGCCTAGAGTTCTTGCAAAGGAAATTTTTGACATAATTCTGTATTCAGAGAGTGTTATGCCCTTTTTAATATTCTTCTTATTTGGCTCCCAAGAATGCTAAGCATCTACATGATAACTGGACTTTGAAATGCCAATTTGTTCTTTCAATAAATTTACCGCTCCAAAATAGGTTTGGTGGGCCTATGCCATGTACAGTGAATTGTCAAATTTCTAAGGATTCACAAGTCTTTGATGCCAAACAAAGTGGATCATAGATTAATGCCCAAATCTAGAGATTGGAATGTTAACGAAAGATAACTATCAAACTAGTCTTCTCCTTCACTTAAAAAGTAGCCATATTTTGCCCCCACCCTGCAAGTTATAAGCCGCCGGTATACTTTTGAAAGAAGCATCCAACAAAGATAACTTTGAACAGCATTAGTTCTCAAACTCACACTACAGACAAAACCCAACCCCATCATATGTCATTTGGAAAAAACAGCACAAATGGTTTCAACTTTCTACCAGTAGTGCTTAAGTTTTGCATACCCTATCTGAGGCTAGCAATATCTCTTGCCTCTTTTTTTAACATTCAGCAAGCAAAGACATGGAAAATCACTAGAATTTTGCACAAGGTCTAGACCCTCTTCCTCAAATGGATATATGACACCTGGCTAACAGATTAAGGCATCTCAGTAATTTAAGTTGAAGAAAAAGAACAGGAATCATACGGCAGAAGGATCATATTACAACACACATGCTCCATAGAGCTTCACTTCCTCCATAAGTATGATACAGCCTAAGAATTATCCCCAACATCACTACCTCTGTTGAACCAAACCTATGGACTAAACTAGAAGCTTGCTTATTTTCCTCTAGATCATATTCAGGTATAATAACTAGCCACAAAAGCAGTAGCATCACCGATAAAAAACCAAGGAGAAGTGCATGAACTAAGTAGAGGGGTGAAACTACCATATCCTATTTTCCATACATAAAAATGGGTGATCTATAACTTGCTTCACAAGCTGCAAAAAATAATCATGCAGGATAGATTGTAAGGATACCTTGATTTATGTATCGATGAAAATCGCATGAATGTACAAGCCATGAGAATCAATAGCTTAACCAAGTAATCTTGCTATTAACTCCTCCATACCCCCCCCCCCCAATCCTTGCATATAATCCAATGGAAAGGCCATGATAGTTTCTACTTTCTGGGCAGATTACCAGGCGTACATCCACAATGTAAGTCAATGATGGCTGAATTGAGTGAAGTGAGAATTTGATGGGAAAATATCAGCCACAAAGTACAGCTACGAATGCAAATAATCCCAATCCACAGCCATCTATGACCATGACCAAAATCAAAGTGAAGTTTTATACCATACTGATGCAAAAGAAGAAGCAGAGCGACACAATTCAAACTGCTGATCTCTACAAGATATCAAACAGCATCAACTCTATAACTAGGGAACTTTAAGGAAAGATAGAGGAGGGAAAATGATACTGGCATCAGCCAAAAAATCAAAAAGAAGGGAGTGATAATTAACTCTTTGAGAGAGAAGAATCCGGTACCATGTCTCCCAGCCCAAGCATCATGAAGTCTGCAGCATTGCCTCCAGGACCAACACTGCCCAACAAGTTCCTGGGAAAGACAATCTTCACTGGCAACTCCAACTTCTTAGTAATCAATTGCAAACCAGGAAGATTCAAACTATTAGCAACAGTGTGAACTGGATTTGATGCTTGCTGAGTTGCCACAGAAACCATAACATTTGCCCCAAAGAATCTCTCGGAATAGAATACCCAGAATATATCATAAATAAACAGACACATTAGAAGCATGGCACATATTTTTATGTTTGGAAGCCTTACATGGCTCACAAACGCAATACAAATAGAAATCCCCAGCAAGTTGTTTAATAGCCAGTGTCCAGAAACAAGCCAGGCAACCACCATACCAGAGCAAGCAACCAAAAGGAGCCCTTGAAGCCGTGTAAATGGCTTTGAACAGCAGCGAGACAGAAATGGATCAGCTAACCCAAGTCTTGACTTCATATAAGTAACATAAGGATATAGGCAGAAAAAAAGGGATGAAACAGAAGCCACAGCAGTGAATGCGGTAAGAAGCTGTGAGACAGAAGAAAACAAGTAGAACATCAAGATCAAGCTGAATGAGCTCATTACTGGGATCATAAGTGCTTGGGACCTGTCCAAGGTAATCGATGCTTCAGAAAAATCACGGTTGCGTTCCATTTCTTTCCCATAATTTAAAGCACGAAATGCTGACCCAGATGTTACAGCCACAGCTGTAACTATAAGAGTGACCGGAGCAGGCTCTAACAAATAAACAAGCTTCCATAATGGTTCCATTGTCAAATTAACTCACAAATCTTCAAGATTTCGATCCAGAATATGTTTCTCATGCACTAAAATTAACCCTAACCGTCAAAGGGCCTTCAACCACAGCTGCATTATTCCTCTGGTAAAGTACTGACCAGAGAAAACCATGCGACCTAACAAAAAAGTGTCATCAGCAACATTCAAATTCAATATAGATCCAGAAAAGGGGAGATTGAGGGGAGGGAGTACGATGCAGTAAAGCTTACCTATCTACCAACGAAAATCAAAGTACTCACTTCCACTAATTTCCATATACTAAACATATTGCAATCCAGCTAAAGAACCAACAATTTTTATTTTTTATTTTTAAAAAAAGGAACAAAACATAGTGTTATCCGACTGGCATACGACAAATTAATTCCAATTAGAGCAATTTAAACCTGCCAATTCTCCGTTTAACGAAAAGTATAAACACAAAACTAAAGTGCAACTGCAGTAAACTATCTGATTAACATCAAATGCACGGTCAAGGCACAGCACGTATTGGCACTTACACTATCAGAACTCGGCGAGATCAGAGCAAGAGGACCACTAACTACAACTAACTCCGTCTCAAGGCTTCTCTAGCTCAAATTACAGTAAATCGCAACTAGTTTTAAAAAAACAGTTGAAAATTGGGGTTTAGGATTTTCAGTAACCTTGGGATTTTTGAACAGTTTGAAGACAACGACGAAGATCAGAAGACTCTTCGGTTCTCTCCTTTGTTTAATTTCTGGATTGATTAATTGGGGCGTTTTCTTCTCACTTTTTGGGGGTAAAGAAGATGACTTTGCTTTGATTTTGCGATTAGTCCACAATACACGAAAGACCGGGCTTTTTTGATATTTTACGCCACGATTCTCGTTTGCATTAATTGTATATATGGGTATCCGTAAAACCATTTACCCAAACGCATGATGGCATGAGATTATAATTTTCCTCATAGTTTGATTAAGTGATTGTTTGATTATGAGATAATAGGGATAGAAAAATTATCCTAATATTTTATATATCTTATATAATTTAATTAAAATTAAATATTTTTGTTCTAATGAATACACATTTTAGATTTTAATTTGATCTAAAATGAGTATTTTATTAAAAATATATCTATTATTATTAAATACTTAATATAAAAGATAAAAAATAGGAGGAATTTTTTTTCACCCCTATTACTCCCATACCAAATAAGTCCTAAGGATTAAAAATATATAATTTATTAAAAAAATATATTTTAGTTGAAAAAGGATTTGATAAATGGTTAAACAACCAAAATTTTAACTAATTAACCATTAAATATGTAATCATATATATGTATATATATATACACACATACATACATATTAGATTGTTGATATTGCTTTTTTGGTTTTTGTTTTGTCATTTCAACCGATTATTCATCTCTATTTATTTAATCACTTTGAGTCAAGTATTCCATTATTTATAATTAGAAATGGTATTAATGACCCTTTTAGGACAAGATATACTTAAGAACCACTATTATATCTGATGGAGCGGTTATACTGCCTTTATAATATATAACGATAAATTTTTTTTAGGGCATAACATTCATGACCACAATTATATTCAATGGAATAGTAACAAATATAATTCATCGTGACTCTTGTGATCTTCAACTTTAAATATTAATATCATATTATCTAGTGGTTATTTTTTTTAGTATGATTCAAACTTGTCACTAAAATTCTACGAGTCTCGGTATTATCAACTCCTAATATTTCAACACATTTTAATCAAGATAACACTATACCATAATTACAACCTGTTCTTCATAACCCAAATGGATAACAGATCGTGACAAAAGGCTTGGGTTATGAGATACGACTTACTCAAGCAATATCATATAAGCTTATACATCTGCATATCATTCATATTTCTGTAATATAATACAACAAGAGCATGGTATAACATCAACAATATGATTCACAAAATGTAACTATGCTAGCATGATATTGCATATAGTACATATAATATCAAAAATCCCTAAATCATGACATGTATCCTTATCTTAGTACCATTGTACTCTAAGCAAGCGAGAAGATCTTGAGTCTCCTCCTCTAAGGTCGCTGACGGATCACCTAAAAGCTAAGGAAAACCAATGGTTGGCATGTATGAAGGATGAGTGAAGAAAGGCAAAGGAAAGGGAATAAGACATGAAAGAAACCAAAGGCTAGTTGAGAAGAATATAACAAACAGTGCGCTCGATAAGGCACATGCACGCTCTGAAGGAACAATGCATGCTCAACAGGGCACGCACATGCTCAACAGAGGTGAGAACAAAGTTCGTCGAGGAAGACCAATATGCTTGATAAGACAAAATATAGGCTTGATGAGAGATAACGTAAGCTCAATAAGGAATAGTATGTGTTCTACAAGGGAGGTTAACTGACCAATATTGAGGGAGAAAAGCTCGACCGGGACTGAGGGAGAGCAAGCTTGCAAGACAAGGCCAAGAATAAGGGAGAAAAATTTGTCTAGCAAGACCAAATTCCTTGTCGAGTTCAACCCATTCGGTAAGACCAACCAAGACTAATTGAAAGAAAAAAAGCAACATAACCAAGAGAGAGTAAACTTGCACAAACTAAGAGGAAACAAAATAAACTTGGCAAAACTAACTGAGACCGAGGAAGAATAACACAACAAGCTAAGAAGCGATGGTTGAGCAGCATAGTTGAAAAATAATGGTGGTGGTGGCTAAAATTAATGAGCTATGAACAAAGGGGAGGAGATGAAGAAGTTAGGGTGTTGTTTGGCTAGGTGAGTTACAAAGTATGATGACTACAATAGAGATGGCTTTACGAGGTGGTGGCTGGGAAACTGGTTAAAAAAATCAACGAGAGAAATTTCATAGAAACGAGGAGGAGAAATTTTGATGGCTTGCAATTAACGTCCATAAGTGGGAGGGTTATTCAACCTATTGTATGAAGAAGGATGCCATGGGGGAATTGGAAAGTGAAGCTAGGTGATGGGGATGCAAAAAAACAAGGGGAGAAGAAATGGGGATAGGATATTGCGTGAACATCGCTGAAGAAGGGGAGGTAATGATGATGGAGTGAGAGTTTGGTTAAAGTTGGAAAAATCTAGTTTGAGTAACTAAACTGAACAGAATCGGTCAGGTGGGACAAAGCCATATAGAAGATAAGTGAAAAGAAAGAAAAATAGAAAAGGGAAAGGTGAAAGGTGAAAGGGGGAAATGAACGAAAAAAAGGAAAAGAAGTCCTAAGGAATAAAGGTAAGGATATTAATCACCTAGAATTAAAGTTAGATTAAAAATTCAAGATATTACATCACTACCTTATTAAAAAAAGACTTTTTCCCCTAAGTTAATGGTCAAGGTTGAAGAAGAAGAGAAGAAATATGCAAGGAAGAAGTGATCTAAAAAATTAGCTCTACAGGAATTGGTACAACACTATTAGGTCACCTTTACCAAAGAGCTCGGTATGAGCCTTGTACATATTCTTCTCTATCTCCCAAGTCACCTCTTCTACTCCATGGTGGTTCGATAAGACCTTCAAAATAGAAATTGAGCTCATATGGATTCACGCATCTAGGTGTCAAGAATCTTTATGGGCACCTCCTCATAGGTTAACTAATTGTCAAGGTTGACCTCTTTAGCTCTAATAATGTGGGAAGTACTTGTAACTTACTTCCTCAACTATGAGATATGAAAGACATTATGAACTCAGGAAAATTCTAATAGAAGTTCTAGGTGGTATGTGACATTGCTAACTCTATCAATAATCTCATAAAATTCAATTTACCTTGGGCTCAAGTTGTCCTTCCTATCAAACCTCTACACCTCCTTGGTGGTTGAGACCCTCAACAAAACTATGTCCTTACCTCAAAACCATCACCGTGTTGCTTATGATAATCATAAATTTTCTTTTAAATCTAAGCTACCCTCATCCTATCCTGAATCAAACAAGTATGTTGAATCATCTCCTTAATTAGATATGGCCCTAGTATAATAGTCTTATTAATGTCACTCCAAAACAAAGGTTTCCAACACTTTCATCTATATAGTGCCTCAAAGGGTAGCATCCCAATGCTGGCATGATAACTATTATCATACGAGAAATACTATAGGTGTAGGTGATCCTCCCAAATACCTCGGAAGTCAAAAATGCAAGTCCATAACACATCCTTAAGAGTTTGGTTTGTTCTCTTAGTTTTCCTATTTGTAGGTAGGTGGAAAGTGATACTCGTCCTCAACTTCGTACTCATAACTTTCTACAACTTCCCCTAAACGTATGAAATGAATCTCAAATACCTATTGAAGACTATATCAATAAGTGTACCTTGCCGACCCACCACAAAACTTTGTGTATGCCTCTTCTAGCTGATACATGCTTTAGGTTAACTTCATTGGTACAAAAACTACTGATTTAGCCAATAGGTTAATGATAACCCAAATTGTATCAAACCTAATGCATGTCCTTAATAATCTAATCACAAAATCTTAAAACATCAAAATACTGGACCAATCCCGTCGATCTATGATGCTCTATCTTGACCTTCTAATAGGTTAGATATCTCAATATAACTTTGCTACTCTCACTTCATGCAAGGTCACCATTAAACCATCTTAATTTCCTTGTATAATTTATCCCCTACTAGGTAGATGAAATACAAAGTACAATGACCCTTTTCCTAAAATCTGGCATTTTGAATCAATGCAACTTTATGCCATACACTAGTGACCTCTATAGAGGATGCTACTATCCTTATAAATATTAAATCCCTCGTGTCTACCATCTTGAATCTCCTACCAAATCTTTTCAAGCTGAATATCACTAAGCTCTTCAGCTCAGATTTCATGAACACGGTCGGTGTGATAGTAAGAGCACTCAATTGGACATCCAAATCACCTTACTACATCATATATATCCCCATCTCAACAAGCTCCTCAAGTAAGCGATTAGCCACCACATGATAAATTAAGGAGTGTGATATCTTCCTACTCAAGGCATATGCAACAACATTAGCCTTTCCCTCGTTGTAGGTCAACTTAATTTCATAATCATTAACCAACTCTATCCATCTCATTTTCCTCATATTCAAATCCTTTTGAGTGAATGTATACTTGAGTCTTTTATGGTTAGTGAAAAATCTACAATGAGTCCTATATAGGTAGTGCCTCTAAATCTTTAGCATGAAGATGACTGTGGTCAACTCTAAATCATGCGCCGGGAAATTATACGCATACTACTTCAACTAACAAGAAGCATAGGATACCACCTACCATGCTACATCAACACACAACCCGATTCATGCTTCGATGCACCATTGTAAACCTTGAACTTGTCTTATTCCAATGGTAGAGTCAAAACCAACATTGTAATTAGACACCATGTCAACTTCTGAAATGCGCCTTCATAATCATTATCCCATCAAAACCTAACGGTCTTCTTCAGAAGGTTTGTCGACATATGAGCTAACTTTGAGAATTCCTAGATAAAATGTATGTATTATCCTACCAACCCCAAGAGATATGAACCTTAAGAATACTAGCTAGTGCCTTCCACTCTGTAATGACCACAATCTTCGCTAGATCCATGATGAATCCTCTTGTTGGCATCACATAACCCAAAAATGTAACCTCTCAAAGATATAGCTTGCACTTATAGAGTTTGGCATATAGCCTATGCTCTCTAAAGAGTGACAAGATGGTGTGAAGATGATGCTCATGATTCTCTCTACTTCGAGAGTGCACCAAGATATCATCTATGAATATCACCATGAACTAATTAAGGAATGGATGAAAAACCCTCATCATCATTTCCATAAATACTATATATATATATATATATATTGCAGAGATCAAAAAGCATCATCGTGAACTCATAGTTAGTTAAACAAATCATTAATCATCGGAAGTAAATATCGGTTCTTCACCACCAGTTGGTTCAAACCCTAATAGTCAATGCACAAATAAAGACTTGTATCCTTCTTCTTTATGAAGAGAACCAATTCCCCCCACGTAAACACACTTAGATGGATGTACCCATGAGCCCACAACTCCTCTAGCATTGACTTTAACTCATGTAACTCTACTAGCCCCATCTGATAGGGTGCTTTTGAAATTAGCTCAAATCTTGATAGTAGCTCAATGGGAAGTCTATTTAGCACACTGGTGGTATCTCTGGTATATCCTATGGAAACACATCAAGAGAGTATCAAGTGACCAAAATATCCTTCAATGGTGATACGTCTATATTTAACTCTTGAGCAACACATAGATACGTAGGATAACTGATATAGAAGCATCCCCCTTATATGATAATAATAATCTATTTATAAATTTTTCTAAGTTAGAAGAATCTAAAACTTTCCTCATTTGAACTAATATATAAGCTAGATTATGAGAAGTCATGTAAGCCATGCAACACCAAATAAAAGCCATCAACTGACCACCTTTTCTTGGCTTCATTATGGCTCAAAAAATATCTTGGGAAAATCCACAACTCACTTGGCCACAACCAGCCTGCAAGCAGCCATATGGAGACTCATTTTTTAAAATCCAAGAATAAAGAAGGCATGCAAGCCTATCTTTTGTGCAATAGATTTTGGTGGATAAAACTTGTGATTTTGAAGACCTTAATTAGCATAAATTAAGGTGGATTGATGGAATTTTGATTAGCCATGGCATTCGGCTAGGAAGAGGGCATGGGAAAGGGTTACTTTCTCCATTTAGTTGAACATAAGTTAAAGTAATGTACTAGTATTTCCCTTCTTGTAATTTATATTTCCTAAGTCCTAATGCTAGCTTGTAAGGCTAATGTATTATCTAATATACATAGGGAAGGGACTATGGGAATCTTAAAAATCATCCCCCATGCTGATTGTTTGAGTTGGGCTTATTCCTACCATAGTTAGCATATATTAGAGTAATGTTTAGTTAAGTTTGTACCCCTATGGTTACCTAAGGGTTATTTGTAATTTTATCAACCTATTACACTCTTTATATGAGTTTAGAGCTTATTGTAAAATAAAGCAAACTACTTGGTATTTAGCCAATCATTCGACAGTCCCCCTCTCAACAAGCATAGTGCATGGTTTGTTATTATCTCCAAAATCTTACAATCTTTATCTTAAGAGTTGTTGCCTTAAGTGATGATTGTAAGTATTTGATCTCAAGGGTTACATGAAGATAAAATTCTTTCTTCCATCTCGTTCTCTATTCAATTTTCTTTTTTATTGGAGCTCAACCCAATTTCCATCATCAACTCTTAGAAAGACTTAAGTTGTTTAGCAATTTATACATCAAATTGGTATCAAAGCTTAAGGTTGATAAACTGGGTCTTCTTCTCTCAATTTCTCTGCATACTGTTTCACCCTTCCCAGCCCCATTTTCGACCCTACCATACCACAATCATTTGGCTACCTTACCACCACTCAAACCACCATCAAATACCCCTTCACCAAAACCGACTACAAACCACACCACCATCAAGCACCACAAAATTTTCTTTCCACCTTTTCCCCCACCCTTCAACTAGCCTACCACCATTCAAACCACCATCCACCACCCACCCCCATTCGACCCTTACTTACCCTAAAATACCCAATTTGAATCAAACACTACCAAAAAGATCCCCACCATTCGACCATCACCCATATTTGATACCCTTATTTTACTTCTTCAATCCCAAACTGTCATGAAAAATCAACAAGTTCCTAGAGTTTTGAGTCTTGAAGAAGCACACAATTTGAGAACATATGGGGATATAGGGGCCCTAAAAAAAGATATGAGGAGAGTTGTAGGCATTTTGGAATCACTTACACCAAATTCTAGCATTTCCCACCCACTTAGAGTTCCATCACCTCATGTAGAGAGGGAGGAGTCGAACCTAGAGGAAGAACCTAGTAATTTTAGCTCTTCTTCTAGTAAGACTCCTAGGTTCCAAGGGAGGAGGAGAAATTTTAGAAGGGAGTATTCTCATGATATCAAAATAGAGATTCTGGAATTTGATGGGTCACATAATTCGAAAGACTTTTTAGATTGGGAGTTGAGATGTAATAGGATGTTTAAGGCAAAATCTTATGATGATGAGAAAAATTTCAAGGTTGCGGTCTTTAAGCTAAAAGGGCATGCTTCCTTATGGTGGAAAAACTTGGTGCGTAATAGGGGAATAAAAGGAAAGTCCAAGGTGAGAAGTTGGACAAAAATGAAAAAGTTGATGGGGGAGAGGTTCTTACCACCTTCTTACACCCAAGACTTTTACAATAAAATGTTTTCTTTAAGATAAGGGTTTATGAGTGTAGAATATTATATTAGAGAGTTTGAAAAGATCATTATGAGACTTGGCTTAGAGTAAGTGAAGGAGCATAAAATGTCATAGTTCTTAGGAGGATTAAGAAGTGACATTGCTAGGAAGGTGAATCTTTACAAATATTACACTCTAAATGAATTGTTTCATCTAGCCATTAAGGTGGAGAGGTATAAAAAAGAAAAAAGGGTTTGAAGTTTGGCATGGTAAGGTCAAATTAAAACCCCCAAAGGGAGTCACCTAAGCTACCTCCTACACCCAAAAAATTTGATGTTAAGGGTAAGAGAAGTCACAAAATGGGTGAGGCTAGTAGGAGCAAAGGAGTGAGGTTCTTTAAGTGTCAAGGAATTGGACATTATCAAAACAAATTTCCAAACAAAAGGGTGATGACTTTCCTTGACCTAGAGGAGTTTCCTTTAGAGGAGGAAGAAGAAGGGGGTCATTCAACCATTAAAGGGGATGCCGAGTTTGAGGAAGCCCCATCGGATGTTGTAGAGTCCTTGATGGTGAGGAGGGTGTTGCATGCAAATGAGGTCTTGGAAGAGGAGCCCCAAAGGGAAAACATATTTCATACTAAGTGCACAATACTTGGTAATATATGTTCCCTTATTGTTGATGGGGGTATTTTTGCAAATGTGGCTTCTTGCACTCTTGTAAAGAAGCTTAATTTTCCCACTACTATACATGCTAAGCCATATAAACTTCAATGGATTAATGAAGGCTCTATGGTTGAGATAACTAAGCAAGTTGTTGTTCCATTTTCCATAGGGAAGACTTATCAAGATAAGGTTATTTGTGATGTATTTCCTATGGATGCATGTCCTTTGTTGTTAGGTAGGCCTTGGAAAAATGATAGGCATGTTATATATGATGGGAGGAAGAACACTTTATAGCTTGAAATATTATAACAAAAATATTGTACTCACACCCCTTAGCATTTGGTCCTCATTTGTTAGGGAGGATCCAAATTATAAAAAGGCTATGTTTATAGATGGGAAGGGGTTAGAAGAGGCCATAGGTAAGGGGAAAACTATGTATTTCTTATTAATGCTTGAAAGTAATGAGAATGGTAGTCCACTTGACCTAAAGGTCAATACCTTGCTAGGTGAGTTTGGGGATGTCTTCCCAAATGAACTACCTAGTGTTGCCTCCCATAAGAGGCATAGAGCACCAAATTGAATTTCTCCTCGGTGTTACTCTCCCTAACAAACCAACCTATAGATGTAACCCTAAAGAGGCCATGGAGTTACAATGACAAGTTGAAGAATTGTTGCAAAAGGGTTTCATTAGGGAATCAATTAACCCATGTGCGGTACCAACCCTTTTGGTACCAAAGAACAATGACTCAATGAGGATGTGTGTTGATAGTAGAGCTATCAACAACATTACTAACAAGTATAGGTATCCCATACCTAAGCTTGATGACATGTTATATTGTTTACATGGGGTAAGTGTATTCTCCAAAATTGACTTGAGGAGTGGTTACTATCAAATTAGGATGAAGGAAGGAGATGAATGGAAGACCGCTTTTAAGATTAAAGGAGGCTTATATGAGTGGATGTTCATGCCATTTGGACTATTTGACACACCAAACACCTTCATGAGGCTAATGGATGAAGTCACTTGGCCCTCCGTTTCTAAATTTCTTGTTTTGTGTTTTGATGATATTATTGTATACTCCTCTAGTAGTGATGATCAAGTAGGGCATTTGAAGCTTGTATTCTTAGCCCTTAGGAACAACAAGTTGTACGGTAAACTAGAAAAGTGTGACTACTTTGTGCCAAAAGTCACATTTATAGGATTTTTTGTATCTGGAGATGGTATTTCCATGGATGAGTCAAAGGTAGAGGTAATAAGAACATAGTCTATTCTCACATCCATCACCGACATTAGATCCTTTCATGGACTTGCCTTATTCTAAAGGTGGTTTATATAAGGATTTATCACACTTTTAGCAACCATCATAGAATTTCTCAAAAAGGGTGACTTTAAATGGACCAAATATGCACAAGAAGCCTTTGAAGTGATCAAGGGTAAGTTGAGTGAAGCCCTTATGTTAAGGTTGCCTAACTTTGACAAGGTTTTCGAAATCAAGTGTGATGCAAGTGGAGTGGGAATTGGAGAGGTTTTAATACAAGAAGGAAAGCCAATAGCCTTCTTTAGTGAAAAGCTCAATAGCTCAAGATCTAATTATAACACCTATGACAAAGAATTTTATGTTATTTTTAGGACTTTAGATCATTGGTCTTATTACCTTAAGCCATCATAATTTGTATTACATACCGATCATGAATCCCTAAAATAGATAAATGGGCAACATAAGCTCATCCCTAGGCATGCTAGTTGGGTAGAGTTTTTACAATCCTTATCATTTGTAGCTAAACATAAGAATGGCAAAACTAATGTTGTAGTAGATGCCCTCTCTAGAAGGTATTATATGCTATCATTACTTGAAGTAAGAGTCTTAGGATTTGGATGCTTGGGAGCTCTGTAAGGATGATGAAGATTTTGCAAGCTTCTTTGAATATAAAGACAAGGTTCAGGGTCCCTATCTAATTCAATATGGTTTTCTTTTCAAGGGTAAAAAGTTGTGTACTCCTAAGAGTTCCATTAGAGAGTTGATGATTCGAGAAGTGCATGGAGGATGACTAGAAAGCCATTTTGGCATTAAAAAAACTTGTGATGTACTTTAGGAACACTTTTATTTTCCTAGAATGGTAGGGGATGGACAATCAATTGTGGCAAGGTGCTCTACTTACCAAAAGCCAAAAGTTCAAAAGTCACAACCACCAAGGACTCTATACTCCTTTGCCTATCCCATATCATCCTTAGGATCATGTGAGTATGGATTTCATAGTGGCATTACCTAAGACATAAAGGTAAAACGATGACATTATGGTGGTGGTAGATTGGTTTTCCAATAAGGCACATTTTGTCCTTTGTCACAAGATAAATGCTACCTCTTATATTCTTGATATACACTTTAAGGAGATAGTTAGGTTACATGGTATTCATAAGTCAATTGTTTCTGATCGGAATACTAAGTTTCTTAGCTACTTCTAGAAGATATTGTAGAGGTTGGTCAGTACTAAGCTTCTTTTAAGCACTACCTATCACCCACAAACAGATGGTTAAACATAATTCAATAACCTTACTATCACTATACTTTTAAGGAGTTTGGTTCACCAATCCTTGAGGGATTGGAACACCAAACTTAGTCATGCAAAGTTTGATTACAACCGGTCTCCTACTTATGCCACCGGTTGTTCTCCTTTTGAAGTGGTGTATGTAGTGAATCCCACCACCCCCATCGATCTTATTCCTCTCCCATTAAAGCACAAGTTAGTTTTGAAGCAACCGATAGGGCCAATGAATCCAAGAAGTTACACGAGTAAGTGAAATCTAGAATTGGGAAAGTTAATGAGATGAATAAAAAGAAAGCCAAAAAGCATCGAAAAGAGCAAATCTATGAGCTAGAAGATCTAGTTTGGCTTTACCTTATAAAGGAGGTATTTCCTTCTAGGAGGAAGAAAAAACCTAATGTCATGGAATGATGGACCATTTAAATTGTTTGAACGGATTGGAAACAATGCATAAAGGCTGGAGCTTCCACTAGAACTAGGGGATGTATCAACCACATTTAATGTGGGACATTTACTTCCCTACTTACATGATAAGCCTTATGAAGATAAGGAAGGTCCCTCTCATGAGGATGAGGATGATGTAGAAGCATCCCCCTTATATTATAACAATAATCTATTCATAAATTTTTCTAAATTAGGAGAATCTAACACTCTCTTCACTTGGACTAATATATGAGCTAGAGTATGAGGAGCCATGCAACACCAAATAAAAGCCATAAACTCACCACCTTTTCTTGGCTTCATTATGTATTGAAAATGGCTCAAAATATGGCTTGGGAAAAGCCACAACTCACTCAGCCACAACTAGCCTACAAGCATCCATATGGAGCCTCATTTTTGAAAATCCAAGAATAAAGAAGGCATGGAAGCCTATCTTTTGTGCAATAGATTTTGGGGACTAAAGCTTATGATTTCTAATACCTTAATTAGCATAAATTAGGGCGACTTTTATGGCCTATTAATTAGCCATGTCATGTGGCTAAGAAGAGGGCATGGGGAAGTGTTACTTTCTCCATTTAGTTAAACATAAGTTAAAGTAATGTAATAGTATTTTCATTCTTGTAATTTATATTTCCTAAGTCCTAATTCTAGCTTGTAAGACTAATGTATTAGATAATATACATGGGGAAGGGGCTGTGGGAGGCTCAAAAGTCATCCCCCATGTAGATTGTTTGAGTTGGTCTTATTCCTACCATAGTTAGCATACATTAGAGTAATGTTTAGTTAAGTTTATACCCTTATGGTTACCTAAGGGTTGATTGTAATTTTCTCAACATCTTACACTCTTTATATGAGTGTAGAGATAATTGTAAAATGTAGCAAACTCCTTGGTATTCAGCTGGTCATTCGACGACCCCATCTCAACAAACATAGTGAATGGTTTGTTGTTATTTCCAAAATCTTACAATATTTACCTTAAGAGTTAATACCTTAAGTGGTGATTGTAATTATTTGATTTCAAGGGCTAATTGAAGATCAAATCCTTTCTTCCATCTCATTCTCTATTCAAATTTCTCTTTTTTTGGAGCTCAACCCAAGTTCCATCATCAACTCATAGCAAGACCTAATTTGTTTAGCAATTTATGCATCAATAACCTTTTTACACTAATGAATATAACGTATGGGTATATATGATCTTCTTCATAGGTCTAGGCTTGAATCTCTTAAAGAGACCCTAGCACTTTGGGGTCCCTAAAACACCACTCACTTGTGCACATAGTTTATCACTACTTAGTATCTCCCTAACATATAAACCCAAGGATCATGTCAAAGTCCCATAGGTCCATCTCAACCAAGTTCATAAGGAATTCTACCTTACCTATCTTTAAATCCACATCCGAGTAGAGTCTAGTGTAGTGCAATATATCCCCATAAGGTAAAATAATAGATATCAACACACTAGTAGATGGAGATAAAGCAGCTCTATTAACAAAAGTGGTAGACACAAATGACAACGAAGTACTCGAATCAAATAACACATGCACTCATAACGAAAGGATAGAAAATGTACTAGTGAGTGCATGTAGTTATTGATCGGTTTTGTGTATCATTGATGATATTCAAGCGCTAGCTTGACTGTCTTCCCTAATATCCTCCATGCTACCCTCCATAAACCTAGGTTAATATTCTGATTTTTTTAGCAAATGGGCAAGACCCCTATGGCCTCCCCTTTACCTCTTATGTTATACACTGACGGGGGCAGGTGCCCTCTATTGTTTCTATTGTTGGACAGTCTATTGCTAGTAGGCCTACTATTGAGGTAAAGTTAGTCCTTACTATTAGAACTTGCTACTCTGCTACTAAAATTAGCACCTCTATTATTTACACTAGAAATATCGGTGACCTATCTTACCATAAACTTGACACAATGTGTGTTTGCCTCTACAATCTCATCCTAGATGATCAATTCCACAATAATGAAAAAATAAGTACTATGTAGTCCCTATAGCCTGATAAGACCACTCAACTAACCCTTATAGTGGAATCCTTGAGGTCTACCTCCTTAAAATAGAATATATCCCCTAGAACCCTATGTCTCAAGCTTTCTAACCCAAAGTGGAAGTCTGCTCTTGGACCATAGTGGTGACAACATATGCCCGCTTATACAATGCGACCAAGTTATGGAAGATCATGATACCCATCATCCCTTAGATGTTGAAGTGGAGTCCCTTATTGAAATATATGACCATTTCCCCCTCACTAGTTGTTATACCTAAAGAGAAAATCAACAACTTTGAGAACCCCATTTGGTACTCTTGCAATGCCATACTCACCTGAGTCAGTTGCATGAATTCTTTATGTTTATCCCTCTTGAGGCTCTCAAGATAGATCTTTGTGTGAAGTTCTATTTTAAAGTCCTCCCAAGACATCAATGGACCTCCTTGATTGTAACTACCTACCTACAAGGCATCCGCTGATCTTTAAAGGAAGTATGCTTTAATGTTCATGTTACTTGATCTTGGATAATCAACTACCTTAAAAGTTAGATCCAAATCTCAAATCCAACATTCTAGAATGACTGGCTCTTCCTCCTTGGTGTAGGCTGATGGGCGATGACCAGTGACCTTCCAAAGTCATTCCTCTTAGATACACTTGTATGGGTGATACAGAGGTGGTGTAAGTGATTAAGGTTAAGGTGGTGATGGTGGAAATTTGACAAAATCGATGAAGACCTCAAATACCTCCTCCTAACAACCAACAAACCATTCAATACCATGGAAAGCTAGATGCAAAATAGAAAACATGTTAGGATAAAATATTACTATCTTAATAGCACATAATATACACAAGAATATTTAAAGGTTGTTTAGGTTACCCATTCTCGATTCCTCACAAGTTAATCCGAGTTTTTCATTAACCAAGTTTTTCAAAATATGAAATAGATTGATAAAATCAAATAAGGAATTGTTTGAGAACTAAATTTTTTGAAAATAAGTCATGATAATAAAAACTAAAGCTCTAATATCAACTTGTAACAACCCAAAATTTACTACTAAAAAAATTCATTTTGCATAAGTGTAATATGAAGCTAGTTGGGTGTTGCTACCGTACCCTATATAAGTGCGACTTACTTTATTTTTCTCATATTAAATACAAAACAAAATGTATACAACTTAAAATAAGATAAATAGAGATTAAGAGAAATATTTCATAAATCTTATATGAGAGTTTAGATATTTAACCTTGAGTAAAACATAAGTAAAATACAACATAAAGTGATCCAATGGGACTTAAATTCCAAAAGGTATTTGAACAAAAAGCTGGCTACCAGGTAATTTTGAATCTATGCCCAAACCCAATAAAAAAATTCATTCCTCCATAAAAAGTGTATATTAAGTAGTAAAATCATCAAGATGTTCCTCATCAACCTGTAGATTAAAACATGGGTCATCTGCTAGTAGGAATGAACAATAGCCATGAAAAGAATGGTTAATACCTGCATATTGAGTAAGATAATAATACAATCATAAGTAAGGGCATGAATAACACATAATGTCAAATTAAAGGACTAGTCATGAAAACTAATCACAATACAGAAATGAGTTAAGAAGGAAACTATAATAGACTTTCCCATTTTAGCCAATTATTTCCCATTTATTGAGTTACTTGGAGTCAGATACCCCACTATTCCTAACCAGTGGAATGATATTAATGACCCTTCAAGAGTAAAAAGCACCTAAGAACCACCACTATATCTGGTGGAACAATAACACAACCCTTCTAAGGCATACCGCTCCTTGGAACTAATATTATATCTGGTGGAATGGCACAACCATAATTCTTTTCCAGGGCATAATGCTTTTAGCCACTATTATATCTAATGGAATGATAACAAATACAGTTAGTCCTGACTCATGAGATGTTCCACTTTAAATATTAATGTCTTACTATATGTTGGTTATTTTTATGTTTACAACTCCTGGTATTATCAACTCCCAACCTTTCAATACATTTTCAATTAAGATAACACTATACTATAATGGGAACCTACTCTTTATAACCTAAATGGATAATATGTTATGCTATTATTTTTGGGTTATGAGACACGACTTACTCAAGCAATAACACATAAAATCATAACCCCGCATAACATTCATATTTCTGTAATATAAACAATAAGATCATGGTATAGCATTAAAAACATGATTCACAAAAATGTAACTATGCTAGCATGATATTGCATATAAATCACATAACATAAAAAATTCCTATATCATGACATGTGTCCTTACCTTAGTACCATCATATAATCTAAGCAAGTGAAAGGGTTATAAGTTTTCTCCTTCAAGGTCATTGAAGGATCACCTAAAATTTAATAAAAACTATGGTTATCACATAGGAAGGATAATTGAAGAAAGGCAATATAGGGGGGATAAGATAAGAGAGAACCCTAAGGTTGGTTGAGAAGAATAAAATGAACAATACGATCAATAAGGCACACACATGCTCAAAAGGAATAATGTACACTTGATAGAGTACATGCATGCTTAGTGGAGGAGAGAGAAAAGTTGGTCGAGGGAGAACAACAATCTCGGTAAGATAGAATACAGGCTTGACGAGCGACAACACAAGCTCAGCAGAAAATAGTGTGTGCTCGGTAAGGAAGGGTAATTGACCAAGATCAAAGGAAAACAAGCTTAATTTGGATTGAGGGAGGCAAGACCAAAACTTAGGGAGAAAATTTTGTTTAGCAATACCAACTCACTTGACAAGTTCAACCCACCCTATTAGACCAATAGACACTAAGGAGAAAAAAGCAACACTATTGAGAGAGAGTAAACTCATGCAAGCTAAGGAAAAAAATCTTAGCAAAACTGATCAAGGTTGAAGGAGAGAAGCACAACATGTAGAGATGTATTTGTTGTGCGATAGTATTAAAAAAATAGTGGTGGTGTCAATTGTGATAGATGAGAGATGAACAAAGGGGTGGAGAAGAAGAATTTAGGGTGGTGTTTGGCTAGGTGAGTTGCAAAGAATGATTACTACAGTAATGACCTATAGGATGTTGGTTGGGAAATTGCTCTAAAAATTAGTGAGAGAAATTTCAAAGTAATAGTGAGGAGAAAGTTTGGTGGCTTGCTATTGAAGACCGAAAGTGAGAGGGGTTATATGGCCTATTCTATAAAAAAGGATGGCATAGGGAATAAAAAAATGAGGTCAAGTTATGGTTTTGGGATATGGAAAACAAGAGGAGAAGAAATATAGATAAGATCTCATATGAAAATCATTGAAGAAAAGGAGGTAATGATGATAGAGTGAGAGGTTAAACAAAGTTGGAAAATTTTGGTTTGAGTAACTAGATTGAACAAAATAGGTTGAGTGGGGTAAGGTTGCACAGAAGTGAAGGGAAAAGAAAGAAAAAGTTGATAAGTGTGACTTTTACATCTTATTCCTAAGGTTTATAAGAGTTTTTACCTTTAATTTCAGTCAGAATTCTCCCTTTTTGTTCTTGTTACTGCCTTTGTGTTGTGAAAATTTGCAGGGTCTCAAGCAACAAAAATAATCATGAAGGATGAAGAAAAAGAATAACCTTAAAGGGAGAAGAAAGGAGAAAAAAGGAGCAAAGAGGAGCAAAAGTTAAAGTGGAAAAAGAAAGAATGCATATATAAAGTATATGGGCCTGAAAGAAGTGAAACTTAGACCAAGAAAAGGTCTGAATTTGGAGAAGCTTTCAACATCAAAGTTTTAGATATTTTTAATAGATTTCCAACGCATCCAAAATCAGCTTAATCGGAGTTATGATGAAAAATTTATGGTCAAAATATGAATCATTTTCAAAGCTGACATGGGAAGCCCATCGTTACCGAAACCCTAGCGATCCACGAGGCGGTAGTGTAAATACTCTTATTCTAATATCTCGAGGCAGCCTCCACTCCCTCTCTTTTCTCTCTTCTCTATCCTCTTCCCCAATTCATCAATATCTCTCTTGTAAATTAGAGACGGAGGTTCAAGAAGTTAAATTTTTGCAAGAATTTGTGAACATCAAGGGTATTATCTAATGATATTTTCTTTATCTATGGAATCTCTTATTGTTTTTAATATTCTTGCTATGAATTTGATGGGATAGATCTTGTGCTAAGGTGAAGGGTAATTTTTCCCGATCCTAATGTGTTGAATTATTGCATCTTTTTTTTATTCAATTCATAATGTATGTGTTGTGTTATTGATTGATTGACTGATTCTTGAACCACAGCTGGATTCTGATTTTTCGGTGTGGGAAATACCGGTGAGATCGAGAGATAATCTAGTATTAGACCCAATAGCACAACGGGATATTAAATTGTAGGTCAAGAGACGATCGATTTGACCTCTTCAACAATAAAGGAGGAAACTTTATAGACTTTAATGCATTACATTCTATTAGACTCTAAGCTAGAGATAGTTAGGGCCATAGATATGTAATAGGGTGGTTGTGGCTTGAGAAAACACAACACTTTCTATCCTTGTTGGCATGATTGATTATGATTGTTGAATTATTTTGTAATGTGATCTTCGATTACATGTGAGGATCGGGGGCGATGAACCAGAACCTTAGCTCTTCTATTTATTTGAGTGACTTGAGTGCTATTTTCCTTTCTTTTTAGCTTATTTAGTTATTTTAGCTTACAATTTATTATTTCATATCATCTCGTAGTTTAGACATAGTTAAGTTCTATCATTGTCCTAGTGGTCATTCACCAATCCTTGTGGGATCGACCTTGACTACTACTCTGACCCCGTGCACTTGCGGGTAGGAACGTGTCAAGTAACTAGATTGAACAAAATAGGTTGAGTGGGGTAAGGTTGCACATAAGTGAAGGGAAAAGAAAGAAAAAGAGAAAAGATATGGAAAAGTAAGGAAAAAGGAATAGAAGTATTAAGGATTAGAATTAGAGTTAAAATTTAGGATCAGGAAGAAGGTTAGGATATTAATCACCTAAATAAGGTTAGATTAAAACTTTAGGGTATTACAATGTTAATTGTCTTTTTGAAGCACTTATTTCAAAAATTCAAGAAGAGAAGTAAATCACTATATCTATTATCTCTCTTGAGGTTGTATAGTTGTAAATTGGTTGATAATCTTGTAAAACCAATAAAACCATTCTACAAGGCTATTTTAGAATCACTGACTAACTTCTTAAACTTTTTAAAACAAACTCTAACATTTTTTTGTACATTATTTATCAAATATTCCATGTAATCAAACACCACTTTTGACATCATCTTGGCCAATATTATTAGATTGAACAAAATCTAACTCTCCATACCATATCCAATTACTATACTCCCATCTATTCCATAAACAAAGAGATAATCTCATATTTTATTGACACCCTTCATATTATGGTTACCATGGTTTGTACATGAACAACATATCCACATAGGATCATCAACATGTTTAATAAGAAACCTAAAAAAGTCCTCAAAACCATCTTTATACTCTCTAAATAGCCTATTCACATATACCCACATATAATCCATAATACAGTACAATAAAAAAACATTGAGAAAAATAATTAGAGAGAGAAAAAAATTAATGTAACAAAAATGGCAATATATTCCTTATGATTAGTTTTGTGTTATGGACTACCGCTAAAATTATAGTAGCTAAAAATAGTAGTTTTTTAAAAAATGACTAAGAATGGGATATTTAAAACTACAACATTCTACTAGAGACCTTATAATGGTATATAAAATGAAATTGAACAAGTATATTTACATATCAAACTATAAAAGCATGGTAAAAATTGAGTAGTTAAATAAAATATTTTGTAATAATGATGTAGAAAAATGCACACCTATTATGATAGAAATGATAGTAATGACAAAAGTAATAGGATAAAAAGAAGGAAGAGAATGGGGAGGAGGAGATAAAGAAGAAAAGTGGTAGATAGTAGTGACAATAGGAGAAAAAGGACAATGAAAACAATGGTAGAACCTCTTTCCTACCATTGAATTATCCCTTTCTATATCTAGTAAATATCGTGAAAGTAAAATATCAATTAGGTTAAAGTGAATAAAGAAAAAAGGGAAAAAATATAGATGGAAATTAATTTTTAGAACCATCGTTTATACACTTGCTTAATACTTGTTGTTTTGAAAAATTTTAAAAAGAAAAAGAAGATAGGTATCTTGTGGTTATGCATTATAACTGCTATATGTTCTATTAACCACTATCCACCTTTTTTAACCAAGGAATAGATTAAATTTGGAAATATATAACAACCATTTATTTTTTTGCTGTATAATTTTGTTTCCTCTTGCACCTTCTTTTTTCTTTATGGATAAATCATAGACGGTTGTCATTTTTAAACAATCATATATAAGCTACCGTGCATTCCTATTTATGTACCATTACTTATAAAATCCAAAACCAACTAAGAATTTTAGACTTATATACCATCAACCAGTACCATTGATTAGTCAACTTGTTCATGAGGATCTTTAGCTAATTTTCAAGGTACAATTTGAAGGTTCCAACAACTAAATGTTGGGATACCCTGTTTGTTAGTTTACAACATACTTAAGAGGCGTGAATTAAGTGTGTATGATTGTTTTAAACTTTTTTTTATATATAATTAACATAAGTAATGATACTTTTAATGTAGGATATAGTGTTGGATCAAATCTGCAATCTAGTATGTGAATTGATACTTATTAAGTTGATGTGTTTCGCTTGTGCATGTGTGTGTGTGTTTTGTAGTGTGAGTAAGTAAAAATAACACATAAGATTTTTATTTGGTTTGATTGAATCTAATTGACATCCACTATTAGTTTATCTCCCTTGCAAATCCACTCCAATTTAGAAAGGTACAAGCCAACACTAAGATCTAACTTTAGACTTAAGTTTTTCCCACAACCTGCTTTAGTTGTGTGCTCCAACCCTACTTGTGATTACTCTCAAGTACACTCATACCCCACTTCTCTCTTTTTATAAATACAATGAATTTATTTTGAACCATCACTTATAACTTAAGTAAATGGTTCTTTTTCACTCAAATTACATGAATAATTCCATTTCTATAAAATTTTATCCTATGCTCGACTCAATATCTGTAACACTTTAACTTCTCTTGAATGTTATTATTTTGCTTTCTCTTCTTGTTTGTTTTTCATACCTTATCTTGTATTTCCTCTAATATTATAAAGAGTGATTTTGCCTCCTCTAGAATTACAGGATTTTTCCTACAAGGATCTTTCTCTAATTAAGTTTCTACATAATAGAAACTTTAATTTAAAGTTCTCATGTGATTTTCTTGATGCTCTTCATTTCAACAAATAAAATATAAATATTAGATTCTTACCTTTTCACCATTTGGATTTCATTTATGAAAATATCTTGGCCACATAATTTCCCTTAAACTTTTTCCTTCCTTTTTAGCATGAAACTCTTCTCTTTATTTTTGAATTAGTATTCTAGGTTTTCATGTTGTATCTTGTCTAGTGAAGATGATTTATTGCATTAGGAAGTTTGTGTCACCAAATTTGTTATCACTACCTTTATTTGGTAAACTACACATCTACTTTATTTGGGGTCTGACCCTATACTTGATATAGACTCTAACTTTTATCCTTATGAACATTTTTTCTTGACCTACATAGGTAGTCTTTATTTGAGACTTGCTAAATTATATTTGGTACTTGAAGACTCTTTAGTTGTCTTTATTTGAGTTCTGGTCTCCTATACCTCTTAGTTATTATTATTTTCTCTTAGGCTCATATAAGGTGTGTTCCATGTAATGTTCCTAGTCATGTTCCATAACATGTTCTCATGGTTTTCAAACAAGCAACATACCCATATGGCCCAACAAATGTGCAATTATACACTTATTTAGAATCATCAAAGCTATATGATATCTAAAAAAGTTCCCTTTCAATGATGTTAAACAATCAGAATGAGTTCTCATCTAGTAAGTGGAGAGAACACTATCTCATCCTCAAGATCATTAAGGAAACACATGATATTTAAATAAACATATGACACCAAGACTAAATTAAGTTAGTTGAAGCTAATCTAAAATATTACTACCTCCTATCAACTATTTCCATAAAAATATATTTTGAGAAATTTTTAAGACATATAACCTAGATCTAAGCATGTATAGTAAAATAAGCTGTATCTCATTTCTCTTTAGTCATCATCCAAAAGGAAGAATTGAAAATGTAGCAAGGAAGAGGATAAACTATGTCTTACTATCCAGTGCTTAGGAAAGATATACCCAAGTAATGATTAACAAGCATAGATTTGATACTAAACACTAACTATCCAAGTTTAGTAAAGAGCAATAGGATCAAAAACCATGTAGGAAACCATTCATACAAGCAATAACAAATATTATTTCAAAATTGATACAAGCCAAAGATAAATTGTTTATGATAAGAAGTAAGCTTAAGTGGAAGTGGGTTAGGAATATGAAGAGTCATCTATATATGTGGTCTTATTAGGGGTAGGGTTGTGTTTTTCTTCAAAATTGTCATCTTATATGTTTGTACTATAACTATTGTAATTTTCTATATGGTTGGTGAAATAGTGATATAAAATAAGCTCAGTTATATGAAAGATGCCTTAAATAGTATTCAACATATCAAAGATCTAATTAACCATATTCTTAATCTTCCTGATCCCCTTCCTTTAAGATTTGGAAAACCCCTTCAAACTTCTTTGTATTCTTGCAACATTGAATTCCACAACCTCTAGACAATTTACAACATTATAACTTGTGAATGACTTGTAGTCGACACAATACTCATGCCAGTCTTTAGCTTAACACCATCAACATCATCACATAATTTTTTCATACCAATAATATTTTTTGATAGAGTAGTCAACCTACTAACGTTTGTATTACTCATGTTAATATAAAAATGTTCAAACACCCTAGTCAAATAACTGCCAAAAGGTAACCTAAGAGAGGGAATATCTGTAACATCCCCAAAATTCACTACTAAAAAATTTCGTTTTATTTAAAAGAGTTAGCGGAAGCAAATTATAAAATTGTGAATCTTGGGGATATTACCGCCACACTTAGTACCAAACCGGTTCACTCATACCGTTCTAGTACTAAGTGCTAAGTCTAAAAGCATAAAACACAATTTACAATCCATTTTTTAAAAAAAAATTAGAGTAGCGTATCAAATTATTTACAAGAATAGAATCCACCAGCGGTGGTTATATTAACAACATTAACATTAAAACCAAGAATTCAAAAGAGAAGGAGAAAAACCCTAAACGGTTTCGGATAATTCCTTACTCTCTTTCCCGTTGCCCACTTGAGTAGCACCTGAAAAGACCTGCAAGGGACACTGCCCATTGAATAGGCAGGGGCCCCACGAGGGAACCCTTCAGTACTATGGTACTGAGTAACCCTTTAATACCGCACTTAAAAACAGGCCCGCAATGCAATACATAATGCAAGCTATAGACATATGAAATGAGAGGTGCATACATAACAATCACATATATAACAAGGTTCCCACATATCAACAAGTTATAAGGTACGATCGATACTTTTGGGCCTTAAGCCATTAGTCCATCATTATTCAATCATCTCTCTGGTTATATCCATGTGAGTGCGGGAACCCCACTATTATAGCCGGTGGACCAGAATACATACAGGGCAGAACACTCCTGACCACTATTATTGTCGGTGGATCGGTCTCTAGGGCAGAACGCTCCTGGCCACTATTATTCGCCGGTGGACCGGTCTGGCCCCGACTCACAAGGTGTTCCACTATAAGTAATTAATATCTTTTCGTAATTTATTCACATCCAATGCTTGTTTTATTGAATTTGAGACCCCTACTATTTTAGCCGGTGGATCGGAATACATATCATCATCATCCAGGGCAACACGCTCTAGGGCCACTATTATATCTGATGGGTCGGTACTCATAATCACTTGCCAGGTAACACGCTCATGGGCTACTATTATATCCGGTGGATCGGTACTCATAATCACTTGCTACGGCAACACACTCTTGGGCCACTATTATAACCGGTGGATCAGTACTCATTATCATAAGTCAACTGGGCCCGACTCATTAATCTTTCACTTTCGTAATTAGTGTTTTTCCTTTCTTTAGTCAGCACAACAATTCTATTTAATTGCCTCAGACGGGATATCAAGAACTCGGGACACAAAGGTACACCGATTGTACCGGTGCATACAAGCTACTCAGTACCCTTCAACCACGAACCTAGGAACACAAAGGTACCCTGGTCGTACTGGTGCGTAAAGCTACTCAGTACCCTACCGACAAGGAAACCTAATCCATAAGTATGTATACCCCCTAAATAGGTCCGTAGAGCTAGATAGAGTAAGATATAGGTCCTAGCTGGGGCACAAAGGCACACCAGCAAATATCAGAATAATCATGGGCTAAACCACGTCTTTAGGGTAGCGACCCCTAAAGAGCCACCATTCCCGATCTCGAGGTCTTTCACTTTAAGTATTAGTGTCTTAATTAAAGTGATCACATAAAGCACAATAATCAGATACTTATTCGCTTTCAATTGTTCTGATATCATTAGTCATTTCTTATTCAGACGGTTATCCAAGATAACACAAAGAAATCATTAAGGCCATCATAATCTCATCTAATTCCGAATTAGGATATGTTCTCATGATACTTACTAATTATTAAATACTCTTACCTTGCTAATCAGCATTATTTGAATCATATTATGAAATTCCACAATCACAATGACAAGTTAGGTATAGATTACTTATTTACCCCTTACTCATATAATTGCTAAGTCATCCCTTCCTTACTCGACAAATTACCCTATTACCCTTCAGGTTGCATAATTACCAAATTACTCCTTATCCGATTTAGGTTACCAAGTTATCTCCTACGCTTTTTAGATCACCATTCACCCCTCATAATTGCTACACTTAACATGTCTCCCATTTGGTTGGTTAGATTACCAATTTACCCTTTTCTTTTATTATAATCAACAGCTTGCCCTTTACTTGGATAAATTATCAAATTACCCATCTTTGCTATCATGATTACTAATTTGCCCTTTTTGTAGGTTAAATAATTACTAACCCACCCTTTAGTCGATTAAATTACCAAATTACCCTCCTCCATCATCATAATTACCAAATTGCCCCTTAGTTGGTTAAATTACCAAATTACCCTTTTCCATTGTCATAATTACCATTCTACCCTTCTCAATTATTATAATTACCATTTTACCTTTCTCCATTATTACAAACACCAATTTACCCTTCTCCATTTTTATAAATATTATATTGCCCTTCTATAATCATAATTTAATTACCAAATTACCTTTCGTCGTTTTTATAATTACCAAGTTACCCCTTACTCCCAAGTTTGCCATAAACATCCTTTTATTTACAAAATTACCCTTCTACCCCTTACTTCCAAATTACCATAATATCCTTTTATTTATAAAAATTGCCATCATACCCCCTTTACATCCAAATTTACCATATTACCCTTTTGCTTGCAAATTACCATAATACCCCTTTACATCCAAAATTACTATTTTACCCTTTTCTTATAAATTACCACTTTGCCCTTCTCTTCTAAAATTACCATTTTATCTCTTACTTCCAAAATTACCACTTTACCCTTTACTCCCAAAATTACCATAATACCCCTTTACTTGTAAAATTACCATTTTGCCATTTAATCATAAAATTACCATATTGCCCTTTTGCCTCTAAAATTACCATAATACCCATTTTTCTTACAACTTACAATTTTATCCTTTTACTTATAAAACTATCATTTCACCTTTTTCTTTTGAAATTACCAAAATACTCTTTTGCTTACAAAATCACCGTTTTACCCTTTTCTTTCAAAATTACCAAAATACCCCTTTACTACAAAATTTCCAAAATACCCCTTTCACTTATAATATTACCACTTAACCCCTTTATTACACCACTTTTATGAATTTACCACCACTACATAAAATACTAATATTAGCACTTCATTCTTATCATCTAACTCCACCAACTTGTCATTATTCAACATAATACTCATTAGCAACTACATATATTAGATCACATACTTACATAGGCATATTACTAAAATACCCTTAGGCTCACAATAATATTATTCATGTATTAACAACATAATACATCATAGACAAGCCTTTAACATTTCCATCAATAATTAAACTCCTTCCTTAAGTATCATCTCTACGCATGGCACAAAATCTAGCATGCTCTTCTTTTTATCAATCAATATAAGCAACCACATTTATCATACTAGGCAACACCTAACATGCATAAAATCATATTAAAATCCCTAATGTGCTAGCATACGTTTTTCCATGCGTTTAAGTGGGGTTTAACGATTACCTTAATCCCGTAAAAATCGAACCTTACCGGTATCCTGGTTAAGGATTCAAGGCTTAATTAGCAACTCAACACCTAAAAATAATATCAATAATTATTATGTTAGAAGTAAGAAATTAAAAGGATAAAACTTTATAAAAATTTATTTAATAATAATACACTTTAATTAACCATTAATATACCTCAAAATTTAGATAAATACATTCCAAATCAAGTAGGATCTCACGCTACATGAACAGTGTGAGGCACAAGCAGAATACGGGGGAGAAAAAGGTTCGAAGGTAATGAGGTCGAAGGGAGGAGAGATGGCTCGGTTTAGGGACTTTAGGCTAGAAAAGGAGGTTGATGGGGGAGGATTGGAGGCAAGGTAAGGATGCTGGAGTGAAGAGGGGGTGTAGGTGGAGGATAAAGATGGTTTCACGACGGCACAGGGCGGCGAAGGCGGCAAAGATGGTTGTCGGGCTGGGCGTGGCTGAGAAGTAAGGAAAAGAGAAGGGAAAAATGGAGGGGTAAGGGGGCTGTTTTCGGAAAAGTAAGGTATGGGGGTAGTAGAGGAGGTTGCAGGGTGTGGGTTGGTGGTTTGGGTGGCGGTAGAGGTGGCCGGACGACGGAGAACGGGGCGGTTGCAGGTGGCTTGCCGATAAGGGAGAAAAGTGGGGAGAAAAAGAAGAGGTGGAGAAGGGAGGAACGATAGGGGCTTGAGGGTGGCTTGGGTGGTCTTGGGGTGGTACAGGGCTGAGGTATAGGGTGGCAGTGTGAAATGCCCCGAAAATTTCTAATTTTATAAATTATATTTAAATGAGGTTTAATTAGAAAAATTATTTAAATAAATTATTTTTAATAAAATAAAAGGATATTTAACTAGGGAAATTTAAGAAGAAATTTATAAGTATTTTTATTAGAAGAGAATTTGGGTATTTTAGCTAATTAAGCATTTTATTTTAAAATTTAATTAAATAAATTATTTTATTTAAAATAATAAGGAGAAAATAGTTTCAAATTAATATTAATTTTATAAATAATTTAATTAGAGAAAATTAGGATGTTTTGCTAATTAAAAAGGAATTTATGGAAAATCTTTTAAAAGTCTTAATTTAGCCTAAAAAGGGATTTAAATAATATTTTATTTAAATATTATCATTTTTAAATATTCCAAATATTCTAATTAATTTAATTAAGCCAACCCACTATTTTTATTTTTCCCTTTTTCCTTTTTCCTTTTCTTTTTCTTCTTCTTCCTCTTTTCTTTTTCTTTTTTCTTCTTCTCCCGAACTGGGCCAGTCGCGGCCCAGTCTTCTCCTTTTCCTTTCCTTCGGCCCAACCCAACTCGCGCCGTTGCCTCATTCTTCCGCCCCTCGATGCGCCGCGTTTTTCTTTATTTCCTACTGAAACTCTGCGTTGCATTTAAAGTATCCCTCCCTAGCGCCGACCGGCCCGGTCTGCCCCCTTTTTCTTTCTTTTCTTTCCTCGGGAACCGCCCGACCCAGCCCTTTCTTCTTCTTCCTCCTCCTTCGCGCCTGCCAGCCTTCCCCGACGTCGCACCTGCAACGTTGCCGCCGCCGTCCAGCCGAGATTTCCGGCGCCGATCCCGCTCATTTGACTGGAATTTTCCTTCCTTCCTCTTCCCATTTGTTTCGGAAACCGTTTGACCCGACCAAATCTCCCTCTTCTCGCGCCATCCTCTCTCTCTCTCTCCTACGCACACCCATGGCCGTTTTGACTCCTACCGGCCGACCTCGCCGCCGTTAACCCTAACCCTACCTGACTCACCACGTAGCCGACCCAAAGAACCCTACCCTATCTTATTTTCCCTATAAATACCCTCACAATATACCCTGGTTCGAGTTTGGATTTCCTAACCCAGAAATCCTTCCTTGTCGCCGCCACTCCTTTAGATGCCTCTTCCGCCGCCTCCGGCCAACTTCGCCGCCATTTCTGGCCACCCGTGTCATCCTTGCACCGCCCTCTAGCTAACCAAATCTACCTCACCCGTCGATTCTTTCTTCACAAGCCGCCCCAGCTGTGCGAAGTTCTCTTCCCGATCAACTCTGTTTTCTGCCTCCGCCACCTTGGCGCCGCCATTAGCCACCTCCTCCGCCGCTAAGGCCGCTTCTTTCACCTCCCAAACTGTGCTGCAGACCCTTCCCTACCTTCCCTTACCTTTATTTTCCTTTTTCTCCCTCTCCTCCTCTCTCTTTCTCCTTCTCCTCCATTCGGCCACCGCCGCCGCCGCCGTGCGCTGCCACCTTTGGCTGCACCACCACCTCTATTCTGTCCCTCTTCTTCTGGGGAACTCAAAACAACCCAGCTCCCATTTTAATTCATCCTATCTTATTCCCAGCATGCAACTTTCCCCTATTTCTTTCCTTTTTCCGGCCACCGCCGCCGTCTCCGTGCGCCACCGCCGGTGCCGCCTATCCCCACCAACATTTGGTTGAACCCTAGACCCTCTCAGCTATTTTCCCTATTTTTATAACCCTTAAATTATTTTATTTCTATTATTTGCATATAAATACTATTATTATTATTCTTAATATTTATATTTTTAATATGTATTATTATTATTATTTAAGTATTAATATTTTTATTATTATTTATGTTGAGGGCTGAAGCCTAATATATTTTAATTCGATTTTATTATTATTCTTCTTATTATTTCTATATTTACTATTATTAATATTAAAATGTTATAAGTATAATTATTATTATTATTATTATTATTATTTTTATTTTTACTTCGAATTTCCATTATTCTTATTTATTATTATTAATACAAATATTTTAACATTAGTGTTGTTAATAATATTACTATTATTATCATTATTATTATCATCATCATCATTATTATTATTATTATTATTATTATTATTATTATTATTATTATTTCTGAATTGGGTTATTTAATTTATAAATAATCTTTTTAGTATTATTTTGGTAAAGGGTCTGAAGCCCTTATTTCACTTTATTTTTGAGTAATGTCTTTTTATTATTATTTCTACTATTTTATTATTCTTATTAATATTAATATTGATATTATTTTGGTATTTTGTTATTCTTATTTTATAAAAAAAACTATTCTTATATTAAATTAGTGTTTAATATTATTTTGATAGGAGAGAGTCTAATTTTAGCTTTTCTCTCAAAATAGGTAAAACCAGTCAAAACCCTAAGGAGGCGTAGGAGCGTGCTCCAAGACCGGTGACGTTTTAGGTAAGGAGTGCTAAGGCCTTTTATGTGCTTATGTGTATTATGTGTTTCGCATGTTATGTATCTAATGTTTATTATAATTAAATATTTTATATGTGGTATGACTTGGAGTTGAAGTATGTTGTGCATAGTATGTGTATTAATTATGTATGATGATATGTGTTGTGTATGTGAGGAAGTCGATGTGGTTTGTGTGAGAGGAAGGATGAAAAAGGAGGATGGGGAAAGAAGTTGACTAAGGGAAGTGAGTTGACCTAAATTTTATGGTTTTATAAGGAATAATCTAGTTTATGATGCTATTTGGGAGAATTTAATTTATGATATTATATGGGAGAATTTAATTTATGATTGATTGGGAGAATTAAATTATGGTTTGTTGGAAGAATTTAGTTTATGATGTTATTTGGGAGAATGTAATTTATAATATTATATGGGAGAATTTAAGTTATGATTTGATTGGGAGAGTTAATTTATAATTTGTTTGGGAGAATTTAGTTTATGATGTTATTTGGGAGAATGTAATTTATAATATTATATGGGAGAATTTAAGTTATGATTTGATTGGGAGAGTTAATTTATAATTTGTTTGGGAGAATCTAATTCATGATGTTATTTGGGAAAATGTAATTTATGATATTATATGGGGGAATCTAATTTATGATTTGCTTGGGGGATTTCAATTTATAGTTTTCCTTGGGAGATTCTAATTTATGATTTTATGTGGAAGAATCTTTATGGCTTGAATTTAGGGTTTGGTATGGAAGAATCTTTATGGCTTGAATTTAGGGTTTGGTATGGAAGAATCTTTATGGTTTGAATTTAGGGTTTGGAATGGGTGAATCTTTGGTTTTGGTTGGATTGAATTTATGGTTTTGTATGACGGAATCTAGGGTTTACCTGGTGGTATTAATGGATGTATGTTGGTATTAGGGTTTGTATGATGATATTAAGGTTTGCATGGGGGGATTAATGTCTGCATGGGTATGAAATTTACGTGTGGAAAGTTAATTTGGGATGTAAGGAAGGTAATGTAAGTGTTTTTTGGGTGTTTGAGCATTTGGGATGGAAAATAGCACGTGGAGCAAATTAAGGGTACGGAGGACACTGAATTAGGGTTTGGAGTGGTTAATTATGGATTTTGAGGCTGCTTAGAGTTTGGGTTATCACGTGTATTTGGTAATTAAAGTGTAATTATGGAATTTTATGATTTGTGATGTGTGGTGACTTATGCATGTTTGGTGAAAGCCTTTGAATACGATACTTAAGACACTAATCATTTAAAGTGGAAGATTATTGAGCCGGGTCCAGCCGATCCACCGGTTAGGAATAGTAGTTAGGGTTTAACCCTATGTGTGACCGATCCACGGGTAATAATAGTGGTGAGGACTTTGTCCCGCAAGTGCCCGGCCCACCGGAAATAATAGTGGGGTGACTCCAGCTCAATAAAAATAAATCATAGTTGCCAAAACATTTAAAATGTACTAATTACTTACAGTGGAACACCATGTGAGCAGGAACCAGCCGATCCACCGGTAAGGAATAGTGGTGAGGACTTTGTCCCGTAAGTGACCGATCCACCGGCGAATAATAGTGGTGTGGACTTTGTCCCGCAAGTGACCGGCCCACCGACAATAATAGTGGGGTGTTCCTGTACTTACATGGATTTGATAAAAAGCATGGTGTGTATCGACTTTTGATAAAAGATTAATTAAGTAATTAATCTGGATTATTGGGCCTTTGTACTTTTACCTGGTTGATCATATGCATTTATGATTGTGTTCTTATATTTTTATGCATGGCTTATGTGTTTACGTGTTGGCCTTAGTGATCAAGTCACCTTACTCAGTACTGGACCCGTACTGATACTACCTTGGTTGATGGGTCCTGTGATGATCCACTGATGGTGGGGAACAGACCTCTTGTGCAGGTTTAAGATCAGAGACTGTTTTGGGGTGGCAGGCCTGACTTGAGTGAGTAGGCAATCCGGAATTTGACCCATCGGGTTTTATCTTGTTTAAATGTATTTCTATTTGGAAGTTACAAGTGTTAATAAACGTTTATGCGTACTCTGATTTTGTTGTATGATCTTTCAAATTCTTTTATGAATTGTTAATTTGAATTTAACATAAATCTTTTCTTTAGCCTTAGCACTTGGTACTGGAACGGTCGGAGAGAACCGATCTGGTACTAAGTGTGGCGGTAACATTCCCAGAATTCACAGGTTTTAAGTGTTTCTATTTTAATTGCTTCCGCTTTTCAAAAAAAAAAGTAGTGAATTTTGGGGTGTTACACAGTGGGCGGCGCAGGGGCTTGGTGCGGTGGTTGGAGCGGCGGGTGGCGGCGGCGTGCAAAAACTAGGGAAAGATGGGAAGGAGGAGAAATGAGAGAAGAGGGAGGTCGGGGAAAGGGAGATGCTCGAAATATGGGGCATAAAGAAGGCTGGAGAGGTGAAGAAAAAGAAGAGGGAGAAGAGAGGGGGCAGGTGGCTGGTCGGCGATAGGACGAAGGGTGGCAGGGAGGTGTCGGTTGGTAGGGGAAAGGGAGGGAAGAAGAAGGAAAGGAAGATGGGCATGCAAGCTGTGGTCCAGGAGTTGGTTTGGTTCAAAATAGGAAAGAAAATGACGGGGAAGGGAGAGGAGGAGAGAGTAGGTGCGGTGGCAAGTGGGGGCAGCTACAGGGTAGCTCGGTGGTGGCAGGTAGAGCTGGCAATTGGGCGGGTCGGATCACTATCGGATCGGATAACATAATAATCGGGTCATATCGGTTTCGGATAATTTCGGATCATTTTATCGGGTCGGGCTGGGTCGGGTTTGATTCGGATCAACTTAGTATCGGATAATCTCGGGTCATTCTAAGCTCTCGGGTTGGGTCTGGTTGAGATCGGATGGACTCAAATTCGGGTAAATTTGGGTTGTTCTAATTTCGGTTCGGGTTCGGATCGGGCTCGGTTGAGTTTCAATTATTATATTTTCGGGTCGAATTTAGATTGAATTTAGGTCATTTCATATTTGAGCCATGCTTGTGTCATTTTCTTTCTTTCTTTTTATTCCAATATATTATTAAAAGCTAATTATTTTGAGATCATTTATTTTAATTTATCTTATTCAATTAAAAGTGAATTATTATATTAATTGTTTTGGGGCCTTAGAATTTTTTATCATTATTTTATCTTTGGAGATGTATCTGACGTTTCAAATTTAAACTTTTTCAAATCGTATCACTTTTCTTTTTATGTTAAGGTATAACTTATAATTCAACTCCATTATTAGCTTGGTCATATTGAGTTCTAGTATTATTTTAAGTTTATATTATATTTATATCTTATACGCTCCTTACATGATATTATCTTATAATAGTCATTGATAATTGATAACAAATGAAGACTTCTAAGGTTGTACTTCTCATATTATTTTTAAAAGAGATTGATCACATCATATCAACATAATTTTAATAAATATGATAATAATAATAATAATAATAATAATAATAATAATAATAATAATACAAAAATAATGATAGCAATAATAATAATAATCAATGAATATCAATTATGGCAAAAATAATAATAACAACATATTAGTTTTTTATTATATATTTTGATTAGATCATATCAAGCTAAATAAGATAAAAATCAAATAAAGTAAGTAATAATGACTATTATTGACAAAAGACCAACTAATATTGACTTCTTACTATTTAACACTGTTGATGTAATAAAAAATATTAATCTTCAATTTTTATAATGAATAACTAACATTCTCACTCTAGATTTTTCCTACTTTTCTATGATGTTGTAGGTGCTATATTGCAAGGTATGGCCATATAGATACTAATATATAGTGTTCAAGGTTGCACTATTATTATCTTATGGTACTAGATGGAATAATGGAATTGAACTAATATTTAAATGGCATAGTAGTGTTATTCTTTTTTTTTTCTCTACTTTTATTTCTATTGGTATCAATGGATATTGTATTTGTATATACATAAGTGATATAAATTTTATGAAAGTATATTGTTTCTAGATTTTGATGTAAGTACTAGTATGGATTAGTTGCACATCTATATTATTTCATGTTTTATGAAGTTTTAAAAATTTTGAGTTATGGGTTAATGTTAATTTTTGGGCAGTACCAAGTTGAATCTTTATAGATTTATAATTTTTCAGATAATATCAGATTTCGGATAAATAATGGATCGGGTCGGGTCATTTCGGATTTATAGTTTTTCGGGTTATATCAGGTTTCGGGTGAATAGCGGGTCGGGTCGGATTTATTTCGGGCTTATGATTTCTCGGGTTATATCGGATATCGGATATGTATCGGATCGGGTCGGATAGGTTTCGGGCATTTAATTACTCGGATAAAATCGGATCGGATTTCGGATGGATCGAGTCGGTATTCGTCGGATTTTTCGGGTCGGGTCAACTTTTGCCGGCTCTAGTGGCAGGTATGTAGTCGAAGCAGCATTGGTCGGGCACGAGCAAGGAGAAGACAGAAGGAAGGGGAGGGGTGCGAGCGGGTGGACCAGCGCAGGGAGGAGGGATAGGCCGGCCGGTCCAGTCTGGAAAAAAAAGGAGGAACGGGCCTGTGGCCCAGGTGCGCAGGGAGGAGAGGAAGCAGGCCGAGTGCGGTGACCCAAAGGAGGAGAAAAAAAAAGAAAAGAAGAAAGGAGGAAGAAGGAGAAAAAAAAAGGAGAAGGGAAGAGAGGAAAAAAGAAAAGGAAAATAATAAAAGAAATGGGAGAAATTAAAATAATTTAATTTATAAAATAATAAGATTTAATATTTTTAATAATAAATTTATTTAATAATTTAATTTAACATAATTAAATATATGAGCTTAAAAAGGATAATTTTAGTAAAATATTGGTTTGAAAAATTATTTAAATAAAATGAGTACGATAAATTAATAAAATATGTATTTTAATTATTAAATATTCCTATCTAATTTTATATAATCAAAATCCATATAATAATTAAACTATATAATTGAAAAGCTAATTTATTTTAAATAAAAGCTATTTATTGAATTATAGATTTTATAAATTTTTGGGGGATTACAATATCCATCATATGAAGAATGTGTTGAACGATAACATAGGGCATATTGACTTTTACTTTCTCATTCATAAAATATACCATAATCATGTCCATAATTCTAGTAGAGTTTTCCTTATCCTTTAAGAATTAATTGTTTCAACACAATCATATGTAAAAAGTTAAACTTAAATCCTACGATCGTAATTGGTTGCACTCCATCCTTACAACTACTCAATCTAGTTAGAATGTCATCTATATTCCTTGGATTAACCTTCTAGCCGTTGTGTGATACTTTCATTTTTAGTACTTAAAAATTTCTTTTACAAGATTTAATTATAGAATCTAGAACATTAAAAACACAAAGTGTTACTACCATACTTAGTATAAGTTTAGTTTCATATACTATTCTTACACTAAGTGATAAGGCTAAAACATTATTCTACTTAAATTAAAAATAACAATCATAAGAAACAAATAAGATATTATATTAAAAATTTACACTGTTTTGATATAGAAAAGATCAGACAAAGGATACAATAATCAAATAAAAGACATATATAAAGGGATATAAGATTCCAAGATATATATATATATATATATATATATATATATATATATATATAAATATGCTAGATTAAACAACATAAAAATCCTAAATCTCAATCCTAATTACTATCCATCAAGAAGAAGCCTAGAAAAATGCTGCAAGTTCACAATTGCCCATTTAATAAGTAAGGGATCATAAAATGAAACACATTAGTATGATGGTATTAAATAACCCACTACCCAATACTAAACATGTAAGAAGGGTCACACAGAACACATAGAAGGTAACACAAAGAAATCATATCATGAAAACATCAAATATTACATGTGAAAATGTGATGTGATGAACATACTAGAGCATAAACTCATCAAGGCCACATGCTCATCATACTATTACTCTTAATAATATCATAACTTAATAAACAAAATCATGTCAAGGGTGTTCCATAAATGGAAGACACCAAAACCATACTTAACCATTCCTAAACATGAATAATCATAATAACATCAACAATTGATAAAAAAAAACCCTACCCGACTAAGGCTACGTGGGTGAGGAGTGTATTAGGGATAATTTTGTGTGGAACTCATGTTGAGAGCCAACTAAACATGAGTTTCTCATGTTGCTAAAAGGGGGGAGACAACGTGAAATAATCACTTAGAAAAAGGGAACACATTATTGGGTTCTCACGCTAAGGGGGTGAGGTTGCACAAGGTAGTCACATTAGAAGGATGTGGTGAAGTGAGTGGTGGGTGTTGCTTGGGTCTTATTGCATGAAAAAATAGTGCTAAGGAGGGTGACCAAAATGAATATGAGACTCAAAAATAAGGTGACCAATATGAGGGTTAGATGCTACTTAAGGTGGGTTACGCAAGGTTAGTGGAGCAAAAGGGGTATGTGGTTACAAAAATGGTGGAACACAAGCTGTGAAAAACATATCATAGCATATAAAGGAGAAGAGTGAGGAGACAACTCTATTAGTTATAATGAATATGATAAAATGGAAGGAAGGAAGGGATTTATAGGTCCTAATGGCATGAAAATGGAGAAAGTGTAAGGAATATTAATATTGCAGGGGGTTATTGAAGGATAACAAATGCAAATCGTAGAGAATATAGTAGGGACATAGGGAGGGTTGCATGAAATTAAAAAGGGTAGGGTGGAGTGTTAATATAATTATAGGTGAGGCTTAGTAAGGAATTATGGTGGATTAACCTAGTTGAGAAATTCACAACTAGTTAAGATAAAGGGCCACACGTGAGTAAGAGGGCAAAGTGATGGAAAAAAGGAAAAGGAAAAAGGGGAGGGTTTAGGGTTAGGTTTAAAAAGATATAAATGAGTCAGATTTAGGGTTAATTTTAGAATAAAAGGGTAAACATCCAAAAATAAAATTAAAGAATTTCATGATGTTACACATTATGCCATCTACCCTAGCATAGGTATCAAAATTCTTAAGGGGAACCTTTAATACAAAATCAAGCTTAATATCCACACCTATAACAATAAAACTTAAATAAATCACACCATCCTTGATTATCACATCCATACATCCATAAAATTTATAAGCCAAATGATTAAAAATAATAAAATTAGAACTCATTAAGTTAAGCTATCCTTGAAACTCATAAACTTTCTTCCTTAAATTTCATCCATTTACCATTTGGTCATCTTTAAGGATATTACTTACCTATAAGAAGATTATGTTTCTCCTTTAGTGTGGAATCTTTTTTGGCATTATAAAAGTCAATCTTCTTCAGCTTCTTGGCCATTGACAATAGAATCTTCTCAACTGTCCTCTTTTCTATCACCTTGGTAGCAAAAAAATCTTCTTTTATTTTTCTATTTCTTTTTCTTCTTCTTATTGCTATTTCTTTTTTCCTTTTGACTTATCAAGTGGAATTATCTTGACACTTAATCTTCTTACATAGAGGTGCAAGTAGCCTTTTTATTCCTTTTCCCCCATTCCTTTTCACCATTAGATGGTATTAGATCACTCCGGTCATATCAGTGATCCCTTGAACAACCATATGCATCTCCTCATCATGAGTCTTCTCACATTCCTTCTTAATAGGAGCTTTAGGGGTTTTAGACTCATCCTCCTCTTGATCAGTCTTTTCTTTTTCATTGATTTCCTTCGCAACCTCCTCATTCTTCTGTTCCTCCATCTGATCTTAGATATGATCCATTTATTGTTCTTTCTTAATATTACTTTCTCACACATTCTCTTTTTCCCTAACCTAGTCATTGACCATACCTTGTACCCAACTCTTATCCTATTTTAGTTTTCCTCGACTTTTAAAATAAACCTTTTTATTTCCTTTTTTCTCTTGTTCTTATTATATTTTGACTCTCTTCTCTTTAATTTCTTTTTATTACTCCAAACCCTAGAATTTTAGCCTTTTCATGCTTTATAGTAGCACCCTATTTCTTTGGTACTTCCTCTGGCACAAGTCTTCTTGTGTTAATGAAGATTCAAATGATGGTGGATGGTGTAGGATTGACAAATACTATGGAGATGGAGGAAAGAAGATATTCAATCAAGAATTGATGAAGAATTCAATAAGAAATTCAACCTTTGAATGTTACCCTATTTAAGATTACGACAAGTATTCTTAGTTAGGATTATTCTATCACAAAAGAGAGGAATAACCAAGTGTAATACTTGCATTAGATTTTAAATTATTCAACCATATGTTACAATGTGTCAACACCATGCTTATATAGAAAGTCTTATATTGCTAACTAGCACACTAATTTAGCCACATGACACACACACATCTAACTAGCACATAAACTAGTATTAACAAAGTAATTATATCCTATATAATATATGAAACAACAAATACTATTACAAGCAAAGCAATATAATTAGTACATGAAAACAACTAACAAGTATCCTAATCAAAATAATGATGTTGACTTGAAATATTGACTAGATCTCTTGACTTGTGGAGTTGAATTTTATGTATAATAGCTCCCTTTGTAAAATCTTGTAACACATGAAATCTTATGTATGTTGACATCTTAAATGGCTTGATCTTCTTCCTAAAAATAAGTTACATACCTGCAAGAATAACTTAAAGTAAACTTATTATGGTTAGTCATATTATTAATATCATTATCAAAGACATATAATGTGATTGGTTCCATAATCAAGTATGCCAAATATTTATCATTTTGAGGATATATAGATGCTCTTGCATTATCCTCACTATATCAATTAACTTTAAATAAAGTGGTTTCCAATTTTTGTGTGATATGATCCCAGATATATTCCTTTTGATAACTTAGAAGTTTCCCATATTCAGTACAAAATTTAAGAAAGCTAATAATAGTTTAATTATATCAAGCATGTTAATGAAATAACATTTATAGTCATCCTCGTAACCACATCTCTTATAGGCAATCATTGGGGGTTGAGATTAGCTATGTAATTTGTATTAATCATGCTTAGTTCTAGTCTAACCCTCTTAAATCTATTTCTACTCACGGGCTTTGTGAAGATAGCAACTAGTTGATCCTTAGTTTTGTAAAAATTAATTTCAACATACATTTTTCCACTTTATCTATCAAAAAGTGGAGTCTAATGTCAACGTGTAGAATTTGAACTAGTTTTGTAGAAATTTTTATGGCACTATTATTATCACATAAAATAGAGATTCTATCATTTATAGCATAAAAATCCATAAGTTGCTTCCTAATCCACAAGACTGGAGCATAACATGAAGCAACAAAAATATATTTAGATTTAGTAGTGGATAAATCAATAGAATTTTTCTCATTAGAAGCCCTTAAAATCAAGCAAGCTCTTAAGAAATATGTCATACCTGAAGTACTATTCCTATCAACAAGGAATTTAAGACAATATTCACCTAGGTATTATCTAAGATCAAAACAACCCTCATTTAGGATACTAGAAACACAAATTATTAGTTCCCTTGAGACACCTCAAAATTATTTTTACATCATTAATATGTCATTCCTTAGAGTTAGCTTGTAATCTAGCACATAAGTGTACATTGTAAGAAATACTTAGCCTACTAGATATGAGATATAATAGAGAACCAATCATGCCTCTATATTCCTTTTCCTGAATATTCTTACTTTTTATCATTCAAGTCCATCTTGCAATTTATAGGCATGGGTGTGTCATAGAATTTAACATCCACTAACTTGTATTTCTTAAGACGATTTTTGAGATACTTTTGTTGATGAGTTATGATACCCTTATTGTTTATTTGATTTGTAATATAAGGAATAGGGATGTAAATAGAATAGGTTCAAGGCACGTATCCATACCAGTATCCATACCTAATAATAAAATCCATACCTAAATCCATATTCATACCCAAAGAAAATCCATACCTAAATCCATATTCATATCCAAATAGGTATCCACTAACACATTCATATTCATATTCATTGGATATATGTTATCTTATGGATAAATTATTTACCCATTAACGGATATTATCTAATGGATAAATCCATTATCTGATAGATAAATCCATTTAGAATTAAGGAAAATAATAATTTTAACCTTAATATTATATTATATTTATTCTAAAATGAAAGGTAAAATAATAATTATATGTCGGGTAAATGGATATGAATATGAATACCCCTTACCTATATCTATATCCGAACCTGACGAATATTTTCTTCTATCCTCCATATCTGTATCCATATCTATTTAAGTATTTGTTGGATAGAGCCCATCAGGTTTTTGGTAAAATCCACCCCACTTGTATCCCTAATAAATAATAATTCTAGATTACCCATCAAACTCATCTCAAATTTGTTCTTCATCAACTTTGCAACTTTAACACATAAAGATTCATTGTTAGCACACAGAATAGTCATAAACATAAATATATCCCACCTACAAGTACTTATGTTTGGTCTTCACAAATAGTGTTTTGTCAACTATTCTCTACACATATCCATTCTCCATAATAAAGTTTGACAATCTATCATACAAAGCTCTTAAGACTTGCTTTAACCAACAAAGCATCTTATCTTACTTATACACATAGTGGGTAATTGTTCACTACTCTCAAAATTTAGGGGTTGCTCAAGATGCATATCTTCCTTCAAGTATCCATTTAAGATAGCACTATTGGCATCCATTTGATTGAAATTACATTTCTACATGAGCAGTGAATGAAACTAAGAATTTTTATGTTTCTAATCTTACAAATGGGGAAAAGTTCTTATCATAGTCTATGTCTTTTTCTTGATTGTATCCTTTAACCATTGATCTTGCCTTATTGCGAGTGATCACTCCCTTATATTCTAAATTATTCAAGAACACCCCTTTTGTTCCTATACTTGATCCCTAAGAAAATCTAAGAATAAGTTTTTAGGCCTTATTTATTTCCATCTGATTTAGTTCTTGTTCCATAAACATAATATAGTTGGAGTGAGTTAGCACAATTTTATTATCATGATGCTCAATAGATGATAGATAAGCATAGTGTGCACAAAAGTTTTGAAATGTAAACCATCTAGTTTGAACTCTCTTATTGTTTTTTCTTAGTATCATGTTTGTAGGAGGGAAACTATGATATTTTCATCTTCTTTAGTTTTATATCACTATAATTATCAATCTATGTTCCCCTCAAATTAGTACCTTTAGGGGAGATTATGTCTCTTATGTTGGTCATTTTATCAATTCTTCTTCAAGTTCAATGGGAATAGATCATAAGTCATATCAAATATTATCTAGTACCAAGTTCAGGAACCATCCCCTTTTTGTTGGAATCATATAGAGATCTTTCTTATAAACTTTATGCATCTCCAAAATACCTTTTCATACTAATCTAAAAATCCTCCTCCTCATCATCATATATTTACACATTTCTTATATCTTTGTTATTTTTATGAAATATAACATGTATAATTTTCCTATGATCATATTTATTATTTTATACACTTTATATACCTTAATAATTATGGAGAAAACAACAAAGATAATTTTATCACTAAAGGTGGTAATTGAATTGTGCGAGTAGTAGTGGGTACAGTTGTTCCCAGTTTGGGTTATTTGTAGGTCATTTTACTTTATAAGTTGGGCCATTTTTGGTTATTTTATTATTTGGGTCAAGTAACTGCATATCCAAGTCATGTTAGGTTAATTTTTTAGGTTGAGTAGGGTTAGATTGAGCTAGATCAATTTTAGTTTAGCTTGATGGGTTAGGTTAGGTTTAGGATCGCTTAAATATGGGTAAATTTGGTTGGTTGAGTTCGGGTCGTTTCAACTTACCTTGATTGGTTGGGTTGTTTTGGGTTGAGTTTAGGCCGAGCTAATCCCGAATTAGATTATTTCAAGCTTGGGCAAATCATGTTAATTTAACGACATGATATAGATTTGGATTGGTTACTTTGATTCAGGTTATTTTGGGTTTGAGTCAATTTGGGTCAAATGTTATAGTTTCTAGTTAGGATAAATGTTTTAGCTTCTAGTTGTTATATTACTATAACCTTTTGATGTCATATTTTTGTGTGGAAAGATTAGTGAATTTAGAATCTAGTTGGTGAATAAGGATACCTAGGCTACAAAAAATATAAAAGCATAAGTAAAATTTATAAAATAATATATTTTAAATTTATTTAAATGAATAATAGAATATGCACGTATTTTTTTATTTATCATAATGAGTTAACATAAAAATTGGTCTTATTGGGTTAGGTTGATATAGGGTTGGATAAAAGTCGGGTCGGGTTGTATAATTGAATTTGGGTCAGGTCAGGTTTCGTGTTGGATCTGGATTGGTTAGGCTTGGGTTAAGTTACTTATTGTTGGGTCAACATAGGGCCAGTTTAATGATGGGTCAAGTTTGGGTTGAGTCACTTTGATGAATTTCTTGAATTTTAATGTGTTGGGTTTTGGTATAAACAGGTCAGGTTTAGAGGGTCGGGTCAGCTTTTGCTAGCTCTACTTATCACTTAGTGGACCCAATTGATCTTAATTGTCCTTACTATTGTTTTGCACATAAAAATTTTACTTGAAAAATTCTTCAATGACTTATGTTATGCTTTCTTCCCTAAAGGAGCTCATATGTTTTTTTTTCATCATGGACCTTATCAAAGCTCTATTCACAATATAGCAAGCTGTATTTATTGTTTTAGCCTAAAACTTCCTTAGGAGACCACTATCTAATGTCATTTTCTTTTCCATGTTTTCCAACATCCTATTCTTCCTTTCGACAACTCCATTTTACTTTAGAGTTCTTTAGGCAAAAAAGTTGTGATCAATTCCTTTATCCCTACAAAAACTAACATTTTCAAATTTGGTACCATGATCATAACAAATGGAGGTGCATTAATGATTTATTTAATATTCAAACTTTTTCAACCATACTAGAGATTTAGCAAATGTCTCTTCCTTGGAGCTAAGAAAAATAATCCACATGAATCTAAAATAATCATCAACTATCACAAAAACATACATGCTACTAACACGATTCTTTTCCCTTATAGGACCACATGTCTCAACCTGAGTAAGCTCAAGTGGCCTAGATTTTCACACTATATTTTTGGAATTAAAAGAGGAGTGAACATGCTTACATATAGCACATTCTTCACAAATTTTACCCTTCTCAAACTTGATATTAGGTACCTCTTCTACCATGTTTTAATATCTTAGTTTGTTTAAAAGTATAGGGCTTACGTTTCCTAACTTTATGCTATAGCCATAGATCATCATGCATCACACTCACATAAGTAATACTATAGGAAAAAAATAGAAAAATATCAACCATATAAACATTAATCTATCTAACTCATTATAGTATGACAATATCTGTACATAATTTATTAACTTGACAATAATCATGAGAAAAATTCAACTTTATTTCCTTTATCACATACTTGAGAGATACTCAAAATAGTGTACTTTAAACCCTTAACCAAAAGAGCATTATTTGTGGTGTGTGTGAATAACTTATCTACTTTTCTAATGTGAGTGATTATCCCTTTCTTGTTATCTCTAAAAGTCACACATCCATTGTTGAAGGCTATTAGTGAGATAAATTGTGTATAGACTTCAATCATATGCCTTGCACAACCACTATAAAGATATAAATGGTTTTTTCCCTCATTAAATGCTACACAATATATTAGTTCTTTCATTTAAGAACCCAAAATTGCTTGGTTCCCTTTTAGTTAGGCATAGTTGTTAAAACTTCTTTTCTAAACCAAACTTGTTTCACATAGCCACCACTTCTACCATACTCATGTTTCTTTTTCTCAAAACTAGCCTTAAAATGGTCATTATTACCAAAGTGCATATAAATCATAAGATTAAAGAAGTTACACATACTTATATTTCTTAAAGTGTTTCATTTTTTTTTATCTTGTATTTACTCCAAGATCTGGTCTTAGGCTTAGTCTTAACATTGATTTTGGAGCTAATCCATTAGTTGATAAACCCTAAACTTTTCTTACCTTTGTTGTTAACCCATTTAATAAATAGGCTAGTGCTTTATGTCTAGAAATCCATTTCAATTTATTTCTTAGTGACCTGCAAATCATCCTTGAGTATCTTTAATTTGCTCTTCAATTATTTTTTATGATCTATAAGCTCATTCAAGTTTATTTTGGTGCTTTTAACATTTGGTTTCAATTCTAGCTGTGTAAGATTAAGTTAAGGAATATACCGCTCTTTCTCTTTGATGTTTTCTAGTTCCTTTAATTCTTCTATTAATGTTTTGATCTTCCTTTCACTATAGGGGAATTTTGTTTAGGAATAAGCAACTCTTCCATTTTTTTATCTCAATACTTCAATTTTGAGATTAAGAGCATGTACTGTAAAGTTCCATACAATTTTTTTTCTTTTAGGGTGGAACAATTGTCAAGTAATACAAAATACACTTTTTATAAGCACTTTGATTTATATATAGATTTAAAATAAGATTTTAGGGTATTAAACACATCACCTAAATTCTTGCATTCATTAATAACAGAATCAAGTATGCATATCAATTTGTTTTTAAAGAACTTATGAATTTCAACAAAAAATTACCGGAGAGTCATCTTTGTTAGATTCATTGCCATTTGTATCACACATAAATCAATGGTAGGACTCTTAGGGATAAGGTTGCGGTGTTGTTTGAGATATGATCTCAAGTAATTCCCAAGATCATTTCTTGCAGCATGCTACTAAGTAGAAATTAGTTTGTTGGTAATGATCTTAGGTATCTTCTTCTTTTGAATCTATTTCTCCCTATATTAAGGCAGTCATAACATTTTTTTACTCTTTCTTGATCTTTTCACCTTTGTTCTTAGATTTTTTTTACATAAAGGACACTCATGTATTTTATGAACTAATTCACCACACTAAAAGCAATTTGGGTTGTTAGGAGTTTTATTGGTTGAACTAAAAAAAGACCAACCTTTACCAAATAATTTTTCCTTTATTACTTGTTTAACTTTCTTTCCAACATAACAATCTCATCTTCATCTTTGACTACTTTTTCATCCTTGTGAATTTATACATTTAGTTCTAACCCTTTATTTTTGTTTAAAGATTTATGGTCCTTTAATTCTAATATTGTCTCATATATTATGAGGGATCTAATGAGTTGTTCCAAAGAAATAATGGAAATAACTTTTCCTTCTTGAATTACTATAACCTCGGGTATCCACTTCTTAGAGAGACTTCCAACACCCATAATCTAGACATTGATATAGGCATCTTGTGATTTTCCGCCAAAAATAGATTCTCTCATTAAATATAGGAATCTTGGAATTCATATCTTAATAGTGGTCCTAGGAAAACATCTTAAGAATCTAAGATTCTCTTAAGGTTAATCCTTATGAGAATAATCTACTTTAATACCAGTTATTAGTTTCGTAGTACATTTATGAGGTGAATTGAGTATATAGGATAATTATAAACTTCTGGTGGAATTAATATAAAAAATGATTCTTTTTTCCATAGGATCTAATGTAGGACTTGATCTACAACCTCATTTAAGGTTTGATCCTTATTAAGTTATTATGTTTGTCATGTGCATGTGTTTTATTTGTAATGTGATTAAGTAAAATATAACACACAATATTTTTACATGGGATAGTTTAACACTCTTGTAAACCTACTTTGATTTTTAAGATTATAAGCCAACACCCAAATCTAACTCTAAACCTAATTTCCTCCTTACTAAATTTTGTGGTGCTCCTTAATCACACTCATATTTAATCTTTAGTAAACTCGTACTTTGGTTCTCCTTTTTTATGAATGTAATGAATTTATTTTGAACTCTCACATTTAACTTAAGCGAAATGTCCTTCTTCACTCAAATTATGAGTATAGTACACACTGACTAAAGTTGTATCCTATTTTTATCTTCATCTCTTGAATATATTGAATGCTCTTCCTGTGATTCGTCTCCGTATTAGTGTTTTTTAAATGTTGCACTTGAGAAAAATATTTGAATAAGTGTGTATTAACATCTTTGTTAGCATAGTAGCTCATGCACACTTAAACAACCATGTTAACTCACTTAAACTCATTTTTTATCATCAAAATGAGGTGTAAGACATTGATTCACCTAAGAGGTCAACAAATGAAACCCTCTATTTAGAGGAGTTGGGTACAAAGGGGTAAAAGTGAACAAGGGTGGAGATCCCATATGAGCTTCTAATAGTCAAGGGTCAAGGCCATATGTTCTTGCTCTAGTTTGTTTAATCTGAGCACTAAATCAAGTGCTAGTGTGGCATTGAAATTGGTTCTAGGGGTTTGGTGGCAATGCCTAAGGTAAGCATATTATTTTTTAATATAAAAATCATCAATTCTCATGATGATATGAGTTTTTCTTTCTACAAGAAAAAGTAACAAAAGGCATGATTACTAAAATCTTGGAAGTATGTGTAAATTAAAGAAATAATTTGCAACATTCACCTTTGTCTCTATCTTATGACCACTCAAGATAATTACTTGATCTTTGTGAATCCTTAGATTCTATGCTATTTTCCTTAAGGTATGTTTTATTATTTAAACCTTAAAATTCTTTCTCTTTTATTTATTTATCATCTTCCTCACCAAAAAAATAAGCTCGTCTATCCTTTCCTACATTATTCTTATTTTTCTTAAATTTGAGGGTTCCTACTTGATAAAATTTTTTCTTGTAAGATGTGGTACGTATTAGCCGCATGATTAGGATTTTGGTGGATGCAACCCACTAAATGCATGAAAAGTAAAAAATATAGTTAATCGCCAAACTACAAAGATTACCTACATGATAAAATAATGTGAAATAATGCCTTGTTGCCTACACATGACAAATATCTCATGATAATATTGTTTGATATGAAAAATGAATAAAATGAAGAAAGTAGGGTTGTGAAGGATATTTTGATAATTTTGACCTAATGTATAATTTATAAATAAATGAATGCTAGGATGGATCTAGCCTTTTGATAGATCAACCTTAGCTTTGAATTGGCTTGACATAGACCTATAACCTTAGGGTTTATCTAAATAATTAGAAATAAAGGGAAAAATAATTAAGTATAGAAAATGAAAAGTTCTATGTTGTATGTGGCTTATGTGATCACCTCATAAGATATTAATACTTAAAGTGAAAGACCTCAAGCCCTATAGGGTTAACCTACAAGCCCTATAGGGGTATCGATACTTAAGTATTAGGTGACTAAGGTTGGGAGGATACTGTGTTGCTTTCGAGCACTGGTATAACTAGGCGTACTACTGTGTCCCTAGGTTCGAGGAAGGGTATTGTGTTATCTTCACGCCCTAAAATGGCCAGTTGTATTATTGTGTCCCTAGGTTGATTTGTATCCCTCTCGAGTAAGGAAATAAAATGGAAATGTTTGTTGTGAAATAAACGAAATGGATTGTTGATTCGGTAGTTGCCTTAGTGCCCTACCTTAGTTTATGCTAGATTTATTGGTTTGGTAGTCACCTTAGTGTCCCACCCCTATGATTGGAATGCATTTAACTAATTGAATATAACTTTACACTTTAAAAAGATGAGAAATGGCTCAGTATGCTTTATTGTTGAGTTGAGAATTGGACCATGATATATGTTTCTCCATGAGTATTATTAGTAGGTTTATGCCCTATGCTTATGTATGCTTTTCAGTTTCTATGTAGCTATGTGGTATGTGGGTATGTTGCCTCCTATGAGGTATTGTAATTTACTCAGTATGATAATACTGCTCTTACAAATGACTACGTGAAGGCCATGGAATTTCATGAAGGTTATAAGTGTGGGTAGGACAAGTGGAGTCCTTGGAAAAATGTTCTATTTTAAGAATGGGCCTTTGGGTGTAAAAGTTAGGGAAAATTATAATAGTACCTTGGGGTGTTGGTTTTTGTTACGATCGGTTTTCCTTTGAACTCTTAAGCTCGTACTGTACTTTTGTTATATTATTGTACTACGACATCTATTTGTAACTCTATTATGTATTATTTCTATTTCTACCAAATTACATTGGTTGAGTTTTGTTTTATCCTTAGCACTTAGCATAAAAAAGGTGAGGAGCCAAACTTATGTCAAGTGTCGCGGTAATATCTGGTAATTTATTTATTAACTTTTTCACAAAATTAAAATTTTCAATTGTTAAAATGGGGGTGTTACAATGTAACATCTCAAAATTTTGTAATATTAATTTTTTAACATTTCACCTTTTATTTAAAACCTGACCTTTTAACCTTAACTTAAATATTTTTGTCAATCATTGACTTTTAACCTAGATAAATTCTTAAATAAATTATACTAATTATATTTATCTTACACTAATTCATTAATCTTAAATTTAAACCTAATTATAATAATACTAACCCTAAGCTCCTTTTCTTTCCCCCTTTTCTTTATACCTTTATCCTTTCTTGTTTCGTTTGCTTTCTTTCTCCCCTGTCTTGATAGACCTACTCCCCGTTTCCTCTTTAGACCATGCACCTCCTTTACACATGGTCCCTTTTTCCTTCCATTCCTGTCCATTGCCCTACATATTCTCCTTACACCTAACCTTCCCTGCACCATCCTTACTCCAACACAACTTCCCTACCATGCTCTAAAACCATGCCTCTCACCTCTTAAGAGAACCTCACTATTACTAACTGGTCATAAAACTCCTCCCCACTCCCATTATTTCATTTGGTTTTTCCCAACAAACACTCCATCTCCATCTCCATATCCTTTCTTTTCTTCTTCTTCTTCCTTCTCCTCATCCCTATTCAACTGACCCATATTTTTCTTCCTCCTCCATCCTTCTCCCATTACATTGATTTAGTGTTTGAACGTCGCCTCCACCCTTTTCCATCACCAACCATTACCAGCTCCACCTAAACCAACCCATCACCAACCATCTCCACCATTGACCAAGCCACTCTTCCTCTATTCTTCTTCTTCCCCATATTTGTCTTTCCTTCCCTAAACACCATTATCTTTTGTTCCTTTCCTTTAACAACCTGTTTACCCTGGTCGCATGACTATGTATCCTTCTTTGCACAATCATGCATCCCTCTTTTGCACAGTTATGCCTTTGCAACACCCTCACCCTTCGCCACCATCGCACTAGAAAACACCACCACCTTATTCATCCATCCATGCAATACCATCACCATTACAAAGACCACAATTCTTCACCACCTTTCATCACGTGTCATTTATTACCCATGTTACATCAACCTCTACCGTAAGCCCTTGTCCACCTGAGTCACAACCTCCCATGTAGTGTGAGTTTCTCATGGTAATCCCTCATTGTAGCATCGTCCACCTCCACTAAAATCCTCCCTTCCAACCCTTCTTCCTTGTTCAGTCACCAACTAACTAGCACCACCCAACCATCCATCTTACAACCATGTTCTCCACCTCTCCCAACACTAGTAGCTTCACCACCATCCACCATTACTTCTCATCATCCCCTATTGTGCAACATCCTTCACCCACCATGCACCATGCACCATGCACCATCCATATCCTCCAACCCCTCTTCTCATTTGGCCCCAAAACTTGTAGTTACATGAGTTTTTGCTTTCATCTCCTTCTCTTCTATTTTTCCAACCAATGGTAGTAGTACTGCATTTTTTATTTACATATTTATTTATTTATTTATTTTATGTTAAGAGTTAGATATTAATATATAATATGTTGGTTTTATTTTTAGGTAAAAGAGGTTGATTAGTAGATATTGATAGTTTTAATAGGTTCCTTAGATTTGTGCTTTTGCTAGAAATCAACTAATCCATATCCTTTACTTAAATGTTAAATATCTCATGATAACATATAAGAGGTTTGATGTATAAATGGTGTTGAGCATTTTTGTTACATTGTAAGTAATTGCTTAATAATTTTAGCATGAAATTTGGTAAAATAGAGCATGTTGATTTGTGTAAAGTATTATATGTACAAAAGCATGTTAAAATAGGTTTAATGTCTGAAATAAATTGTGTATGATATATATGTTTGATATAATATATTGAGCATGCTTAGGTGTAATTTTAGCATGAATATTATCATTGTATGCCCTAGGGACGATTTGATCTTTTTTAATGTATCATGATATTTATTTCGATAAATATGCATAATATGTATTTGATATTTTGGAAACACATATTAAGATTTAATGTACTAAATCATGTATAAAGGTAAATTGGTTATTTGGCGTGTCTGGTAATTTATTTACATGTTAAATAATTTAATTATTATATTTTAGCTTTTTCATAATAAATTATTAAATAAAAATGGAATAAGTATTTAAAATAGATGATAATATGGTAATTATGGTCCTAAGAGCATTTTTTCATTTTTGGCCTTATGTGCATAAATGTGAATAATTGAACATAAGTTGACCTTAGTAGATTTTTTAGTTAACTTTAGTGTTGACTACGTTTATGGTTATTCAAAATAACTAGAAATGAGTAATAATAGTTAAGTATGAATATTAGATCTATTCATGTATTATGTAATTTTATAGTCACCTTAATAAAATAGTAATAGTCAAAGTGAAGTGCGTCAATATCACGAATGGTGGCTGTTTAGGGGTAGCTACCCTAAATACGTGGTTTATCCCATAGCTGGTTATGAATCTTTGTTGGTGTGCCTCAGTGCCCCAATTAGACCCTATATCTTGCTCTATGTAGCTTTACTAACGTATAGAGGGTATGTATACTTATGGATTAGCTAGTTGGTAGAGTACTATGTTTCCTCCATGCGCCAATAAGACTATGTTTTCTTAGTATCATTAGGTTGATAGTTGGTAGGATATTGTGCTGCCTTAGTGTGCTAGTATGGTCGAAGTACTTTAGTGTCTTCGGTTAGATATGATCTCCCCTTGAGTAAATAAAAATGAAAATAATTATTGTTGGTTGGAAATAATTATTAGATTGGTTAAGGTAGCAACATTTATACCTACTTGTGGTTTGATAGGAGCCTTTGTGTTTACCTATGGTTCGATAGTAGCCTTCGTTCCTATTTGTGGATGGTAGTTACCTTTGTGCCTTACTTGTGGTGTTATGGAATTTATTGATATTTATGTTGTTATATGAGATACATTGTGAATGTTATGGTTATTGGGTTGAGATTGGTTCTAATCATCACTTCATTTAGTACCAATTGGATGTTTGGTTGGTAAGTTTCATTATGTTATAAACAAACAGGCATGAGCAGTATGTAGTTTTAGTGATAGTTGTTTATCTGACATGAAAATTTTATTTTGGTAATCACATGCATATTTTAGTATTGTATACTAGGGATGGCAATTTTCCCCACGGGTTCAGGGCCCCGTCAGGGATTCCCTGTTCGGGTTCGGGGAAGTATTTCGGGGATCAGGTTCGGGGTCGGGGATTTTTATCGGGGATTAATTCGGGGACGGGTCGGGTATGGGTTTGGGGTCCCCGTCCCCGAACCCGATCTGAATTAAAAAATTTCATATTTTGCGCCGAATTAGGATTTTGGGTGGGCTGAGAACGCCGAAGTTTAAACAGACCGAACGGTCCGAACCTCACAATGTTTGTCAGCCTGACTGTCTTCGAATCTTCGATCTTCATCTTCCTCCCAGTCCCCGTTAGGCTTTGGCACCCCGCACCCCGCAGTCCCGCACGCAGACCGGCTAACCAGATGCAGTCCACTCTCGCCTCTCCGATGTCCAGCGACTCTGCACCCATGACCCGTTGACTTGTAAGGCTGTAAGTCTGTAATCTTAAATTCTTAACCTAACTTTCCCCGACTCCCCATCGTTTGCCTCTGTAAGGCTGTAACCCTCCCTCTTCCTTCCAGTATTCTTGCTTGTCAATCGTCACCATTGCGGACCTCGCGTCGCGTTCTCGCATAAGCTCTGTGTGTGTGTGTGTGTGTGTGAGTGTGTGTGTGTCTGTGTGTGTTTCTCATGGTATATGGAGTTTTACAGTGCATCGCAGCTTATAGGATACTCATTTGGGAAAGTGATACATCATAAGCAAACATCACCGTAAAGAAGAATCGACTAAAAATTTCAAATTTGTAAAACTATAAGGAGCAAATGTTAAATGTCTGCACATTTACGAAAATTAAAAAAATATTTATACGTGCTTAAAAATAAGCCCAAAATATTTATACGTTTAAATATATTATTTTTCCATATAGCAATTTACTCATCAATAATATATAGTGATATATATGATTACTGCCCATTATGCATATTATATATTTTTCTAATGAAAATATATTAGCATGTATCCCCAAAAATTGTATAAATTATTAGATAGGTGTCAAAATTATCATAAAAAGTATGTGATACCGAGAATGAGAAAATATACTCAACACTTAGCATCAATATTTAGTTATGACTCGGCGGGTGCATACATTTTGTTGTCTATTTTCTACATCTAGCTTCCATAGCTAGCATTTGTAACTTTGTAATTTTACACATAATCAATACTCCTTATCTTGACACCCTCGTTCACAACCCTTCATTACAAAAAAAATTGTATACTTTATCAAATAGAGTACACTGAAATAGAGTTTTGAACCCTAACAAACATAAGAAAGTAGTTGGGGAAAGTAGTTAACTTTGGTCTTGTATTCACAGAAGTGCACTGAGGGTTTGGTCAGAGTTTCGAAGGATCTTGTAAGCAGTCCATATGCACCAGAGTTTGATGTTTCTGGAATTTCAGACTACCTTCATATCAGGCTATTAAAACTCTTACGTGTATTGGGGCAAGGAGATGTTGATGCTAGCGACTGTATGAATGCGATTCTTGCACAGGTTAGTGGCCAAGTTCCTTGTCTGTTCTCTCTCTTGTTTCATGAGAAATAAATGACAAAGTGGAATTTGTTCTTCATATTTTTACATTGATTTTGTTCCCTTCATTTTTTCCATGTACTCACTCTTCAGGTACTTGTCTTTGGGGTATTTTGTAGTAATTTATTTCTTATCTGAAAAAAATAGATGGCTATTTCTAAGCTGATAGCTCTCTTCCACATCTGCTCCCAGCTGCAACTCCTCTAATCCTCTTTATAGTCCTAACACTGGATCATTATTGATTTTGGATTGAAGGGCACTCTCAGTTATCTGCCTATGCTGCTGTGCTTGCTGAAAAACTAGCTAATATCTCCTACCATGGGAGAGCATCAGCTTCTCTAATTCTATTCTCTCCATTAAGCTTATACTCAATATCAAAACTAAAACTAGAGTTTTGAGATCCATTTAAGTTGTTCTTCAGGTAGAACTCGCTGTTGTAGCAGAAATAAATTTCTTTTTTCATTAAATTGAGCTTATGAACCAAGTCAATATAAGCTAGCTGATAAATGTCTTGCCAAATACACACTTAGGCCGTATTTGTTGTATAGAAGATGTAGAAAGTCTGTAATGTGCTATTTGTGGTCGTGTACAATTCAGTATAGTTATATTATTCAAGTTAATTATCACATTAGTGGTGTTACTAAGAGGGTTATGGACTAAAATATACCTTTTATTGAACCAACAACATGAAGATTATCAGGTCAATTCCTGCACTTGACAATTTAAACAATATGAAAATTTTTTATTCATTTTTGTAGCGCTATTATTCAAGAAAATGTCTATTTCTTATCTTTTGATGTTTATTTTTCAAGTTGTACATCCGATTCAAGTTGTTTCTTCAGATTGTTCATAATTAAGCCTTTTATATCCGTCTGATTATACATTGTTTTTTTTACTCTATTTACCTGAATATGGTTGCTATATCTTGAGTCCGGAATATTATTTCTTCAGTTTGTATATGAATATGGTATAGGCTTTTTTTCTGTTGAGGTTTATTTTAGTTTAGATTAGATTTATCACTCACCTGGTTATCTATTTCTTTCTTGTTCTTCTTCTTCTTTTCAAATTAAAAAAGAAATCTCACTGCATAATTATGGAAGCAGTCATGTATATGTTATGGTGTTATCAAGAATTTATGCACAGAAATTAAAGGGAGGTAAGGCTTATTGATTAAATTTTCCTTTCTAATTCCTCTTTCTTCTTCTTGTTGCTATCTCCATATATGCCGCTGCTGGCCTGCAGCCTGTTGCTGCTTCTTTACGCCTCTCCATATATGTTGTTGTTAGCTCCATAAAAAACAGAATAGAATATGAATTAGAATATTACACCTCTCTCCCTGTCATCTCACTAATAATTAATATCCCAGACCGACTGTTGGTTCATTAATTCTTGGCTTTACCCAATTACTTCCTACTCATTCATCTGTTGCAACTAAAATTTTTGAATCTATTGATAATATGCTTTTTTTGTTACAGTGTCTGTTAAATACTTCAAAAGTTCCTTTTGTTTGCATGCTTGAAAATCTTATCCATGGAAATGATCAGCAGCTGCAGGAGGACTATTTTTCATCTGCTGCGGATTGATCCATCCAGCCACAACAACAGGCCCTGAACCAGCATCAGAAGCCATAGAAGTTGAACAATAATATCTCGACTCACTATTATCTTCTTCCAGATTTCATCTTTCCCTATTCTCTTCATAGAAGTCTACAAGGTATTGAGTCCAACTTTTGTAACCTAGATAGGTATTAACTCTTAATTATCTACTCTTCTATGAATATATAATAGGGCGATTGATATTTAGGTGGAAAAATATTATCGGTTTCTGTTTAGATGCATAAGATCTAGAGAACAAATGAAAAATAATTATTACACTCTTTGTTGTAGACTGTCGTAAAATACAAATAAATGTTATTGACCCTTTACATAAGTGTGCTATCCACACCCAATTAAGCCTCATCCCACTAGGGGTAGTTGGCTGTGTGTACCCTGCAACTCTATTGCACTCTATTATAATTGCTTTGTGGTGTTGAGAAAAATAAAGGTGCTTTATCAGTGGTGGCTTGGCCCAATTAAGTCCCCATATCACTGCAGGCCGATGATTCATATTGTACTGTTGGATGTGTTGTAAACTTCTACTCTGCTAATGTTATCTTCATTTGGATTTATCTTCATACTATAAAATTTATAGTGGTTTTGATCCATAATTTCCATACTTTAGAGAGTGTTATCACTTGAGTGCTCAGTATTGAATTTTTTGGCCGTATTATGCAAGTAGACTTGGCTAGGCTTGAAATAGGGGGCATTTGTCTTCATATATTAAGATCTGATGAAGAAGTTGGCCAGATGAATATATTGAACATGTGTGTAATTTATAATATGCTATGGGTGCTGCTTACCTGGTACGTGTCCTAACCTGATTATATCTGCTTCATGTTGTTAAAAAATGGAGGAGACAATTTCTCCTTATGTTGTGCATGGTGGTGCAAATAAGTTATTGTTATCTATAAAAGTATATGTGACCTTACTAAGTTGTTGCTCTCGTTTATCTGAATAAGGTGATGGTAGATTGTATTGCTAATTATGAGAGAGGCTTAGGATTGGCTTAGAGTTCTATTGTTGGATGATTTATGTTGGCGAGTTCTTCAAACTGCAAACCCATGTTACTAGTGGATGCATTAGAATTCACAAAGCTGGATCAAGAGCTTTCAAAACAGTAAAACAATAATATGGAAAATAACAAGTGAAAACAATAATATGGAAAACAGCAAGTGAAAACAGCTTTCAAAACTAACCAGGTGAAAACAACAAATTATCAAGTAACTCTCTCACCTTTCAAAATAGTAAAACAATAATATGGGAAACAGCAAAATAATAGCTACACCTTTCAAAACAGATGCACTTGAAAGGTTTAACCTAAATAAATAATCATAAAATATAGGTTGAAATCATTTTGAAAATTAGAAAAACCAACTAACCAAGTGAAAAACACAAATCATCAATCTCTCATAATCTTTCCTAATCATCAATATTTCCTGATCTTTTATAATGATTGGTTTTTCTACAATATAAGTTAATATATATCATGTATTTTTGTTTAAATCTATAGAGATGTATGGGTTATTAATATCTATTATTTTTAATAAATAGATGGAAAACATTAAAAAAAAGGTTGATAGTGTTATGGAAAGTGCTCCAACTCGAGAAAGTGGAGCACAAACATGTCAAGATGAGAATATTAAAGCTAATGTGGAGGTGTCAAATCAGAATTCTGATGATGAAAACACTGAAATCATGGATGCGGATAGTGCCAAAAAAAGAAAAAGAAGATCAATTGTATGGGATCATTTCAAAAGAAAATCAGTTGGAGGGAAATGGAAAGCAGTTTGTAACTATTGTAAGAAGCATTTGGGAGGAGAGAGTAAGAATGGTACTAAGCACCTACATGATCACTTGAAGACATGTGTACACAAAAAGCAATCAATCATGACACAATGTCTTTTAAATCCAACAAAGTCCATTGATGGGTCATCAAAACTTAGTACATATCAGTTTAACCAAGATCATGCAAGGGAGGAGCTTGGTAAAATGATTGTGTTGCATGAATACCCATTGTCTATGGTTACACATGTAGGTTTTCGAAGGTTCCTTCATGTTTTACAACCATTATTTAAAGTAGTTTCTCGGAACACAATAAAAAGTGATATCCTGAAAATGTTTGATGTTGAGAAAGAGAGAACTATGAAGTTGTTGGAGACAAATGCAAGCCGCATAGCATTGAAAAGTGATATGTGGACTTCAAGTAATCAGAAAAGGGGATTCATGGCTATCACATCACACTTTATTGATGATTCATGGAAGCTTCAAAGTCGGCTTGTTAGGTAAGCTCTATGTGTTTTACAAGAAAAATCTACACATAAACTAAATAAATTACTAAACTTTGTTTTTTTATTAGATTTTTGTACGTGCCATGTCCGCATACGGCCGAGGTGCTTGCAAGTTATCTTGTTGGTTGCTTATTTGATTGGAATCTGGATAGTAAGTGTTCTAGTTTGACAATCGATAATTGCACCTCCAATGACGCTATGGTTGATATCATTTTGGAAAAGCTTCATCCGAGGTCACTTATCTTAGAAGGCAGATTGTTTCATATGTATTGTTCTACACACATATTGAATCTATTTGTGAAGGATGGATTAGAATTAATTACAGAAACTATTGAAAATGTCTGTTACAGTGTTGCATTTTGGACAGTAACTCCAAAAAGAGATGAAAAAATTGTTGAAATAGCTAAGCATATGAAAATTCAATGCAATAAGAAGCTAGAACTTGATTGTAAGACTCAGTGGAACTCTACATATTTAATGCTCAACACTAAAATTCAATATAAAGATATGTTTTATCGTTTGGAGCAGCGTGAGCCTTTATATAAGAGAGTTCCTATCGAAGAAGATTGGCAAAATGTGACTGATATTGCTTCTAAATTAGAGATTTTTTATGAAGCAACGGAGTTGTTTTTAGGGACTAAGTATGCCACCATGAATTTATTTTTCCCTACTATGTGTGAGATTAAGTTGGCAATTGATGAATGGATCAATTCAAATGAGATTAGGGTGAGAAGTATGGCAAGTAACATAAAAGAGAAATTTGACAAGTATTGGGATAAGATAAATTGCTTGTTTGTTATTGGAAGTATTTTGGATCCTAGGTATAAGTTAAAGACCATTCAATTGTATTACCCTCTTGTCTATGGTGATGCATCTTTGGAGAAGATTGATGATGTGAAAAAAGTAGCAAGTGACCTAATTGAAGAATATAAGAAGAAATCTCAGCAATATCATGTTGTCCATCAAGGGTCACAAGATTGTTCTTCTTCAAAGCCTCCAATTCCTAAGGGTGGTAGACTAGAAAGATTCATGGAGTCCAATTCTAGTATTGAAATTATAAAGTCGGAGTTAGATCGGTACTTGGAGGATCCTCTTGGACCAAGGACTGTTGCTAATTTTGATATCTTATATTGGTGGAAGATGGATGGTTACAAGTATCCCAATTTGCAAAATATTGCTAAGGATGTGTTGGCTATTTCTGTGACAACTGTTGCTTCTGAATCAACATTTAGCACTAGTGGGAGAGTTATAAGTGCTCATCGAAGTAGGCTTCATCCTAACACCATAGAGGCTTTGATGTGTAGTCGAGATTGGTTATGGAGTGAAATTGAAGGTATTATCCTATATTTTTAGTTATTTCTGTAAGTTTTATTTATTGTAAATATTATTATTTGCTTATTTTGCTATTTATTTTTTCTTTCAAACTCTATAGCTACTTCGGAGTGTCAAAAATTTGATGATGATGTTGATGCTGATATAGAGGTAATTGATTTATTTCTTGGCCTTGTTGTATGTAAAAATATGTGGGTTATATCATGTAAATCATATAATATATATATACACACACACATACATGTACATTATGGGCTGAGTAAGGATGGATGTATGAGATTTTAGGAATATTATGGGTTGTTACGAAAACCTTAAAAAATCTAAAAGGGTGGAATGCCTTTTAGTTTAGCTGTTATGGCTGAGTTATTTATACCAGGAAATATAGAAATAAGTTGGTATAAAACCTATAGGATAATCCTAAAGGTACATGGAGAGGCTTTAAAAATTGAGGACTTGCTGGAAGATTGAAGAATGAGGAGATGTAGTGATATCTAGCAAGTTAGGTACGCCACATTAGTTCTAGAGTAGCCGGTGATAATAGAATGATTTTTTTTTGGTTGAGATTGACTAAATAATGATCTTTGATACATTTGAGTCTACATATATTTTTTACATGGAAATGTAGATATAAGAATAAAGTAATATATATATATATATATTTGTCTATTATATACATGTGTGTGTGTATAACCTCCAATACAAAACTATTATATACATGTGTGTGTGTATAACCTCCAATACAAATTGTAGGCAACAGAGGTGTATACTGATAAGAGCAACACTACGGGGAGCAATTTGACGTGATTTATGGAGTTCTAAATCCATTATGAATATGTAAGTCTATTAAATTGTAAACTAATTATATTGCTGAAAATGTACAATCCTAGATATTTATTATATTCCTTTAATGATTGTGAGCATAGCCTACTGTTTATATAGGAATACAGGATGTAATGATTGACAAAGATAATATACGGAATTGCGGTCTGCGGATGCGGTGCAAAATATTTGTGATGGAAGAATGAAGATGTCTATCGTCTCAACCTAATTTATTTTTGGCATTGCTTGAAGTGTTGTCATTTATCAATTATCACGCAAAATTTGTTACTTGTATGTTTATTTATTTGTAATTTGCGAGTTATCCATTGTAATTTCTACGGATACATTATGGTTTTATTATTTGTAATTTGTGAGTCTATGGAATATGGATTGTATAAGCTAAAGTTATTGTGTTATTTTTTATTTTTAATTATTAATCATGTTGATTAATTTATGTTTTAGAATTAGGATTGTTTTTCCCAGCATAAGAATTACAAAATTATCATTGTGGACATTATTTTTTTTTAGGAATTCTGCAATTTGCACAGGTTGAGCCGTTGAGGTTACAAGTATTCATGGTTGCTTGCGGATCAAGCTATGAATGGTTTAAAATTATTCCTCATTTTTCTAAGTTATTTTTTCTTCAGCTTACAGGACGCAGGTATCGGAGATTGGGAACGGTTAACAGGTATCGAGGATTGGGGTGGTTATCGGGGATCAGGGATCTGGTATCGGAGATTTGGGAGTTTATAGGGGATCAGGGATCTTATCAGGGATCGGGGACCTGGTAACGGGTATCGGGGATTTGGGAGTTTATAGGGGATTGGGGATCTTATCGGGGATCGGGGATGGAGGATCGGGGATCGGGGCGGGTATGGGGATTGCATCCCCGCGGGGATCGGGTCAGGGATTCCCCGTTAAGAAATAAACGGGGATCGGGTCGGATTCGGGGATATTTTTCCTTATCGGGTTCGGGGATGGGGATGGGGTCCCCGTCCCCGACCCACCCCGTTGCCATCCCTATTGTATACCATGTAATGTTGTGATGCCTTCTATGTATTACATGTAAGCTTTTCATGTTAGTTTTGTATAATGGGTTACTCAGTACCATTGTATTGATGAGTTCCGCTTCATGAGCCCCTACTTATTCAATGGTCAGTGATAACTTTACAGGTTAGCTTGTGAGATCGGTTAAAGGCTAGTAATGTGGTTTGAGAGTTAGGATTATTTGGTGTTTTATTTGGCATCTTTTAATCTAGAAATTTTTGGAATATTATATCCTCTTGTATTTCCTTTCACTTAACTTTCACAATCACTGACATTTTGCATTATCAAAATGATGTTAATTAGCTTTGAAATCTCTATTATATTTTTTTATAATTGTGTTATTAATTTAAGTGGAAAAACATTTTTAGTATCAACACTTGGTATGATAAATGGTAGAGGAAACCAAACTTGTACCAAATGTGGTAGTAACACACTACATTTTAATTATTTTAGCTTAAGCAATTAACTCTTTAAACAAAATTTTTAAGCCCTAAAAATGTAGGTGGTACATATTAACAAAGGAGGAGGGAGAAGACTTGGAAATAAGTAGAGCGAACAATGGGAAGTAAGAGAGTGGGTAGGAACTTTCATCATTCAAGGGATTTGATATTCATTAGCTGGTAGCCACAACTAACAGGGTCAAGTCATAGGAATAATCATTCGATGATAACTTGTACACTTCATTTTACTCAAATCGACATTATGTACGATGTTGTGCGAGTTTATTTACCGATGATATTAATATGTGAACTTATCTAAGGGATAAAGGAGGGTATAAGAGGCCCTCATATGACCATTTGTAATATGAGTGCAAACTCCCATTTTTGTACCATTTGTCATACTCAATAAAAGTCTCCATTTTCATCATTCCATAAATCTTCATTCACTTGCTTGAAATTTACTTTTACATTTTATTATAAATTTTCTATTTAAATTAAGGTTTAAAATCTTAGTAGTTTTTTTTTATCTTATATTCCACACTTAGCTAATTGAGGGACTATGCCATCCCATTAACTAGCTAATGTAGTGGGTGAGATTGTCTTAACAACTAGTATTAGAGCTTGTTGTGATAGTCATGGAAGGTAGTAAGTTGGTTATAGTGATGCTAAAAATGGAGGATCATACCTGAATGCTTGAAAGAAAAATAAGGGGACTGGAAAAAGTTTGATAGAAGATCATGTAGTTTCATCCGTTAATGGGTAGATGAAAATGTTATTCATTGTGTTGAGAAAGAAACTATGGCATATGGAGTGTGGTCCAAGTTGAATTTGATGTATGTAAATAATATTGTTAGAAGTCGAGTAGAACTCATGAGAAAGTTGTGTAAATTGAAGTGTGAAGATGAAAGTCATTACAACACACGTAGATGAGTTATAAATTATATTCATGTAGTTAAAGAACATTGAAATAACGTTTGGAGATGAATTTAAAGTTCTCTTAATCATAGGTTCTTTATCAAATAACTAGGAGACCTTATATGTATGCCTCAAGAACATTAAGTTAGGTGGAAAAATTATGATGGTGTGAGTGAAAATGTCATTTCTAGAAGAAGAGACACGAATAAGGGTAGTGTCAGAAATTACCTAAAGTCTAAAGCACTTATGATGGACTAAGGGAGAACTAAGAATAGGAAGTAGAGGAGGAGATATAAGAGTAGATTGGGGAAATTGAAGAAGTATAAGTCATGCTTCCATTATGGCTCAACCACTGAAAGAAGGGTTGTTGGGAGTTGAAGAAGGGTGCTAGAGGAAATGCAAAATGGATGAGGGGACATTAATCATCACTAACAATGATCTTTCGTGTTCTACCCTCATTTTACACTTGTCCTTTCAATTCAACATACTATGTTCTCACATACAAGGAACCAAATAGCAAAATAAACCAATTTAATTTTAGAAATACCAAAATATACCTCTGTAAAAAAAACCTAACTAAAATAGCCTTTTTATGCTATTTTTATATATTATAAATATGTAGACTAAATATTCTAGTTCAATCAATGTATTTAATTTTAATAAAAATTGAGAAAGAACGCGTCAACTAAAGTGGAGTGTTTAAATCACCTAAAAGTCATACCAATTCCTTCCATGCTGATTGTTATGTCTCCTTTCTTTCTTCTCCTTTATTTCATTGTTCGAAACCTTTAAACCCTCTTAACAAATTTATTCTCCTATTTTCTCTCTTGCTCTTTAATATATTATTTCAATCAATTTTCTTACACTAAATACCAAACCATTGCAGAAATGCATTATCATATTTGAAACTCACATCTCCATTCCATTAACTTAAGGTACGTTTTTATATTAAGTGAATATTTTGATATCTATTATTATTGTTTGCTTAAATATCATATTGATCTTGTATATATGTTATATCTTACTTATTTGTTGCTGTAGATGTTATATTTATATTACTTTTAATTTTTTTTCTTCAATATCATGATTATTGCATATATGTTGCAATATGTGTCATAGATATATATATTTGTTATGCATGTTATATTTATAATTTTTATAAAATTTTACTTTTTTTCTTTAATTTTATAAAATTTTCCTAGATTCTGAAATATTATTCCTTCATTATAATTTATAAAAATTAAAAAAAATGACGCATATATTCTCTCTAAATACAAGGACATTTGAGTACAAATTTATTTTTAGATTTTATAAATATTTCATTAAAATTATAATATATGTATAATATGTTTTGTGTAAGTGTTGTATATGAAGTAATTTAACTCATAAATGATATGTATCTAGAGAAAAACTTGTTGAATTTAAGAGTTATATCTCTTTTTTGTATATACTAGTGTTGAGAGCATGCTTTAAGTGCAAACAAGATAGTTTTTATGTTAATTGATTGAAATTTACACATTGGTATTATACATGTAAAATTGGAGGGTAATAACAATTGTGAAATTGATAGTGAAAACCAACCCACTCATGTTTAAGCAAATTTTGGAGTATTTCTGATTTCGTAAATATATATTAAGTGCAATGTTTCTTATGTTGTAGGTTTATGATGGACGCCCATCCTCGAGACCCTAGTATGTTGGTAGAGCAGGCTACACATCATAACACATCTATATGACTTGGACAAGTTATAATGTTTATAGCTTTATAACTTTTCATTTCATTTCTTACAATTTATGGTATGTTATTCTCAAATAATTTTTTTCTCTTATATTATAGGATCTGGATTTCACTTTGTGGTGTTGATACTATGTGGAGGATACATGGTTGCCACATCCTTTGGAACATAGATATATTACACAATTAGGATTTTTGGGTCTATTGGAGTTTGATTCCTATCTTGTCACATCATTCATAAAGCGATGGTATCCCGAGACACATACATTTTATTTGCCAAATTGTGAGATTACTCTCTCTTTAGAGGATGTGGTTGTCATTTTAGGGATACCTATTCAAGGTCCACCTATAGTTAGGCATGCGGGGCTAGATTATATAGACTATCATGAGAGAATTTTTGGTTAAGCTCTACCCGAGAATAAGTTAATAGAAAGATCATTGTTTCCTGACTGGATCACAAATGTTTTCTCTATCTTTCCTGAGGATCCTACTATTGATGATATAGCATATCACGCTAAGGCATGGTGCCTTATTGGCATGGGGAATATATTATTCCTAAGAAAACATGATTGTTTTGCGTCATGTTTATTTCTATAATATTTAGATAATGATTTTTACATAAATCAATTTTCTTAGGGTTTTTCAATTTTGGCGTGTCTATGTAAGAGTCTTTGTTTGGCATCACACAGTGGCACTAGAAACATTGCTAGTTGCTTGATTGTCCTACAAGTATTAATTGCACATATTATAAGCTAGATTATTGGCTCATAAAGCTTTTTAAGTTAACTATTTGTTGACTTCTTATAGCATTGGTCATGGGATAGAATAAGTATTGGGCTTCCCACTATCCATGCCCTAGCAGATCTAGAAGTTAGTAGGAAATTAGAGATTACCCTAAATCATGCATTCCTCTCCTATACACCATGCTCAATCACTTGTAAACCATGCTTGATCACTTGTACACTGTGTTTGATCATTTGTGCACTATACCTAATCCTTAGAACACTATGTTTGACCATTTTTATGCCTAATTTTTTAAACACCATACTTGGACATTTGTACAAGATGCCTGCTCATTTGTACAAGATGCCTGCTCATTTGTATACACCATGCCCAATCCCTAGAATACTATGTCTATCCATTTGCACACTATGCCCTATCATTTATACATGATACACAATTATTTGTATACCATACCCAATTGTTTAAACACCATGCCAGGTCGTTTAAACACCCTACTTAATCCCTAGAAAACCATGTTCGACCATCTACATAGTATACCCGATCATTGGTTCGTCATGCCTAATCATTTGTACACGATGTCTGATCATTTAAACACCAAGCCCAATCACTAGAACACCATTTTCGGACATTTATACACCATGCCATTTATGGGAGTTAGTTGTCTCTAAGAAGTTAGTTAGGAAAAAAAGAAAAAAAAAGTGGAGGAACCAATGCAACCTAGAGGAATAGGGAGAGGAAGAGGAAGAAGAAGTGGAAGATCAAGTATAAGATTAAAAGGAAAAGAAGTAGTAAGAGGATACACAAAAACTCAAGAGGTTGATGCCACTTAATTTTAAGTGACATAGCTTGGTACTTCCAGTTCTTAAACATTAAATGGATCTAGGCATTAGTTGTAAATGATCACTGAAAGCCTTTTTTATATATTAATTAGTTCAAACTCTATTTGTTAATGATCATTAGTCTAACTTTCTTATATGATATAAATGATTTCTTTTATCATGTTTGCTTTGAATTTAATGATAGTCGAGATTTTTCATTTATCCATACTCAATTGTTTGAACACTATGTCCAGTTATTTAAGCACCATGCCTAATCATTTGTACACCATGCTTGATCATTTAAACACCATGCATTTATCATTTGCACACTATGCTTGATTGTTTGTACACCATATCTGATCATTTAAATAACATGCCTGATCATTTGTGCACCATGCTAGATTATTTAAACACCACACCCAATCCCTAGAATATCATGTCATATGATTTGTATACCATGCCTTGAATAGTAAATATTTTTGGTCAACATAAACACACCAATCATCCTGGTATGTTCACATGAGTAAGAATTTTTTTGTTAAAAGATAACACACCCAACAACTTGGTGTATTTTTTTATATTAAAATTAAACATACCATTTTAATTGGCGTGTTTAGTCTACATATTTTCTAAAAAAAGATCCACTCTAACTGCTGATTGGAAAAAGATTTTTTGGTTAGTTAGTCAAAAGGCTATTTTAGTATTTCTAAAATTAAATTGGGCTCTTTTGGTGTTTGGTTCTTAATCTACCAATAAAGGTAGGTGTGTAGCATGGAGATTTATAAAGAATATGTTGAAAATTTAGAGATGGATTATTGATCCATCTTATGCTTCCTTATAATCTTATTACTCCTTTCTACCTAGAATACCAACATATTTAGTTTTTCCCTATTGAATTTGATTGCTAATGTGTACGAAAATGTTTTTGCATGTTAGGTGACCATGTAAAGCCTTTGCATGTCTTGACAATTTATATACTATCAAAAGATGCCAGTCATTTGATCTTTCATATTCACAATGCTTATTTTCTTATAGAGCATAATGTTTTCCTTATTATGACTTTCTCAAGCCTTTTGTTGACCCGTGCTAAATTAAAAATATAGGATTCTATAGATTTACCAAAAAAATACAATTATTAAATACAAAATTTATTTTATAAGACAATTGTATTACAATTATATTCTTACAAATAACACATTAAATGTTCTTTAAAACTCTAAAACAAATTATTTATAAAACATTCTAATGTAAGCTATTACTTAAATAATATCACTCTTCTAATTGTGGGGTTAAACATATATACTATTTTCATGAACTAATTTATTTATTACTTAGTTTTTTTGCACAAATATGTAATTATTTTAACGTATAGTTGAATATAAAGCTAAAACACAAACAAAGCAAAACTTTAAAAGTAATAGGCTTCATGATATAATCAGTTGGACATTTGTAGAAACTGAAAAATAAATTAACTCCTAAATTATAATTCTAACTGTATCAAATCAATAAAATTAATGAAAAATAAACGCATAAGAGAGACAATATTAGACAAAAAGTACTCATAGACTCAAATTTTGTAAAATAGAAATTAAAATGTCATTAGCAGGTCTTAAGTAATATACTTGATACATAAGCAAGTTTTACTGCCATAATAATTTTGTTTAATGATTAATAGATGCTAATAATTATAATAGTATGTGTTCCAAAAGGAATAATAGGAAAAATGCAACGTATAGGTCTTGATCTAAATGTCAATTAAAGTAATGATATTAGTCCACTACACCAAGTGTGATAAATAGTTCACATTTGTTGACAATGGTAAAAATAAGTTGGCTTCTGAAATGCCCCAAAATCCTAATTTCTATTATCTATTATTAAATAAGATTTTTATGTGGGAGTTTAACCAAAATAATTGATTTTTATTAAAATAAGATGAAGTTAATTAGGTTAAACCAAAACGAAATTTAAAAGAGTTTTAAATAGGAGGAATTGTGGTATTTTAAGCTAATTAAGGATTCTATTTTAGAAATTAATTAAATAAATTACTTTATTTAAATTAAGAAGAATAAAATAGTTTCAAATTAATATAAACTTAATAAATAATTTAATTGGAAGAAAATTTGAGTATTTTTCCTGATTAGTATGGAGGTTAAGGAAATTTATCTAAAATAGTCCAAACTAAGCAAAAAGGGATTTATTTAATATCTTATAAATATTAATATTCTAAATAGCCCAAAAATATTCTAAATAATTTATGCAAAATCCCAAAACCCTAAATAAAGCCTTCCTTTTTCCTTTTTCCTTTTTCTTTTCCTTCTTTTTCCTTTTTCCTACCCTCCCTGCCGAAGTTGGGCCTCGACCGGCCCAACGCCCCCTTCCTTTCCTTCTTCTCGCCGCGGCCCAGCGAGCCCAGCAGCCCGTGAGTCAAAACGCCGCGTTTCGACGCTAAAGTCGCTGAAACGCCGCGTAGCGATAAGGGAAAAGATAGTCGTTGCCATACCGACGCGGACGCCGCGTTTTGCCCAAAAACTCACCCAAAACGTAGCGTTTCATTTAAAAAGGGAAATAATCGCTGTCGCCCGGCCGGTTCCCCCTTTCCGTTTCCTTTTTCCTGGACCGCCGATCCAGCCCCTTCTTCTTCTTCTCCTTCTTCTTCCTCGCACAGTCGCCTGTCACCGCCTGCAACACAGAATTCCGCCGGAGCAAGAAAAGCCTGCAACGCCAGCCATTGCTCCCGTCTTTTCGTCCCTCTCCACCTCGTTGACTTCCCTGTGGACATGACAAATCAATCGTAGCCCTTCTCCCACACGAAATCACTCTCTCTCTCTCCCCGACGAATCTCGGTTTGCAACTGCAGACCTGCTCTGGTCAGCCTCGCCGGACACGCATCCACCTAACCTCCGACCTCCCTCGCACCCTTGTCGTTTTCCCGTCCCAATTTCCCTATAAATAGCCCTAACCACCGCCTGAATCGGATTCGAAATTTGGAACCCAGAAAACCAGAGCCGCACACCGCCCCACCTTTAGCCGCCCTTTCCTCCGCCTTCGGCCACCGTTGCCGCCTGCCCGCACCACCAACATCCTCCCTGCACCTCCCTCTACACAACCAGACTACTAGCTCCCCTGCCTTGCTTCGCATGGGTCGCCTTGGCCGCGCGAAATTGCCACCCCGAAACGATCCTTCCAGCCCCTACGCCACCTTCGCGCCACCACCGCCGGCCATACCGCCGCTTGCAGCGCCGTCACCACCCCCCAAAATGACCAGGGGATCCTGCTCTACCACCCAACACCTCCCCTTTCCTCTAGTTTCTCCTTCCCTAGCCTCCACACCCATTTTTCCCTTTTCTCCCTTCCTCCACCGCCGCGCCGCAGCCGCCGCCACCACCTCTCAGCCAGGTTGCCCAACACCCTGAACCCTAAATCTTAAAAATAAATAAATAAATAAATAAAAATGATTAATGATTTAATATTATTAACTACTATTATTAGTATTATTATGATTAATATTAACATTATCATTATTATTACTATATTATTATTATTATTACTGACTAGTTACATTTTCCCGTGCATTGCACGGGCGGTGGATTAATTATTTATATATTATTATATAAGAGATGAATAGTTTAATAATTTAATTAATATGCAGAAGATGAATAGTTTACTGTATATGTTTAAGTAATTAATTAATAAAATACTTAATTAATATGTATTATTCGACATATGTGCACATATAAATAGTTATATGCATTTGTTGCATGTAGGATATAAATAGTTGTGCTGTATTAATGACAGAAGATGAATAGTTATATGAATTTGCGGTTCGCATGAGATGAATAGTTGCATTTATATATTCATTATTTTAACAATTCAATTAATACGCAGGAGATGAATAGTTGGCTGCATATTTTTAGATAATTAATTAAGAAAATTATTGATTAATATGTGTTGTTCGACATATGTGTAATAGATGAATATCTCAATTAATACGTAGGAGATGAATATCATTTTATTGTTAAGCAGCATAGGAGATGAATAGTTTGACAAATAAATTAATATGCAAGAGTATTTTATCATTTATTTAACCTTATCAATTAGTACTAATATATGGTAGTGATAATATATGAATAGTAATAATAGGTATAGTTTAGGCGAAAAAATGTGTCTGTATATTGTCTGTCAAACAACTTTATTTTTATATAACAACCAATATTATCGTTCTATTATTAGTTTTTTAATAATAATTATATTATTAATCATGATAATATTCATAATAGTAATAATCAATTATATTAATTTTCATTATTATCATAATAATAATTATCATTATTATATTATAAATTATGATAATAGTAATTATCAAAATTATATAAATAATTATTTTAGTATTAATTATATTAATAGTTATAATTATTATAGTTATATTAATAATAATAGTCATATTATTAATAATAAATAATAAAATTATCATCATCATCATCATCATCATCATATTTGATTGATGCTGATCTAACCTTAAAAAAAAAGAAAAAAAATACTTCATTAAAATATTAGATTAACTCACTATACTATTATGCACCAATGATCTTCTGATGGGTGAATTTGGTTTAGATATATGTAGATAGGTGCCATTTTTGAAACTTGAATGCTTCTGTCTTTTACTCCCTATTGAACTTATGCAGTGTTTTTAATTTTTCAACTGGCTTCTAATTATATAATCAGAGACAAAATCAAAATTAATAAAGGGAGGAAGTGGGAAGTAGAAATGTTATATGTAATTAATTTATATAACCACTTCATTTGGTGTTTTAATTATAGATAATTACTTAATTAATACATAGGAGATGAATAACTATATTATAATAATGGCAACAGATGAATAGCTATATGACAACAAATAAATATATATGAACCTATACATATGTGTTGTTTGACTGGTTTATGCACTTTATATAATGTATTAATTATTTATATTATTTATTTATTAATATGTAGTAGATGAAGAGTTTGAAAACTCAATTAATACGCAGGAGATGAATAATTGGTTGCATATATTTAAGTAATTAATTAAGAAAATACTTGATTAATACTTCATTAAATTTAGTTATATGCATTTGCTGCATGTAGGATAAGAATAGTTGTATTATATTAATGGCAGCAGATACATATGTATTGTTTGACTGGTTTATGCACTTCATTTGGTGTATTGATTATTTATCAATTATTTATATGTTAATATGTAGGATATGAATAGTTTGACAATTCAATTAATACACATAAAATGAATAGTTGGCTGCATATGTTCAAGTAATTAATTAAGAAAATATTTGATTAATACTTTATTAAAATTAGTTTTTTGATATAGATACAATAAATAAATAATTATATACATTTGTTGTACATAAGAGATGAATATTTACATTGTATTAATGGACATATGCATGTAAATCAAATGAATATACACTTTATTTAATGTATTAATTATTTATATATTCAAATGTAGAATAGTCCAACAATTTAATTAATACACAGAAAATGAATAATTTTCTATATATGTTTAGATAATTAATTAAGAAAATATTTGATTAGAAAATATCTAATTAATACTTTATTAAAATTAGTTGTTTGACATATGTGCACCAAATAAATAGCTATATATATTTAATGCACATAGGAGATGAATAGTCACATTATATTAATTATTCCATCTTATTAAGTAGTAATAATATATGGCACTTTATATAGTGTAATAATTATTTATATTATTCATTTATTAATATGTAGAAGATGAAGAGTTTGACAACTCAATTAATACGTAGGAGATGAATAGTTAGCTGCATATGTTTAGGTAATTAATTAAGAAAATACTTAATTAATACTTCATTAAAATTAGTTATATGCATTTACTACACATAGGATATAAATAGTTGCATAGTTTTCTGCATATGTTTAGATAATTAATTAAGAAAATATTTGATTAATATTTTATTAAAATTAGTTGTTGTATAAATGTGCAGTAAATGAATAGTTATATGCATTTAATGCACACAGGAAATGAATAGTTGCATTATATTAATGAATAGTTTTCAAATGTGCAACTATTCAATTCATACACAGGAAATGAATAGTTTTCTACATATGTTCAGATAATTAATTAATAAAATATTTGATTAGAAAATATTTAATTAATACTTTATTAAAATTAGTTGTTCGACCTATGTGCACCAAATAAATAGTTATATATATTTAATGCTCATAGGAGATGAATAGTCACATTATATTAATAAATAGTTATATTAATTATTCCATCTTATTAATTAGCAATAATATATGGCACTTTATATAGTCTATTAATTATTTATATTATTTATTTATTAATATGTAGAAGATGAAGAGTTGGACAACTTAATTAATACGTAGGAGATGAATAGTTGGCTGCATATGTTTAGGTAATTAATTAAAAAATACTTAATTGATACTTCATTAAAATTAGTTATATGTATTTACTACACATAGGATATAAATAGTTGCATAGTTTTCTGCATATGTTTAGATAATTAATTAAGAAAATATTTGATTAATATTTTATTAAAATTAGTTGTTCGATAAATGTGTAGCAAATAAATAGTTATATGCATTTAATGCACATAAGAAATGAATAGTTGCATTATATTAATAAATAGTTATATTAATTATTCCATCTTGTTAATTAGCAATAATATATGACAGAAGTAATTTATGATTAGTAATAATGAACATAATTTAGGCGGGAAAATTTGTCTGTATATTATCTGTTAGACAACTCCGTTTTTATATATATATAGATACTACCACCCTTATTATTATTACTAGGACCCAATCCTCCCCTAAGAACTTCTAATTAATGGTATTAAGCAATACAAGACCCTATTAAGTTATTATTATTGTTAATATTGCTAGTATTACTATTATTATCCTTATTATTGCTAGCACTACTATTATCGTTACTATTATGATTACTATTATTATTATTATTATTATCGTTATTATTATTACTCTTATTATTATTATTGTCATTTATTACTATTATTATTTTTATTACTATTATCATTATTATTATTATTATTATTATTATTATTATTATTATTATTATTATTACCATTATCACATGTGTTACTTTAACTATGACTAATATCCTTAGTACCTTTAATATTACTATTATTATTATTATTATTATTATTATTATTATTATCACTATTATTACTATTATTATTATTATTATTATTCTTATTATTATTATTACTATTACTACTGTTGTTATTTTTATTATTAATATTATTATTATGAGCATTATTGTCATTATTACTACTATTGTCATTATTATTATTATTATTATTATTATTATTATTATTATTATTATTATTACTATTATTCCCATGTTTATCACTCTAACTATGACTGATGTTGTTATTATCTTTGCTATTATTATTATGGTAGTATTCTTACTATTATTAGTATGATTAACATTATTATTATTATTATTACCCTTATCATTATTATTATTATTATTATTATCATTATCGTTACCATTACTATGGTTATGAGGTTGTTGCTAGTATTATTATTATTATTATTATTATTATTATTATTATTATTATTATCATTATTATTATTATTATCTTTATTATTTTTATTATCAACATTACTATTATGGTTATTACTATTATTATTATTATTATTGTTATTATTATTATTATTATTATTATTATTATTATTATTATCTTTGTTATTATTTTGTTGTTGTTGTTGTTGTTGTATTTAATGCATTTATTATTTTATTGATTATTACCATCGCTATTATCCTTAACATTATAATTTAATATTATTACCTTAGTATTTTTGTTATGCTTAGTATTGCCACAACTATTGTATTATTATTATTATTGTTATTTTTATTATTGTTATTATTGTTACTATCATTATTGCTATCATTACTATTATTATTATTCTCATGGTTAATACTAGTGTCATTAGGTTTATCTTTCTAACTATTATTATCATTTTAATTATTTCTATTATTATTATTTTCAGTATTCATACTATTATTTGTACTATTATTATTATTATTATTATTATTATTATTATTTTCATCACTATTGCTACTTCTACTACTATTATTATTATTATTATTATTATTATTATTATTATTATTATCATTATTATTAATATTATCGCCAAGATGATTATGGTTGTGCTATTATTTTATTATTATCGGTAATATTACTATCACTAATGCTACTACGATTTCAATTATAATTATTATCATTATAGCCATTATTATTCTCATTATGAGTACTATTACTATTAGTAGTATTCTTATTATTGTTATTAGTAATTATTATTATTAATATTGAAACCCTCACCTTAATACTCTGGATTTTGCTAAAACCTACTTTAATTAGTGATAATCCGTTTAAACTATTGTGAGAATAGTAATAACCCTACCCTTTATTTATAAACCCCTATTATTAATATTAGCCTTAGTATTAGGCCATGATAGGGGTAAGATAGGAATTATGATAATTCGGGTAGAGAGAGATTGACCCTTAGTATTTCTTCCTTATAGGTGAACCGGGTCAAACCCCAGGAGGTGTAGGAGCGTGCTCCAAGCCCGGTGCCAATTTAGGTAAGGACGTAACTAAGGCCACCTATGTGTATTGCATGCTTTACCTGTCTTGTATGCTTTGTGCGGTTGTATGCTATAACCTGTATATTATCTGTGTATTTGTGTAGCGCAGCATGGAACCGAGGTACGTTCTCGTGCTCTCTTCTGTGTGTACTAATATGTTGTGGTACAAGTATGATGTGATGTGATGTGACCCCTATGACATGCATGCTAGGTTATGTGAGGAAGTGTTGTGAAGTGGGGACTTGAAAAAAAGAAAAATAAGCAATTAAGATAACCAAAGGGAAGTACGTCGGTTAACATAGGTATGGACGACCTAAGGAATTCATAATTTGTCAGATGATGAGGAAGAGGGGGGATCAAATAAATAGAAGAGTGGGAATAAAATAAGGTTGCATAGGGGAAACTAGGGTTTAGTGGAAATGATAGAGTTGGCATGGTGGAAATGATAGGGTTTGCATGGGAAGGTTAAGGTCCGCATGGGGGCGAACCTTACGTATGAAAAGTTACCGTGGGACGTGAGGAAGATAGTGGAAGGTCTGTTTGGGAGTCTAGAGACTCGAGGTGAAATATAGTACGTAGGGTCATATAAGGGACCCGATTAAGGTTTTGGGAAGAATTAGTAATATGAGAAAGGCGAAAGGAAAATGGTTAAGGGTGAGTGAGGTGCGGGTTGAGAGTGAGAGTTTATGTTATAAGGGATGATTATGGGAGTTTTGAGGGAGAAGAAATATTGGGTGAAAAGGAGAGGTTACTTGTGGGAAAAGAAAGGTACTAGAGTTGAAGTGGCCAACTAGAGTTTTAGGGTCACAGGTAGAATCGATGGGTAAAGCGATATGATTTGGGGATTGGACCTGAATGAGATGAGGTGTTGAGGATAGATGAGTTAATGGTAGTGAAGTAAGAGGAGGTTGGACCACATAGGTCCAATTACGGTTTCAAGGGAAACCCTAGAGGCTAATGGCGGGTGGAGTCCGATGTCACGAGGCGTTGTGCCTTAATTCATACTCTAGGAGTTGGTTTTATTATGTGTAAGTATAGAAGGAAAATGGATATCGAGGTGTGATAAGGGGTGCACGAGTTCCAAGATATGGGACAGGCCCTCCTGGGAGGATAAGTGCGGATATAGTTATCCATGCATGTCAAGGGTAAAACACTTTCAATAAGATACATTAAGATACTAATCACTTAAAGAGGAAGATGTTGAGCCGGGCCCAGACCGGTCCACCGGCGAATAATAGTGGCCAGGAGCCGGGGTGCCCTAGAGACCGTGCCACCGGCGAACAATAGTGGTCAGGAGCGTTTTTCCCTGTATGATTTCCGGTCCACCGGCTATAATAGTGGGGCTTTCCGTGCTCAGCAAACCAAACGTAAAATCTATAAGACATGGGAAAATACTAAATACTTACAGTGGAACACCATGTGAGTCGGGGCCAGACCGGTCCACCGGCAAATAATAGTGGCCAGGAGCGTTCTGCCCTGGAGACCGGTCCACCGGCAAATAATAGTGGTCAGGAGCGTTCTGCCCTGAGTTTATATATTCCGGTCCACCGGCTATAATAGTGGGGTTCCCGCACTCACGTGGATTAATAAAGACTGTGTGTGAAATGGACATATTATTAATGAGGATAAAGAATAAGTCACCGGAAAGTACTCAGGCCTTATCTTGTGTGTTATTGCATGTTACTTATATGATTGTGTTATGTAGGCTACTTGGTGAGACTGTATGCTTGGCCTTAGCACACCTGCACCCTTACTCAGTACTGGACCCGTACTGATACTACATTGGTTGAATGGGTCCTGTGATGATCCACCGATGGTGGGGAGCAGACCTTGATGCAGGTTTTGATCGGTTACTATGATTTGGGGTGGAAGGCTTGACTTGAGTGAGTAAGTGGTCCGGATATTTACCCTTTGGAAATTGTTTTGTTTAATCGTATTCGTATTTGGAAGTTACAAGTGTTGTATTTAAATTTTCAAGGGTTTTATCGTACCCTATCCTTCCGTTATTTTAATTCCTCTGACATTTGGAATTTTAAATTGTACTTCCGAACATAACTCTTGACTTTCGTACTCTGATTTCCTTATCACTTATGCCTTACTAATGATTTGTTTTGGTTCTATTGTTTTAGCCTTAGCACTTAGTATCGGGTCGATAGTTGTGAATTGATCTGGTACTAGGTGTGGCGGAAATACCCCCAAATTTATAGTTTTATTTGCTTGCTTCCTCTAAACTTCTTTAAAATATAACGAAATTTTTCAGTAGTAAATTTGGGGGTGTTACAGCTTTGGTAAGCAATAAAACTATGATCGTGGTGTTGCGGTAATGGGGTGCCATTAATGATATTTTATGTAGTGTGATTCTTGTATCATAATTTTGTTAAAAATATCTAAAATATTGACAAAATATTAGTTGATAACTAATATATCATTAATGAATAATTGAAATTCTGAAATGGTCATGTGTCACTAATTTGCATTATGACAAACCTAAAATTTGATAAATATTGGTTGATATTGTGCATTAAGACCAATGTTTTATTCAATGGGCTCCAACCGCTATGTGGGGGCTCACCATGAACCTGGCTTAACCTTATATATTCCTCATTGATTGTTAACTAATTGATGAACTTGATCATTTTATGGATGCAGTTAACTTATAACATCAAACTTTTATTCAATTTGGTGAGGAGAAGTGAGAATGATTATTGCAAAACTACGTTTTATTTTTTATGCTATAATGGATGGAGTCTAAAGTTAGCCTTAACTTGTTTTTGCATTTTCAACTAAATTATAGGGGAAATTTTTCCTTTTAATACATTCAAAGGAGCGATGTGTAATTTTTTTATTTTTTTATTTTTTATGAAAACCATTAGTAAAATGTTGAAGAGACTCTTGTGGTTGATTTATTCTACTAGAGTACAACCAAAATCATATACAACCTTTTTGTTATTGAACCCATTATTTTTTTCATCTATCCATATGAGTATGAGTTATCCTTGTGATAATATGATTCTTTAAAACTCAAATGATGGGGATCATCTTCTTTTTACCAAAAAAAAAACTCTTGGATATTAATTTGAGTATTTCTTTGCTAATAGAGGATTAGCCATCACTAGGGGTGGGACTACTTTGGAGATGTTGTTTGTTATATCTATAAGAGAAGAGCTAATTAATGTTTGTAGTGTTCCAATATCACTTTAACTACAAGGCAGATTACAAAACTACAATACCTAGAATCTTCATGTATATTTTGGGAAAACCATAATATAATAGTTTATTTTTCACACAAGAGGGGAAGCATAAGGGAAGTGTTGCTTAGGGTTTATTCATGCAATAGAGGGATAAGGCAGGTGTAGGGGTTCTATTTTGTAGGGGTGTGCAAGAATCTTGGGGAATGGTTGAGTGAGAGGTTGGTTAAGGTTGAGATTTAGTTAGAGCTTAGGTTGGGTGACCAAACTAGGGAAATAAATCTAGTTAGCATGGGAAGATCGTAAGATAATATAATTAAACCATGATTAAGGGTTAGGTAAGGATTAAAGAATAAACACTTGCAAATTAAGGTTAGCAAAATTTGGGGTCTTACACCTGATATGACCAGAAGAATCGATTACAAGCATTAGGAATGGACAAATTGTCCTATTTCATGAAAATGTTAGTTTTGTCATTGTGACCATAGTGTACATCCCAATATCTATGGATATGACATACCAACCTTAGTTCCTTAGGTGAGTTGCCTTCCTAGGAAACAAACCTCGTTTATATATAATTTGTAATTAATTAATCTCCTAGTTTTTTTTACTTGTTGATTACGAGTTAATTTTTGATTTTGACTATATATTAATTAAGCTCCCAATTATGACTAGTACTAGTAACTTACTTGGGCAATATACAAAGTTCCATTTTATAGCTATATGATCATATAGACAACGATATTGTTGGAGAAATTATGTAATGAACCTTTGTCTTGAACTTGTCATGTGACTTGTAGGAACTCATTTCACATAGAATAGGCTTATATGTGCAATAACTATCTATACAATCCTGGCCACTTAAACGAAACTTGAATATTTTATTGTTATCCTTTCGAGTGATACAAAGAATCAAGGAACATTCAACCTTGTGTTTTTCCTTCTCACCATAATTATAAAAAAAAATACTTAATTAATCTACTCAATTTAGAATCTTCATTCTCAATTAAGATTTTACTAGATCTAGAATCACAAGAATTCTACTTGTTTATCATATCCCTTTAGTAATGATCTTCACATCCCCATTTATGGGTAATACGTATATGATACATTCGGGTGCATCTAGCAAGATGCACCAGATAAATGAATGCCTATATCTAGGAAAAAAGGGTGATTATCTTATTCGTACTACACTGATGATTATGCTGTCCTTGTAAGTGATTATCTAAAAAAATGATTATATGCTTCCTGATTTAGTCTTTTAGCATCTATGTTATAAACTAAGTTTAGTGTTATGCTCCTAATCTTTTTAAAATACAAGTGATTATTTGAAAAAAAATTAATTGTCTCATTCGGGTAATTGTGATGATTATGTTATATGTCCTTGCAAGTGATTATCGCAATTAATAGAATAATTATCTTGACAAAAAAGGTGATTATGTGTTTAATGTTTTATTTTTTCGGTGACTTTTTCATCAAATCAAATTCTGTGTTGCACTCCTAAAACTTTTAAAATATAGGTGATTATTTGGGTAGAAAAGTGATTATTTTGGTTAAAAAAGTGATTGTGTGCTATGTGTTTGATTGTCTTAGTTTCATGTCATAAATGATTGTTTCATTAAACTAGGTTCTATGTGTTTGGTCTCATGGGTGCATCTTGCATGATACACCTGAATGTATAAATATAACATACTCTACCCTTCTAAGTCCCGGGGTTGACACTTCTTTCTCTCACTCTCATGACAACTTTATATAATGGATGTCCTTTTCTAGGCTAAGAAATAAATCTAGAGCCAACTAAGAGGCTAAGAAAAAATATAGCAGATGAAACTGACCAATTAGGGTATTTTATTGCCAAAAGAAACTTAATTGATTATGTTTTCTACTATGGATCAATTAAACACATTCATTTAGAGATCATAGTGACTGATTAATCTTATTCCCTAAATGTCTTATTTGACCAAAGATTCTCCTTTTTTTTCATTGTCTTCTATTCTAGGTTCTCCTTAACTCACGCATATGGGGTTGAATCTCAACAGATACTGTAGCTATTCTTTAGCAAATATGATTTGAGGGAAAAATAACCGATTGATTATCAATGAGTTTTTGCTCAGTTTTTCTATTTATATGGTACAATTAGTTTTTCATATATATAGCAATTGATTATTCAATCTTGATTTATATTATATACTTGGTAATTTTGTTTATAGTGATGAACAGCTAGATTAGTCGATCACTACTAGCTTTTATCTGTGGGAATTTTAATCTATTTGTTTGTAACAGATTCCTTGACAATCAATTTTCATCATTTGGCCAGAAAATTATTATTCCTTTGGTTGTTCCTATTATACAGATATATAGATCGTGTTTCTCTCCGGACCTCATCAATTTCAGTTAATTGTATATTAACATTTGTTTCTCACAATTTGTTGTTATGGGAAATGAAAGTTATCATTAGAAAAAAAAATGACAGGCAAAATATGTATCTTATTCCCTCCTAAAAGTTATAATGATAACGAATGAAATAATACTGCCTGCAAAATTTTTGGAAGCACGGAAAAGGATTTTGTAGGTCATAAGTTGCAAAGAGTCAAAGTCGAAGGAATATCAAGTGGCGGCGGTGGTGGAAGCTACTGCCTCCGTCTCTTTAGCTTGTTGTCCTTCCCCTGAAGCTGCTGGAGCCTCTTGTGATTCCGCGGCCACTTCATTACCACCGCCACCATCACCACTAGCAGTAGTAGCATCTTCAGCGGGTGATGCAGGTTTATCACCCCCATCTTTCCCGTCTTTTTTCTCATCCTTTTTCCCCTCGTCCTTTTTATTCTCCTCCTTTTTACCATCCTTCTTTTCTCCATCCTTCATTTCCCCATCCTTGGCCGGTGGAGGAGGAGGCATCATATGAGGTGGAGGGCTCTGCTTCAGCTTCACGACGATCTGACGCATTCTCGAAAGATCGGTGGGTTTACCTGGCTTTGGGCCTTGAATTACCACAACCGTAGCCTGCTTATCAGATTCTTTCTTCCCTCTTCTCATCTGTATGTTAGGGACCTCATGAGGAATCAGCTCAGCAATTGCTTTCCAGTAATGCTTGTCCGCTTCTTTGTGAAACTTCTCTTGGTTTGCCAGGTACAGCTGTTCCCAGGATTTATTTATTGAAGATAACAGTACATTAGTGAAGGTGCACATGTAGATCAGCGTCGAAGAAACATAAGAAAAAGGAAAAAAAAATATCGACGAAATTAAAATAATTATACATATATGTATATACCTTCTCTCTTTCTCTGTTTTGATTCTTGTTAGTCTCTATGTTCTTCAGCCTCTTCTCGTAAAAGGAACGTTTGAATTCATCAGCTTCATTGATTATCTGATTCCGCATCTCCTTCTCCATTTTTTCCTTCTCCTCAAGGTGGATGATATTTTGCCTGTAGTTGCACCAGTACATATATAACTTCATAGAAATTTTACGAGGCACAGCTAAACCAAAATGTAATTCATTCTAGTACTAGTAGAATGGTGAAAGAATCACAGAGAGAGATGGGAACAAAAAAATACAATCATCCAATCCATGCGTGCAGCTCAGATGGCCGACTTTTTGACAGCAATTAACACACAATAACAACAATCCGTTACAATTTCCCACTCGAGGTTCCAGATATACTCACCCGTCGCCGCATCATCTAGTTACCTAGTGACATACTGTTTTCAAAACATCCATGACAAACAATCATCCCCCGCGGCCCTGCTTATATATATGTTGCGAACTGAGATACTATAACTATTCCTGATGGCCCCCTTCCCACCCCCCTCCTTGGAAATTAGTTAGGAGCCACCTGGTGCCAACAATATGCAAAGGGAAGTAGCAGCCATACAAAAACTAACGTGATGAATTTTCCAGAGCTAATTCAAAGACAGTAGTGTAGCCTTAATGATCCATGATATACATCATCATTAAAGAAATTAAGCAAACTTAGTCGTTCTTAATGTCATGGTAGCATATATATATAGAAACTATCGGCATTAGTGTGAATGAATGAAACGTTACTCAGATATATATAAACGTATTCGATACTAGTAATTAGTAACCTAGCACTCAGACACTACTAGAATTAACAGATCAAACAAAATCCGGAGTATAAATGGATTATGAAAATAAATAATCAGGAGAAAATTTAAGAGAGATGGAAGTGGGAAGCGAAGGGGCGGGGATCCGATTAGTCACTGACCTACGCCATTCACGAAATGCAGAACTTTCCTCAGGCGGCATATCGGTGGGAGGGGGTAAAGCTGGTCCGTCTGAGCTAAAAAAACCCTCGTCTAAGGGCTGACCGCCGGCATTTGAGGATTCAAATGGGGAAGAAGGGGAGTGATCGGCAGCAGGAGGAGCAAATTCGGAAATAATGTCTTCTGGATCATGGGAGACATTATCTTCGTAGTTCGAGGAGTAATTGGGATCTAATTGTTCATGTTGATAGGAAGATGTGTCGTCCTCGTAATCCCCAAACGGAGGAGGTGGCGGCGGCGGTGGAGAAGCTTGGATCTCATCGCCGTCGTTGCTCATCGTTTCAAACAGCGACATCTTGATCGTGGTGGTGCCGTGGTCCGTGGTGGCGTGTTCAGTTGGATTTGGAATGACGATTGATGAGGTTGGTCTAGAATGGAGGAATTTTGTTCGGACAGAGCGATGGAGAATTTGGAAGTGTCAAGTGTCAACGATGGAGGAAGGACATGAGGCTAACGTGTATGAATTTTAAAATTCAGTTGCAAGATGGATCGACCGAGCGCGTCGTGCCTAAGAGGACGTCGTTTTGGTTGACTTCTTCTTGCCTTCAATATCTCCCTCTCTTTTTATCCCTCGGGGCTTGTTTGGTTAGGGGTAATAGGGATGGAATTATTTTTATATTATATTTTTTATATTAAATATTTAATAATAATAAATATATTTTTAATAAAATATTTATTTTAAATTAAATAAAGTTCTAAAATAGATATTTATTAGAATAAAAATATTTAATTTTAAATAAATTATACACGATATAAAAAATATGGGGGTAATTTTTCCACCTCTATTATCCTCATATCAAACAAGTACTCAATGTAATAATGAGTAAAACACTATTTTAATTTCGGTGGTTTTATAATTTTATCTATCTTAATTTCTATAAAAATAAAATAATCTTTATAGTTCATGTGTTTTAAAATTTTATCATCTTTAATCAAAGCAAAAATAAAATATTAGTTTTAGTTTATGTAGATTTATTTTATATTTTAACTAATCCTTGTACATTAATATTAACATACTATTATATATTAATTTTTATATTCTATCACAATAAAAAAACTACATCTAATCACTTATTTACTTAGTATTATAATTATTAATATATTTTTAATATCAAATCTAATTAAAAAAAATTCATACCAAAAAATTAAAAAAAATTGTCCATTCTATAATTTGACTAGGATTTTTTTTATTAGGTACATTTTTTTTATTTACTTCCAAAAAGAAGCAATATGCGAATTACAATAGAATCAACCGCCTATATGAGTAAATATTTCTCAAAGCCTCGTAGCATAAAAGAGAGCTAAACTAACGTATCTATACAACCCATCAACTTAATGTAAGATTTATAAGTTTTAAAATTTTATATTCTCCTAACGATATGTTGTCAGCTTCCTTTTGCTCCGGATAAAATATAAGTTTGTTTCTTTCACACCACACATGGTAGATTGTAGCACAAAATAAGGCTTGGATGACATATTTTCTAATGTTTGGTTGTCTCTCTCCCTTAATTGCTCATTGTTGTACTTTTTGCCATCGGAATAGCCTGTGGTTACATTATAAAGTAATTAGGAGACTATAATATAATTTACTTATTAGGATAGAAAATATGAAGATTAAGCTAAACTAATAGATTGATATAGAATTTAAAGACTAATTTGAACATAAAATAATTATACAATAATCAAAATAAATATTTTATTTTTATAAAGATCAAAATATGTAAAATTATAAATTAAATAGAAATAATATATTATTTTAATAACAAAATGTAAGTCATTCTATCACCTAAATTATATATATATTAAAAAAGTTATTTTAAAAAAAGTTAAAATATATTTTTTAGTATCTATATATTAAATACTTTACTATTATAAGTTATATTTATTAATTTAAAAATATATATATAAACTATTAAAATAACTTTTTTTTTGACAAGAAGTCGATAATAATACCCACGTTGGTTGCTAAGTAGTCACACGTGTAGTAAGCAGAGGGGCTCCAAGGGACTAAATATTAACCAGCTTCGTTATATACATTATGCATACACACGACTTCTCCTTCCTCCGGACTGCGGAGGCTCCGGTATAAATCACGTGGGCAGGCAGTCAAGCCAACGACGCATAATTGAAAGGCTACTCTCCGGAGAAAGAAGATTGAGACAAAAAGTAAATAAATGGCGGATCGTTTCTTCGTGAACCAGATACCAGAGTATGTTCCAGAATCATCCGATAACCAACAACAAACAGTGTCCTATGAAAGATTAGGTGAAGAAGAAGAAGATTTACTCACGAAGCTCCTGTCTATGAACTACAAATCAGTGGCTACTAGATTGGAGAGACAAGCACTTGACATCAAAGAAACTGTGAGTAACAATCTCAATTTCTCTTACCTTTTCTTCTGCTTGTCCTTTACATTTATGGTGGATGGCTTAGGTTGATTGTATGCCAACTGTTTGTTAAAATGACGCAGGTAATTATTGAGACCTGGGGGCGTACGGGTCAAAAGGTGGATGATTTTACGCTCTATACTGGAGCTCTTGGGACTGCTTTCTTGATCTTTAGAGCTTATCAAGTTACTAAGAATGCCAGTGATCTCACTCTTTGCTCTGAGATTGTGAAGGCCTGTGACCATGCTTCTTCTCATTCCAGGTCTCTCTCTCTTTCTAGTGGCTAAATCTATCCATTTTTTGTTGTCTTCATTGACTTCTGGTCTATAATTAAGGAGTTCCTGCTATTTGTTCATATAAATCATGTTTGCAGTGTAGTAATTCTGGTATGAAAATATAAACTGGACTTGAATTTGTAAATCAATTAAGACTGTATGCATGACTAGTATGTTCTTTAGTTATATTTCCTTATATATATATATATATGTATGTATGTATGTATACGTATATATTCTTTTCAAAATGTCAAACAATGGTTGCAACTTATAATTTGTTGATTTATGAGTTAACAATGATAGGGATGTGACTTTTATATGTGGCCGTGCTGGAGTTTGTGCTCTTGGTGCTGTTGCTGCTAAGTATGCCGGGAACGACCATTTGCTCAACTTCTATCTAAAAGAATTTAAACAGGTAATCGGTAAATATGTAATAATACGTATGTAAAAGCGCACTTCTTTGTTGATTATGTTTCTTGATATGATCGATTCATGATTTAATTTGGTAAACGGGCAACAGATTCGTCTCTCAAAGAGTCTTCCCAATGAGTTATTATATGGTAGAGTTGGATTCTTGTGGTCATGTTTGTTTATCAACAAGCATATCGGGCGAGAGACCATTGCCTCCGAATTTATGGTACTACTCGCTTCTTTATTTGCTTTTCACCCGTAAATTTTTCTTGAGTATGACTTTGTGATTGATCAATATATATATATTACTTGTTTCTTCTAGAGACCAATAGTGAGTGAAATTATAGACAGTGGTCGAAGAATGCCCTATAAAGGAAGGTGGCCGCTCATGTATGAATGGTATGGACAGAGGTATTGGGGCGCTGCTCATGGTTTGGCAGGGATCATGCATATCCTGATGGAAACTGATTTGAAGCCAGATGAGCTTGAGGATGTCAAGAATACTCTGTTATGCATGATTCAGTATCGTTTCCCTAGTGGGAATTATCGTGTTAGTGAAGAAGACAGCAGAAGTGATGTGCTAGTCCATTGGTGTCACGGGGCTCCAGGTGTAGCCCTCACTCTTGTCAAGGCATACGAGGTAGTCAATGTACTTCAGAACTCATCATCAAGTTTCTGCCCCTCCCTGTTTTCTCTAACAAAAAAAAAAAGAAAAAGAAAAGAAAGAAAAGAAAAAAGGTTTCTCTCCTCGCTGAATTGGGCTCAAGTTCTTTCTAGTAGTAGAGGTGATGACAAATACTTCTCGAATAATGCTCTCAGGTCTTCAAAGATGAAGTATCTCTGAAAGCAGCTGCGGATGCAGCAGAGGTGGTCTGGAATAGAGGGCTGCTGAAGCGTGTTGGAATTTGCCATGGAATCAGTGGGAACGCCTACGTGTTTCTCGCACTATACCGAGTGACGAGGAATCAAGACTACTTGTATAGAGCCAAAGCTTTTGCTTGCTTTCTTCTTGAAAAAGCTCGGCTGCTAATTGCTTCTGGAGAAATGCATGGTGGCGATAATCCATACTCCTTGTTTGAAGGGATTGGTGGCATGGCTTATCTCTTCCTGGACATGATTGAACCACTTTATGCTAGGTTTCCAGCTTATGAACTTTAAAATTAAGTTTCTGACGTGGGGACAAAGAGAGAGAGTGAGAGAGAGGAACATCTGTAGCGTCTTCTGCTGACAGTTAGTGCCCCCCCTCTTCCCCCTTGTCTTTCTGTAGGGTGTAGCATGTAAAATTGCAAGATGAATAATTTCCTGGCCGTGTGCTCACTTTGGGTTTCAGCAGTGTCTACTGATGTACGATTTACGAACCTCATCGTTTTTCTTTCCTGAGTTATTCTCTGCCGCTTGATTACTTTCCGCTTATTCAATAGTAGTTGTTGCATTCCGTGAAGAAGGAATTGAAAATTCGGAGAAGCTGCAACACAGCTGAAAGCCTTCTGCTCAGCCAAAAATCATGGCACAGAATAGATGGTAATAGTCCACAGGACAGGCGCATGGTTCGGTGTCTTTTCAGATTTTCAGGGTCTCCAATCACAGATTATGAATAACGAGTGCCGGAGTCTAGGACACAACTAGCAAGTAGAAAAGGGTTTGCTGTGTCAAGTTAATAGCATCACATTATGACGATCCGAGATTAATCATGCCAACAAGTTCCAGAAATGGTGTACAACGAAAAAGTGAACTCAAAACAGTCGCATATAAATCTACAGGCACATGATGATCACTTGCTCTAACTAGCCATGTACCTACGCCATTGGTTTGAACACCAACAAAGCGAGAACTCACAAGCAGCCAAGGCAGCACACGGTGCTCTTCTGAATCTCTGCATGTTTCTGTTTTTCCTTAAACCTCACTAATTTGATCCAAGCTCCAATTCCCCGAGACGAGCATCGGATCTGTCCTTATCCTGGAACAGTAACTCATTCTGCTCCAGCGACCGTCCTTTAGTCTCCGGAACAAGCGCTGTAACAAACACAACGGAGAAGAATGAAATAATGGAGAATGTGAAGAACGTCCCTGCCACCGTAATCGCATTCGTCAGAGAAAGGAAAGACATTGCAACCAATCCGCTGCAGATTCTATTGGCCGTGGCCCCGAGCGCTACGGCCTGAGCTCGCAGTTTTATAGGGAAGATCTCAGAGCTCAGGACCCAGCAGATGGGACCAATACCAACAGAAAAGAAAGCCACATCCCCACAAATCAACAAGATCGCTAGAGCAATCCTAGCAGATCCCTGGCCTAGGAAGAAGAGAGTAACCGCCAGACAAAACAGACAAGCTGTCATCCCTATTGTGCTTAAGTAGAGCAATGGCTTTCTCCCTATCCTGTCGATGACAAGTATAGCAACCAGTATGAATGCAGTCTTTGTTACCCCGACAGCTACCGTTGCAGCCAGTACCTTTCTGTTATCCTCAAGTCCTGCTTCTTTCATGATCTCCGGACTGTAATAGACAAGCGCATCGATTCCCGTAATCTGTTGGAAGCAGTGGATACCAATACCAACAACCATCATTCTAAAAATCGGAGGTGAAGGTCTCAGTAGCTCTCTCCATGCTGCTTTATCGTCTGCCTTACTAGCAGCTATCTGCATCTCAACCAATCTATCTTCCACCACTCTTTCGTTCTTCACCGTTTTTAACAAAACCGATCTTGCTTCTTCGATTCGTTTCTGCAGCACTAGCCACCTCGGCGACTCGGGGATGATAAAGAGGGCAAATCCGATGAAAACTGACGGGAGGATTCCTACAGCAAGCATTACTCTCCAGCTCTTTTGAGCGGGTAGTCCCGAGAATGCGTAGTTAGAGATGTAGCCGAGAAGGATACCTAAGTTGATGAAAATCTCCGGGAAGGAAGTTAGCGAGCCTCTTTCTACAGACGGAGAGATTTCAGCTATGTATACAGGGGCTATCATGACCCCGAAGCCGATTCCGATACCAGCTAGGACTCTGCCTACCATTAATAATGTGAAGGTAGGAGCGACGGTCATGATGATAGCACCGGTTTGAAATACAACAGCAGCCAAGGCCATTGTCCATTTTCTGCCGATTGCATCCGACGTTCGCCCACCAGCTAGACTGCCTAGGATGGACACGATGCTCAAACAGCCAACGAGGACTTCTACTTGAACATCTGTTATCTTTAGATCTTCCTGGATAAAAATAATGGCTCCACTCATCACACCAACATCTGCATGTATTATATATCAAAGAAGCAAATTTTCAAAAGTTGCAGCAGCAAGTGGAAATAAGGAAAAAAAGGAAAATCCAATTCATGAAACATGTGGGGTAAAGAATCAGATACTAGGCGAGGGATCCTAAAAGTTGCAAATGAAGATTCAGATGTTCTTTCACGATCCCTGTTTAGCAGAAGTATCACACGTGCGGTTTTTGTCTCTCACTTTAGCCGACAAACCATTTCAGTTTCAACCACTATTATTACTAACCAATCACTACCGACCATAAAGCTAAAAATCATCCTTAAAATCTCCGGTGTGGTAAACACATAACGAAGCAAAGTCAAAAGTTGTTCTATCAACATTGATATCTCTCAGATAGAGGAAGCAGATCAACAACACATACCGTAGCCTAGAAGAACAGAGTTGAGGGAAGCGAAGAAAGCACAAGCAAGAACATATTTTCTAATCTTCTTAGCTCTCTCTGTTTGCCGTAAAGATGCATCAACACCTTCTTCTTCTTCACCACCAACAGAATTTATCCTTCTGTACTTGTTAACACCATCCAGATCAGCACTCAACCTTTGTTCTTCAATTCCTTTCTCTCCAACCGTACCCATCTTGTTCTCGATTAGGAAGACATATACGACACAAAGTATACAGGAACTAAATACTTCAACTCTTACAGCTCCCGTAAATTTTGAGATTGACTTCAGGTTGGGTCATAAAATCTGTTAGGCAACTTATTATGCGGTTACACTACAGGCAAAGCCCCTCCTTAATTAAGATAAAGAATATATAATTATTTTTTTATAATAGTTTTTTAAGAAGATCAGAGAGGGCGTTGACCTAGTACTTTGATCTGATTCCATGGGGTGTTATGGGGTGTTGTGTTTTCAAAGATACAGCTCATTTATATCTTCTAGCTGGGAAAAATAAATAAATAATGCTTTAGGTACAGATTTATTAAACTGGACGCCGATCTTAGCTTGAATTATTTATGGCTATCATGATCAATTTCAGCGTCAGGTTCAACAACCTTGTTTAGGCAGAGATGGACCAGGGCAAATGCTGCTGAGAGCATGTTAACAGACATGTTGGCCATTAATATCAGGAACCAAAATGTTAAGTTTTGTAAGAATTTTAGAAAATTCCATTTTTCTTAATTTTAGAGTTTTTTTTGTTATTATAAGAAGTTATAATTTTTTTTGATAAACATGGAATTTTGAAATATTCTACAATTTATCCTACATTTACTCATTATTTGATCTTCTAAATAAATATCAATTTATAAATCAAAATAAGATATAAATAAAATTTATTTAGTACCTTAAGCAATTTTCATGTTACTTCTAATGAATTGTGACTTGACTCCATATGTCATTGGGCAGGGTAAAATTCAGTCCCTATTTTTGGATGTAATTAGCCACATGGGCATAATACAGATTTAGATAGAGATACTTTTCATTATGTTAAGAGAAACATTGTACATAAGCTGCAATAGCTAGCTCCGATTACAAAATATACAAGAATATGTCCTTTCCTTGGACATTCTTTTCCTCTTTTCTCTTTTTTACAATTCTTATCGGTTGAATATCCATGGTTACTCACACATAGTATCAAAGCAATTTTCAATTTTAAAAGCCCGTATGGATACTTTAAAGGGGGTGAATAAAGTATTTTGTAACAATAATACTAAATTAAAATTTTGTGAGAAATAAGTAGAATGATGACAAATAATAAACATGTGATTTATAGTAATTTAAGAAACTCTACAATGTTTCTCTACATTTACTACCAAAAGGTTTTACTCTTTGGATTTAAATTTCTATTTATTTATAGTGGATGTTTGATGATGATCACTTATCTCTTGGTTTATGATCCTACAATCTCAATGACCCTTTAGGGTATGATTTACACTTTGCTTAGATATCCTCTCTAGGTTTATGAGACAACAATCTCAGTGACCTCTCTTAACAATGCTAGACAACACACCACTCTTTATTTGTTTTTTAGATGATGAGTTTGAATGAATACAACAAAAAAATTCACTCGATAGCATATTAAAGTGAGTAATCACTAGTGAAGATTTTTATCTAGCAAGATAAATAATAATTACAAGTGCATGAGCACTCTAGTTAAATATGAAGAATAAATTAAGCACTGGTGAAGTTTGATTTGGATTTGAAAGTGTAAAATCAAAACTCTATTTGATTCTTTGTAAGATGTGAAAACGATGATTTTAGAAGAGTTGTGCTAGTTTGATTGATATTTATTAAAGTCTAACAACTCTTATTTATAGTGCTAAAATATAAGAAAAATTAGTACTAGCTGTTGGAGGTAAAAAGTACTCCAACAATCGAATTTCATTGAGCAAAAAATCTAAAAAATGTCCAGACCAGTTAATCGGTATTCATACCAGTCGACTGACTTTTAGAAATTAGTTAATCAGTGGAGTTAGTTTTCAGCACTACACACTTTTATAAAAGAGACCAACTTGAGCCACAAAGCTCGAAATTGTATGTCGTCTATTTTTGCTATAAAGTAGACATCTTAAGATCTCCAAAGAAATATTATTTATCCAAAAACAATGTCTATGGAAATTATGGTGAATTTTTCAATTTAAATCATATGGAAAACTACTTAAAATACAATTAATTTAAGACAACCTTTTGCACAAATACTTAAAAATATTTTTGATGTATGAAATCACTTTAAGATATTTAAAAATAATTTTTGAATAGGATTAGAAATATCAAATCATTTAAATATCTAAGTGCTTCATACGTAAATCATATGTAAATTAAACCTAAGACTATAACATGCTCTCTATAGCTTGAGTCTTAATATCTTGAGCACACTTGCATATCCCTTCATGGTTTATCTATTACACATATGAAATTGAATTACTTGAAGCTAGAGTCTTATTTTGTCATCCTTGTTGATCTTTGGCTTGTGCTTGGAATATGATTTGTAAACTTGATTTCATTAGTACTCATTGATTTAGTTAAATGTTGAATATTTCACTTTTTGCTATGATACAAATGACACTTAACGAGATGAGTCAAATTCATAATTGAGTTTGCTATCATCAAAACAAAGGTTGATTAACTTATGAGGCCAACAATCTCCTCCCTTTTGATGATGATAAATAGAAAGATGTCAATATCATGAGAGATGAAGTATAGAAATGTGAAAGTGAAAATCAATACATTTTCTCAAATCATATGGATCATATATTTTTCCATTTTATAATAAAATTAAACAAGTATCAAGTAAATGGCAATATAATGATAAAAATAAGTAAGAACATAGCATATTTTCAACATTTCTCCCCCTTTTATCATCAACAAAAAGAAAAGGATTCAACAAATAAGATCTCTAATCAAAAGATAAGTGCACAAGAAATTAAATGAATATGGAGTAAAACTCCCCCACAAGATATGCACAGTCTCAAGTGAAGCACAAGAAAATCAGTTATACTCAATATTATCAATGAATAGCATGAGTGAAACAAATATGACATATCTCTCCCTTAGGCTATACCTTGGGTAATAACACAAGTGGTCAAGTAAAATAATTATGCTCACCCTGAGGGTATGCATATATCAGCAATAAGATCAATATCGTAATATGACCACTTAATATATTATTACCTTAAACAACATAAGTAGTGGAAGCAGATATATGAGTATCAAGATTCATGGGAATAACACAGATATAATATCACAAAAGCATGTGAGATTTCAGTATTATGATATTTATAGCAATAAGGCATGGAGTATTTAATGACTCATAAAGATACTCAAGTAATATAAATAATATGAAAATAAATTTTAGAGTTACATAAATCTAACTAAGTCAACAAAAATGAAGTTAAGTGTGGAAGGGATTACACAAATATGTGAGAGTGTCCCTCAACATGAACAAAGATCAACATGAGACTGCAATGATAATTTCACTTGAAATTTATGACACAATACCTTATGTTTCCCTTTTATATGGTGGACATAAAGTATAAGGGAAATAACGAATGTGATGAATGATCTATTTAATGAGTAACTTGTCATTAATATGATTAATTGGAGATTAATACAAGTACATCAATGAAATGCAAGAGTATCACTCATTTGTACTAAGAAATATATTTTAACATGATACTGAGAGATGTTAACGATCGTTTATATGAGATATCATAAGTGAATCTAGAAATGAAGTCATGTAATCAATTAATTTTAGAGTTACATCTATCAATCTAGCCAATAAAATAGACAAGTTTATGTGTGGTTAAGATGTGCACAAAAGCATGCAGGGAATATGTCACATTATAATTATCTCAAGAGTGAATATTTATGATTAAATCATATAGGGGCATACCATCACTCAAGAGTCAGTAACATGAGAAAAGACCAAGTCATAGCTCATAGAAGCACATGTCATCAAGGAGTTATATAAAATTAAGAACCATAAATAATATGAAAAATAATATCATAGTTATAAGTATATGCCTAAGCAATAGATGAGTAATTTAGTGTTGCAATTGGTTATGCAAAAGTAAGATCGAAACAAGCATATTTAGGCACTCATCTACTAAAGCAAGGAAGTGTCTCAACTTCCTATTATGCTCATATTGTATCAATTATTTCCATTTTATAGTAATGAATGGATGAGAAGTATAAGGGAAGAGAAATATGATGAAGCATGTACATAAGAACCAAAATGTCAAAAAAAAGCATAGTGAATTGGTGATCTAGATAAATGTATCAATTTGAAAACATAAAAGGCCATCCATTTGTATCAATATGAGAATTTAGTCATCAAGAAAAGATCATATTTAGATTCATGGATGCAAATCTATTAAAGGAAAAATGTGCTAAGCACTTCCCATTTCATGGAATATATATGAATGGAATGCAATATCAAATTATTACAAATAAACATTAGCATTCACACTTTAATGGCAATTAAGTTATAAGCATTAATTACAAAGGCATTCATGAATTGCTTCTCAATGTATAATTGAGAAGGAGAAGGAGGCAGAAGATTTGTACATTAATAACTTATTTTTTCCAACACATATGACTTAAAAGATTTAAATTTTCCAATAAAAACATAGAGATTGATAATCAAGATCAACTTTTAGAAAAATTATTAAAAGCATCATGTACACTCATAGGATACAAAAGATTTATGACAATATTGAGCATAAGTCAAACCATATCTTAGTTAAAGATATAAAAGTGGAAGAATAGACTAGAATGATGATTCAAAATCATACATATTCATGAAATAATCCATTAGATATAACAAGAGGTTCACATATCACATAAATCCAAAATAAAGAGTATAGAAACATGTAAGAAAATAGAATTAAGATTAATTTTTTTAATGGAGCTGTGTGAAATATGTGCATCAAATAATTCAAATGCAAGTTCAAACATAAGAACCAATGTTGTAATGGAATTTCAAAATTAAGATGGAAAGCATATAACTTATAGCAGATATCTCATCATGTAATTCATGGAGTCATGTGAGAGGAGCCTATAAGTTCAAGTTCACTATATCCAAATCCCTTGCATAAATATGTCGGATTACCTAGAGTGGTTAATAAGATACAACATATGGTACTTATATTAGGATATATCATGCAAACTCTCATCATGTTAGATATTTTAGATAATAAAAAGAGAGACTGAATGGAGAATATATAGCAATTCAAGACATTTCACTTATGAGAAGAGATAATTTCTAATCATATATATTTGACTGTAACTTAAAACAACACTAAGGTCACGTATATATCAAGTGATCAAAGACATACACACTTTTAAATAGTGATCAAACATAAGCATGCTTATAAAGATGAAACAAATTAAGGCATGATGTTGATAAAGATAAGTAGTATGAGATATTCCAATCAATCATAAAAAAACATCAAATCTAAATAATCTAATAATTATATTACATGCACAATTGAGTATATCTAGTGAGAAACCAGATGGACTCAAATGAGAAAATAATAAAAATATTTCCTTAAATATATAAACTATACTTGTTTAGGAATTGGGGTGAAAAACCTAAATAAGATAAAATAGTTTAATGCATGTCAAGTTATTTGGTTAGAGTTTACTAGATATGGATAACTAGTGTGAGTAAGGTAGAACTCTTCTCCTAGATTATTTCAAATATCTCTCATGCTAAATGGTAATGGTGGAATCTCAAGAGTATATCCAATTTGCAATTTGGAGAAAATATTCAACTTGTAACTTATATTCAAATGCAATGGAGAAACTTTCATTTTCTAATGGAGTTAGTACTTGTTAAGACAATTCAATCATAGGAAAGTATAAGTATCATGATGATGAAACTTCTTACTTAATGTAGCAATTTCTTAAAAATTTTAAGAGCATATTTAAAACCATATTTAAGTGAAGCATTGTCTTAATGATATAATATTTCAAGAAAATTTTCAAAATGCAACATTGAAAGCATAATTACACGAGAGATATCATTAGTTTATTCATGTGTCAGATAAATCATCAAGAAGCATGAATGTGTGGCAAATGCATAAGCACATTAATTGCGCATCATAGCATATTATCATTTCTCATTAATCCATTAGGTCATGAAGAAATTAAATCAAGTTCATTCAATTAACCAGGCATGAGGCAAACATATTTAAGAACAATTATTCCTAATATATGAGTAAATTAACATATAAAAATATGTTTTATGAAGATATGATAACAAAGATCATACAAGCATAACAATGAGAGCATGAGTATAACTCCAAAAAAAAAATATCATCAAAAGAAGCAATATGACCCACACACTGATATGAACTTGGACTATTTAGAGCTTTGATAAACACCAATTGTACCTAGATCTTAACTAGATTTACATGTAAGGCTAAACTCAAAATGTGTGGATATCAATGGGCAAGGAATTGTTGTGAGATAAAACACAAAAAAATTTGGATTTGAGTAAAGAGAATCATATAACAGTGTATCCTCTAAGTTCTCTACATCTGCATTATCCAACTTAGTATCAACACCATATTGAATGCCCAATGCACACTCTAGATCTTTAGTATTGAGTGGAGGTGTAGTGTGCTTAGAGTCATTAACCATGATTCCCCGATCACTAGTAGTGACAATAGAATTAACTATGTTACCCTAAAATATAGTAGATTGTGGAGTTTTAGATGTATCTTGTGCCTAATTCTATGTTATAGAAGCTATATGAGCATACACATGATCAACACACCTAATGAAACCTTAATAGATGTAATAGGATGCATGTAATGAATAAGTTTCTCAAGACTAGAAAACCTAATACTATGATCTAGCTAGTGTATACTCTATATGTGTAAATCTCTAATAAACCATTTAAAATCTCTAATACGCAAGTCTTACAGACCCTAAACTATAGCTAATGGAGGAGAGTAGTAGATATGGATGAAGTATATGATATAGCAAGAAAACTATGGGATATGTAGCAAGTGGATTATGAGTAGTAAGAGAGATGTCTTGATCATCTGTATCATGAGAATGAGGAGCTTGAGTAGTTGATATCCTACTAGTGCATGTTAATGAAGCTCTAGTCTTCGTATTAAGTATGAGACTCTGACCATATTGTCTCAACTCATATCCTATTAGTCATAATTTCATCTTATCAAAGATAACCAATCTATTCTTAAAATGGAGATGAATGGAATTGAAATATCCACATGAGACCTAGAAATCCTCTAAGATTCTTATGATGAGAGAACTATACCCTAAAGAATCGTGTGTGTGACTCACCACGTGTGCCATGTTTTGAGATATGTTAATATTGAAGCACATAGAAACCCATGATAAGGTGTGGTCAACCTTATACCAATTTCTAGGAATCATATCATTCCCAGATGCCGCATGAGCAAACAACATCGTGTGATTAGAATAATGTAATAATCTCTTATAGGATTATAGAAAGTAAGAGCTAATGGTGACTTGAATCACTTAATGACACTTAATGACATCTTACATAACCATGTCATGTGTCCTCATGCTTATCTAATTATTATATGTAATCCCTATAATAGGTGACCACTTAAATTCCTAGACTCCTAACATATCTAGTCTTATTGACTCGAATGGGAACACTTAGGAATCTAGTGGTGATAGTGGAACCATTTGTAGAAACAATAAAATTTTCATAAAAAATTTAAATAAGATAAAAGTATATAGGATTATAGAGCTCAAAGAGTAGACAAATGTGAAGATCAAAGAGATTCTTGCATAAAGGGCATCTTGATAATGTTAGAACCAATGTCATAATTAATGCATTTTTCCCTTAATCATTTTCTTCCTATGGAATATGAAGAACCTTAACTACCCTAGTCTTATTTAATTGTATATAAACCTTTTTTTATCATAACAAGTTATCACTAGGGTGTTATTATCAAAGGGTAGGTTATTCTAGAAGATTTTAACTAACTTATAGATAACTAGTCCCTTTAATACATCAATTGGTTTTTGCCACTTGTCAATTGGTCTCTTCAGGTCATAAAATCATATTATGACCATGAAAGATGCTGAATTCATAAATTTAAACATGAATTGTAAACTTGATTTAAGCGCAAATCATGCAGGCCAATTCATAATCAAATCAACATTTGTCTAGTCTATCTAAATATGATTTTAGCATAACTTTCAAGCATCAAACAATGATATTAAAAAAGTGAATAATGATCAATTTTCATAAGTTAAGTTTAGCTAAGACTTATTAGCAAACATGTTTGTCATCTATTCATACAATATTTCACAATAAAGATAATGTAATGCAAAAAGAGAGAATACTAACTTGGAGTTAGCAAAATTCACATGTATTTCTCTTTCTTTTAACAAGAGGTAGAAGAGTCTTTGATATTTTATTTTTATTTGACACTTTATGATCTTCCTCCTCTTCTTCTTTTCCCCTATATTAAATTTTCAAATACATGCTTTTGGTACCCATATCTTTTTGGGTATATAGGGGTTAGTCCTTAATGAATTATCAATAAATGATGTAGGAGTATCTAATGATTCTCATGTTTCTACTCATTATCAAGGTAAGGAAGAATTGGCATTTTTAATAATGTAGCCAATCATTTTAAATGTTCTTGATAATATGTCTATGCTTGGTATTAAAAACGATTCAAGATATTCTTGCAGGTATATTACATATTTGCAAGGTGAAGACGTTAACACACAAAAAGAGACTTAAAGTGTACAAGAATTCAAAGCATGTAAAGCTATGTCATACATGGGATGACACTACAACAAGATATATTGATGTTATCATTAGTTATATTAAACTTGTTGTAAACCCTAAGTATATTTTTATGTAAGCTAGGGTTTTGTTGTAATTTCATATATGTACCATAGTTAATTGTGTGGCTTGGTAATGTTAGTCATTAATATTATTTAAATTATGATATTATGAGTAAGATTAGGTGTTATATAAGCTTAATTCAATTGAGTTAAAATGGCTTGGATTAAGAAGGGAAGCCCAGCTGGTTTAAGGCCTTTAGGTCGGTCTCCCTCCCTTATTTATAGCTAATTCTTGTACACTCCATGTAGAAGAGAACAATGGAAATTTTTGAACACCAAATTATCAAGCCAAGCTTATTTTTGTCCTCTCCTTTGGAGTCTCTTTTGATAAGGAAAAACCCGAGGGTCTTTCCTTCATCCTTCGAGCCTTTGAATGAGTTGCAACATTCAAAGTATTCACATCTTCAAGACTTCATATATTTGAGTTAATCTGTATTAAACCAAACCTTGTTTCTTCAACTTCAACCTGTGATCGACCCAAACAAAGAATTGATAGATCCTGCATTTCCTCTCCACCTTGATCCACATCAATAACAATATAATTCTTCAAAATCCAAATCATTCTTGAAAAAGGAAAAGTAAGCCTTATTTTGTATTGATGGAGATTGTTTCTAATATTTTCATAGTTTATTAAATAATAAATTTCAATCATTTCAAGTTTTGCACCTAACTCAATTTTTAATCTTTTAAATATAGATGCAAATTGTTTTTTTTTCATTCTTCAATTTTACATGATTTAATAATAAGTGGTACAAAAATTTATTCAACTCTAAATTTTGACAGTCCATAATTACAACATGATTTAATCAGTTCTCATTAATATTTTATGAATTAATTATAGAGTTAGTTGAGAAATTGGTTACCTCACATTTTTTACTTGAAATATCATCATTTATAGGGATAAAATAATGATGTAGAGTTTCTTCTTCCTCATTATCACCATAAGTGATATTAAATATTTCCTAAATTTCTTTAGCAGTGTTGCATTCTAGGATATGTTCAAATATATTTTCTCTAAGGCCACATTGGAGCATCAAGATAGCTATTTCATTTAAGGTAACCCTTTGTTTGTCGAGCTCCATCCATTATTCAACTAGTTTATCAATTAATCCATTAATGGTGGATTTTTGAATCTTGGTTAGACCATGTTGAATGATGAACCACAAGTCTTGATTTTGTACGTTGAAGAAGCTTCTAATTGCCATTTTCCAAAGGGTAATTGTTTTCCCAATGAACAATAGAGGCTTCAAATGTATTAAGTCTTCACCAATGAAGTTATCCATATTTGAGGATCTTAAGTTTTTGATTGTTAGATCAATTTGATGAAGCCCCAAGATTTGATACCAACTAAAAGCTTGTAATAGAATATTTTGTAACAATAATGCCAAATTAAAATTTTGTGAGAAATAGGCAGAAGGATGGTAAACAATAAGGACATGATTTATAGTGGTTCAAGAACTCTACAAAGTTTGTTTACATCTACTACTAAAATGTTTTATCTTTTGGATTTGAATCTATCTTTATTTATAGTGGATCTTTGATGATGATCACCCCTCTCTTGGTTTATGATCCTACAATCTCAATGACCCTCTAGGATATGATTTATAATTTACCTAGATATCATCTTTAGGTTTATAAGACTACAATCTCAGTAACCTCTCTTAGCAATGCTAGATAACACACCGCTATTTACTTGTGTTTGGGATGACAAGTTTGAATAAATATAATAAAAATCTTCACTATATATCATATAAAAGTGTGTAATTACTAGTGAATGTTTTTATTTATCTATAGAAATAATAATTACAAGTGTACGAGCACTTTAGCTAAATATGAAGAACAAATTGAGCATTAGAGAAGTTTAATTTGGATTTAAAAGTATAAAATCAAAACTCTCATTGATGCTTTGTAAGATATGAAAATGATGGTTTTCAAAGAGTTGTGCTAGCTTTATTGACATTCATTGAAGTCTTAAAACTCTTATTTATAATGCTAAAATATGAGAAAAATTAGTACTAGCTTTATTGACATTCATTGAAGTCTTACAACTCTTATTTATAGTGCTAAAATATGAGAAAAATTAGTACTAGCTGTTGGATATAAAAAGTACTCTAACAGTCAAATTCCAAGGGGAAAAATATCTTAGAAATTTCTATACCAATTGATCATTATTCAATATCATTGACTGGTTTTAAGAAACCAGTCTATCAATGGAGTTCGTTTTTAGCGCCGTGCACCTTAACAAAAGATACCATAACTTAAGATGCAAAGCTAAAAATTGTATGTCATCTTTTTTTTCTTTCTATAAAGTAGATATACGAAGATCTCTAAAAATAATTATTCATCCAAAAATTTCTATGGAAATTATGGTGAGTTTTGAAAGTCAGATCATATGGAAAACTATTTAAAATAATTTTTTTGGTAAGTAAGTATATTTTTATTACTGCCAAAAATGAATATATGTATAAACTAAATTAGACCACCAATACATCTATACAATATTTTCATTGGTCATACTTATTGTCATGATGTGAAGCAAATAACCCACTTGACACTACAAAATAAATATATTTAAGAAGTAGATTAGAGTGTTGATATTTATTTCTAAAGATTCTAGCATTCCTTTCCTACCAAATGGATTCTATGAATGTGACAAAAAGGGCTCTGAGCATATCCTTCTTCCTCTTGCACTGCTTTGTGTTCTTAGCCAAGATTTTAACTTCTATCTCTCATGATTAGATATGATCCCTCCTGTTAAAGGATTTCCTAATCTTTATCCAAATCTCTTGACTATAAGGGCAGTCAAACATAAGTTACTTGATGTCCTCCTCCTATCTTGTCATTCACAAGATGCATTCAATATCCTCAATAAGATTCAACTGCTTCAATCTTACCTTGGTCATCAACCTATTTTGAATGGAAAGCCAATTAATAAATTTGTTTTGGGGGACAACTAAACCACACCAAGGAATAGACCGACCCTAAAAGTTTTTACCATGGTGCCTACAAGATCATAAATTCTCTTAATACTTTAAGATCCATCATGCTTTATGATTTTCTCCAAAAACTAAGAATCAGAGAAGAATTCATGAAAATGATGTCTGAGTTTGAATATTTGTTGCAATTACCAAGAGAACTTATGAACTGAAGTAAAGGACCATAAAGATTGAGAGCTTAAGCAGATAGAATGAACCCATTTAACCTAAAAGGAGTCCTTCTTGTAGTATAAGTTCCAAAGCATCTTCCCCACTACCACTTGATTCCATTAATGCACATCAATTAAACCCAGACCTCCTTCCTTTTTAGTTAAGCAGGCCTACTTCCAAGCTACCAAAGCTTTCTTTGAAAAATTTATTTTCCCTGTCCATAGGAACTGCCTGCACATGCATTCAAATTGATGGATCAACTTCTTTGGGAGGATAAAGACTTGAGACTAGTAAAGCTGGAAACTAAAAATAATAGACTTCAATAGTTGTGTTCTACCAGCATATGATAGTAAATGGGAATGCCTACCTATAAGTTTCTTTGCTATTTTTTGCACCAGACCTTAAATTTGGGAGGTTGTTAGCCTTGTAGAGGATAGAGGAACCCCTAAATATGAGAAGGGAAAGCTACCCTAGAGAAATTAGTTTGGTGTAGGATATGAGATCTTGTTGCATCATCCACACCCCCAAAATATACGCTGCTCTTTTGAGGGTGACTAATAAGACCAAACCTATCAGAGAAGTCTTTAATTACATTGATGAGACTATTAACCAACTTAAAATCACCTCTACAAAGAGGAGAATATCATCTGCAAAAGCTAGGTTAATAATCTTCAAATCTTTACATTTAGGATGACCTTTAAAATCCTTATCATGCCACAAAAACTTGAGAGATCTGGTAAGGTACTCATCCACCAACACAAATAAATAAGGGAAAAGGAGATCTCCTTGCCTTAGCCCTGCTGACCTTTGAAATGTTTGGTCAGCTCACCATTTAAATAAAGAGAATAGGATACAGTGGTTACACAGGCCATTATCCATTTAACAACTTGGAGGGGAAAACCATAAGTAAGGAGGACTTGCTACAAAAAACCCCAGTGAACTGAATTATATGCTTTCTTAATGTCAACTTTAATCATACATCTAGGAGAGATATGCTTTTGAGAATATTTCCTAACCAATTCAGTAGCTAGCAAAATATTTTCACCAATATGCCTACCTTTAACAAAACCAGATTGAGCTTGATTGATGAGATAAGGCATTAAGGTTTGCAGTCTGGCAGTTAAAATTTTGTAAATGATCTTATATAAAACACCACATCAAGTAATAGGCCTATAATCACTTACCTTGGTAGCATTGCCTTTTTTTTGGAATTAGGGTTAGAGAAGTGATATTAAGTTGGGGAGGAAGATATCCAGTATTGAAGAAATTCTGGACTACATATATGATATCAGTTCCTATAATATCCCATGATTTATTAAAGAAAACAACAGTAACACCATCAACACTAGGGGCTTTATAATCTCCAATAGCAATCATAGCCTCCTTAACCTCTTGAGAAGAAATTAGAGAGAGGAGTTGACACTTATGAGTATCAAGAAGAATAGGACCCTAAGAAATAACTATAGGGTTAGCCAAATCTGTGCTACTCCCTTTAGATCCAAGAAGCTCTTTGTAAAAGGTGTGAAAAGAGTTCGAGATACAAGTAGGATCAGAGGTGAAAGTCTTAGTATTCAGTTCAATCTACTGAATGGAATTCAGATTTTGATCCCTCTTTAATCTAGCAAAGAAGTATTTATGGTTTGCTTCCCCACATTCAACTAGTGAATTTTGAATTTATGTTTGAGAGAGCATTCATAACTTCTTGTTATTTTGTTAAATTGGTCTTCACACTCATGTATTGTAGTTCGAAGATCATTATTACTAATGTTTACTAGAACCTTCTGTTAAGACTCAGCTAATTCCTTCCTTGCCCCCTCCATTTTATGCTCCAGGGAACTATATTAACCCTATTAAACTCTTTTAGGATAGGTTTAAGGCTTTGAAGAGTTTTGAAAATATGCAGTAGAGGGTTACTACTTGAAGGTCCATCCCAGTGTGCCCTTATGATATCCAAGAATTAAGGGTCTTCAGAACAAAAATTATTAAACCTGAAAGGTTTCTTCTTGGCTAAATAAAATTCAACTAAAATAACCGACGAAGGGTGGAAGTCATTAGTGGGAAGGGGAATAAAGGAAGTTTTTGGTTGGCTGTGGCTTTTGCCACATGTCATTTAGTGATTGTTGGAATTTTATTATTAGAATTATATTTAAATTAAAATTATTTATTTTAGTCCATTAAAAAATAAAATAATTATACTAAAATTATTTTAATATTTTTTTTCTATGAATAAATATTTATATTAATATATTCCTCACATAAAAATATTGAATAAAACATTATTTAAAAGGGATATAAGTTAAATGTTTATAGAATTATTGATCTAGACTTAAAATTAGGTTGGTTATCAAATTAATTTTATATCATTTTTTCTACCAAAAAATATTTATATACCTAATTTCATGGATATCAAATATTAAATGCTCTAATAAAGGCTTAGAACATAAATAACAATATTACCACATCATTTACAAAGATAAAATTTGCCAAAATCATCCCTAACTTTGTCAATTCTTGAGTTCAGACCCCATGTACATCTCGAATGATTTCTTCTATTGTATCTTGCTATTGCAAATAATGGATGTGATTTTGATAAATATGATCCCATGGGTTGGTGCACGGATCCACCCTTGATTTTGTCCTAACTAGCCCTAAAAGATATGCCATCTTATTATTACTACTGCTAATTAGATTTTTATCTGTTATTTACTAGATTTGATTATAATTAAATTGAATAGTACTATTATATTACTCTTGAGCTTTCTATTCCCACCTTTGTTTAAATTTTTATATAAATTTCTAGTTTGTTAAAAGATATTTATTACTGACCTCATGATAATTTGAATCTATCAATTGATAATATATGTAAGTTTATCACACACAATGTTGATTGAGATGCTTGAAGTAATCTACTACTATATTTTCAAAATATTAAATTAACTAATTTGTATAGGAAAAATAATAATTGTTAATACTACTTGATACTTAGTTCATTTCTTGCAAACACAAACCTCAACATAACAAACAATCAATCTCACTTAAATGCAAAAATTATATGGACCCATGGCAATGTATTATAGGCGGATATCACACACACTTGAATTGTAGTCGAATATCACTTAAATGTAAAAATTCTAGTGGTTACCAAGATTAACTTAATTATTGACACCACTTGATAGTAATTGACCTAACTTTCTTTTTGTTTTTTTCTTTCTCCCTTGAACTAAACATTGAAATTGTTAGTTCTTATAATTTATCTAATTTGATCTCATATATATTATTCTTTGCAACCTAGTTTGTAATTATTTTATTGTCAATATTATATACTAAGGCCATCCAAAGTTTGAATAAGATAGGAAAACTAGTAAATAGTAGAAATTTAGAAACATTAAAGTTTAAAGTGATTTATTGTAAATCCTCTTAGATCGTATACCTATTGTAGGGATGCAAGGTTGACCTTTATTATGGAGGAAAGATTGATGCCCTGTAGTCTCAAATTATATACAATGAATAAAAACAAAGTTGGGTTATATATTAGAGCATTGTAAAAAGAAAAAAAGAGGTTTCATTTTAAATTTGAGTTACTCCGAATTCAGGATCACTAATGCAAATAAAATTTGAGATGCTATAAATTTGGAGTGCAGCATAAAAATCGATCATTACATTCAGGAGGGAAGAGGGAGAATCAGGCCTTGGACAAGGAAAATTGTGGTGTTTTAGCCTCTTTATTTTACCAAAGGTGAATCGCAACGATCATTTCTACAAAACAAATGATCCTTTGTTTTTTTTTTCAATTATACAACGATTATATGCATTAGTTTTTTTAATGAAAATAACAACAACAATAAAACTTAAAACGTTTATAAATATTAAAGTATTTACATAACAAAGTTTACATTTTCTTCTCTATATATCTCAACATCAAACTACAATTATTTCTAAGCATATTCTCCATTGCCATTTTCCTTATTAATTCCCATTTTATAAAATTAGAGACACTGTAGTATTTATATAATATTAAGATATATTTTGTTAGCTTTATATATTTTATTAATTATTAATGTTGTGGCATAAATATTCAAATAAATTATAATTAGTTATTTTAAAATTATTTAAATAATAACTATTTTTTATCAATCCTAAAAATTATAATTAAAAAATGATATTCAAAACAATTTGTAAGCTTATATTTAATGAAAATTAATTATATTAAATTATTAATTGGTATGTATAGATTAAAATAAAATAAAGCCCAAAGAATATAAAATTTAAATGATTATTGATGTGACCAAAAAGGTTATTTAGGGTTGTAAATATCATGTAGTTAATGTAGAATAGAGAATTAAAATTGATATAATTTGATAAAAATAGGAGAAAAGATAGAAGAAATGATTGGATAGTATAAGTGGGTGTAGTAAATTTGTGTTGGCAATGTAGATTCTCACTTGTAACATTTCAAAATTTACTGCTGAAAACTCTTATTTTATTAAAAGTGACTTTACTGTATATCCAACACAAAGAGACATATGATCAATGCCTATCTCATGCAAAACGCAAGTCCAGAATAACTCAAATGTGAAGATTTAATGTAGTTAACACTTAATTTAAGGCTGAGGAAAGAACAAACAATAAGCTAAATAAAGTGAAAGAGAGTGCAGTATTTAAAATACAATGCATAAAAAATGTTTACAACATTTGATTTCCTAAGAAGGCAACATCAAGAATAACAAAACTATAGATGGAATAAGAGACATTAGATATCCCTATCACTTTGACCCATCCCAAGGCTGCTAACAACCCTAAAACAAAACTACTTAAAAATATAATATCATTATGACTTCCTTGTATTAAGTAAATGACAATGCATTTTAAGAGGTGGGATGCTCACATTGCAAAAAATCATATAAAAGTAAATACTCTTGTGTAGAACATAAAATCAAACATACTTACGAAAATTAAGGACATTTTAAATTTCATAACGCAAAATATAATATCAGCTAAACATGCCCTAATACGAGTCCAAATCAAGATGATTTCAATAAAAACACAACCATTTAACCATAAAATTCCCCCAATTTAAAGAGATGTTTATTGTTTACACCAAACATTTCAAACTTTTATCAAGCCACCACTAATCTAATTATTTAAGAGATTCCACAATGGTTTTCTAATCTAATTTAATTTAAGTCATTTTAAATCTTGAGCGGAATACAACCCATAATCCAAATTAATGATCACTAGACATAATAACAAATTAACTAGTTACTTCCTCACATCATGTTAAAGAATTCACACCTTTTAAATACATATACCCCTTAGAGGGTTTGTGAAACCTTTTAAGAAGAAATGAGTCATTTGACCCAAAGGCCCAACTATAAACTCGGTGCCTTATCAAGGCACAAGACCCTTTTCTAAATACAAGTCTTTCACTTTAAATGATTAGTGTTTTATGAATGTTTAAATTATTAAACTAAGGATATCCATCAAATCAAATCAAAGGACCCCAAGGGTCACTACAACAAACTAACCATCAAATCAAATAAAAGGAACTCAATTATTATTATAACAAATCAAAAACCAATTAAATGCCCAAAGGATTATAAGCATCACATCAATTCAAAGCCATCTAGACCTAGGGTTGGGTATCACATTAAAGCCTCAACACCTTTAAATCCTAATCAATTCAACTCATTTTCAACCAATTATTTTTTATGGCATTCATAAATTCAACTATAGGTCCACTATTTTCCTATTGGACTAACTAATTTACATGAGGAACATTTTAGCCAAAAGGTCAAAATGCCCGTCAAACCCTAACTACTCCAAACTTGACCATTTCAAAATCAAACATAATATGATATAAAAATCTCATGAAAATGATAAAATACATTATAAAATAATGCTATAACATGAAACACAAAAATCTAGGAACAACATAACAAATGATTTTATCCTTACACATGCACTAACATATCCGACACGTAAAATCCTAAACATACATATCTAAGCATGTCATATATTACATTCTCAACATGCATATTGAATCTTGGTATAAATTTGGCACTCATAAATAAAATAAAAAATATGTCATACATAAAAAGACATAGTTTCCCTTAAAACATACAAACCTTTAATCATGCAAAACTAACCTTAATCATGCTCATATATTAGCATATCATGTATAAAGATCTAAGTAAAGCATGTAATAAATTTAATAGAGTAAATGACATAGCATGAAAAATCCCTTACCAAGTTACTATATAAAAAAATAATACATTATCTCAGGATTCTACCTTTTATCATATGTATAAGATTGCATATTTAAATGCAAATAAATACATACATGATGATAAAATACAACCATGATTTCATATAATATTTAGAATTGATAAATTACACATAGATTGTCATATTTCATGTCCTTCCATATTATAACTCAAATTTCACACATCTTACCATAATTAAAACCTAAAAATCAAAACATGATTACACCTATGCTTCTACCATCTTAAGAGCAGTTAGATTTACGCAGATATAAGCTCATGCAAAATGGGAAAAGATCCCAAAAATCAAGACTGTAAAAGTAACTTTCAACACTATAAAAAAGTAAACAAGGAAGCATGTAACTATAGTAATAAAACATGAAATAATAACCAAAAATAAAAATTTTCTAAATAGGAGATAAGGATTACTCGCAAAAATCAATGGAGGAATAATAAAGTGATAAGCCTCAAAATTTTATCCACAAATCTAATCTCTTTTACTTAATTAAAAATAAAGTGGCTAGCTAAGAATAATTATAGTGGGGAATAAGAGGAAAAATGAAGGGAAAGAGAGGGGGAGGTCTCAGTTGTTAGGTATAACAAAGCTCAATAACACTAAGCATGAAGTACTAAGGTGAAACTAGAGGTGGGAGAAAATACTAAGAGCAAAGGAAAGAGTTGTTAAAATGAAAAAAATAATAATAAGGAAAGGAGGTATAAAAAGGGATGGGTATCTCAAAAATCAGCATGCTAAATGGAGAGAAGGGATAGCTTAAAAAACACTTGAATGAAATGGTACAAAGTATTTGAGTGTGTAAGGCGATAAAGTGAAAAAGGATTGAATAAGGTTATGAAACCCAAGAAACCAAAGGATGGGGTGATGGTGGTAAACATAGAACAAGGCATAGGATGTCAGGTTTGGCAGGTTGAAGCATATGGAAGGGAAGAAAGGATGGTTGGGTGCAATAAAAGCTAAAAGAACATCATCTAGCAAGCATATGAACTGAATAAAATCAAGAATGGGTTCAAATGGGTATAAAAATTATTAAATGAATCATAATTTGATGAAGGAAGGTTACTAAAGAGTTTTCATGGTTAACTATATTTTTTCCAATTTTAGGTTATTTTTAATCTAGGAAAGATCGATAAATAAAGAAAAATTAGGGAACATAGGAATCAAAAATCACCAAAATATATGGGAAGGTATCAAATAAAGTTAGGAAACTAAATATATAAATATTTTAGGGAAAGGATATATATAGGAGATAAATAATCAAAAATTACAAAACAAAAACAAATGCATAGATCTAATGGACTGCCGCTCAAAAAAATCTAATTTCTATCAATCTCTAATTTAATTGCTTAATAGCTTAATTTCCTATATTATTATATATAAAAATAACACATCAAACATAGAATATCCTATAATAATTTCCATAAATAATTACACATAAAATGCCAAGATTATAATTAGAGTTAATAAAAAATAGGGTATTACATTACTACCCTTTTAATAGAGATTTTGTTCCTAAATTCAACCAAAATAAAAGTAACTTATTAGAACCCTTAGTGGCTCACACATAATTAGCTGAACAAATTGGGGGTTACTACCCCCTTAAAACTAACAAGGTTCAACCAAACACCATAAAAAAACACTAGTCGAACATCAACATGAGTGTGAACCATACAAGGCATTATATACACTATGAATTTAACCGTAAAACAATCATATAATAATCATGCAATAAACACATATAAGGTAACACTTCAATACAATGTTTCCTCCAAAATCCTAACCAAAGACCTCACAGGAATTTTAAAGCCCCTAAATTTCCTACTAAATTTTTAAATTTTTTGGAAGTAATAGTAAAAAAATATTAGGTGTTACACCACATCCAATATCAAAAGGTACTCCCTATACTAAATTTGTGATGGGCACAAGGCTAAAATTAACTCATTCCTAAATATCAAGTGTGGGAGTCACTAGGTCCCACCACGATATAATATTATATAAATAGAGAGAATAGAGTTGCAATATTAGAAAGTAGATAACATAAAAGTCCTAGGATAGAGATAGATATCAATATAACCATTCTTTAAACCAACCTAAATAAGTACTCGCCAAAGGCAATCACATCAAAAGTATCAAATCAAGAATTACCTTTAGAAAAAGGTGGTATTTTAGAGCAACATCCATAAAAAGGATGGTTAATACTTGTGTATTGAGTAATATAACAATACACATCACAAGAAAATAAATACATAGAACGTAAGGTTACATTAAGGAAAACTATACATGTACATCATTCATGATACAAGATGACTTAATACAAACCCAGACTAGAGTTCCTTATTAGGTGGTCATACATTTCTAGTTCCTTAATCACATTGAGTTCAGGGACCCCCATTATCCAAGTCTAGTAGAATAGACTAGTACAATCACAAGATAGAATGTTATGGGCCACTATTCTCATATTGTGGAACATGTTGGTTTAACTCAACCCTAACTCATATGAACTTCTATTTTAAATATTAGTGTTTTACCACATTGATTATTATTTATCATTGTTACATGAAATACCAACTAGTACCAAATTTATTTGATTAATTGATTAATGTGAGTACACATAGAATTACATAATGGTTAACTAAGTTAAGCATGTTACAACCACATAGTATAACCATAAGAAAATATGTAAGCCAAACGAAGCTAAAAGGTGACAAAACACTAATGAAATGACCATAATTTCCCTATAAAATCCTAATTTACAATTAATGCCTAACTCCTATAATAAAAATAACCAATCCACCAAATTTAGCACAAAGTCTTAAAATATCTTACTAAAACTCATATCCAAAATTTAGGTCTAACTTTAATGTTTCACACATCAAATATCGATCACATTCCTAGGGTTTTATGCTTATTTTAAGTCATTTTTACACAATAATAATAATTATGTTAGCAAAACTAAACCCAAACTAATCACATATCTAATTAATAAAATTTAATACCCAATAAGATTTACATCACCTTACATTTTTATAATTTATTCAAAATAACCTAATTACTCTTATATCACCTAAATGCCTAGCATACCTTAATCTATACCCAACCAAAACCCTAGCATAATATATATGACATTTCATGAAAAAATATCAAGGATTATAATGTCATACTTATTTTTTTCACAAAACTCATAAATTCATCCAAATGCCCCTAAGGCCAAGAATCACCCAAACTAAAAATACCTCCACATGTTCTAACATTACCAAACTTCTAACCTACATATATTTCACATGAATAATACTCAAATATATTTGAATCTACTTAACTAAAAACTTATTAAAATAACAAATTAAACCATCATGTTGGGGATTTTATAACAAAGCCTCTCAAGGCCCAAGATTAGCAATATCGCATAAAATCATGATTACAAAAAAAATTATATTTCCATAATGAAATAGAAGACATTAATTTAAGTAACATAAACTATGATTTCTAGCAATGGAAACAAGGAAACATGATATTTACATAAAGAACACATATCAACAAATGACCCTAGTTTAAAGACTTATAACCTTACTCATAAATTACGCTAGTCTCTTAGAAAATAATATTCCTAATCACCTACCTCAAAGGTCGTTTTATCACCTAAAAATTCACGAAAATAAGAGGCTAGAGTGCAAGAAAAATAGAAGTGGAGGCACAAAGAAAATGGTGAAAGGCTGAAGAGAACTAATGTAAAGAACTTAGTGTGGTTGAGTGTGGCTTAGTTGTGTGAGTGTTGGATGAAGGTTGAGGGTGTTTTACATGGTCTATTCACATAGCAAGGGGTTCTCAATGTTAGGCTTTGGACATGCTAGAAGGCTCCAACATTAGGGGTGTATGCAACAAAGGGGTGGTGCATGTGAAGTGTGGATGAAGGTGGCAACATGATGATTAGTTGTTGGATGGCTAGGAAAGCATGTGGTGTTCATGTTGGTGTGATTGTGCTAGTGTTTGGTGGTCATATCTATGAAAGGTGGTGGCATTGGGGAAGGTTGGTAAAAATCTAATGTAGTATGAAGAAAAATGGAAGCATGGTAGGAGGAGGAAAAAGAAGGAGAATGTAAGGGTTGTAGGTGAAAGAACCCTAGGAGAAAGAAGGAAGAGATCATGGATTTGGGTTGGAAGAAAAATGATACAAAAGGGAGAGGTAGAGAGGGATATATATATATATATATATATATATATATATATATATATATAGTAAGAGAGAGAGAGAGATAGAGAGAGAGAGAGAGAGAGAGAGAGAGAGAGAGATAATGAGTATATGTGAATATTTGGTTTTTGTGTGACATGGAAAAAATGTGAAGGGGTGCTTCTGGATGATTTTATGTAATAAGGGTCAAGGATTAAAAAGGTTAGAATTAATCATAGGGAATCATGGGTGTTGTTGAGTGTGTAGTTAGGTATAGTTAGGGTTTACTAACAATAACCAAACTAGGAAAAAGTGTAGTTGGTAAGGTAAGGTTAAGATATGAAAACAAGATTAAGGGTTAGGCAAGGATTAAAGATTAAATACCAAAAATTTAAGTGTAGAAAATTCAAGTTGTTATATAAATACATTGAACATTAACCAAAATATCAATTTCCTTCATAATCTTAAAAAAATCACAATTCTAAAATATACCACATTAATCACCTCAACTACTTCCCAACCTTGATATTTATATGAACTACAAAACTATTTAGAAACACTTTTTGACCAACTCAAGCTTACACGCCAATGAAATTCAAAGAAAAAATCTTCTCCTTCAACACTACTTATTAATCAAATCATTATCATCAATTAATGACCCAAACATTCAACTCCACAATGTAAAGTAAAAAAAACCCAAGAAAGTATCAACTAGAGGTACAACTCCTTTAGAATATCCTTAGGTTTCCCAAAAATGAAAATCACATAAAGCCAGCTAAAATTTAAATGTCAATGCAAAACCTATGGTATACACATCAACACATAAAAACCAAGTCAATAAGACAAAAATAACAAGGCTAATACTAGGGATAATACAACTTCCCAACTCACATTCATCATAAGCCTAATCAAAGTTTTAAAATAAATAGAAGAGTTAAAAAAATTATGATTGAAAATACTAAATCTCAAAATGAGACACAATTCTCAATAACTGAAAGCTATGATACCAACTTGTAATATCCTAAATTTTTAATTAATAATCTCACTTTCGAGGAAGAAATTATTTAAAATATTAGGTATTACTACCTCAGCCAACTTGGAAAGTGGTATGACCACTACCTATTCCATGCTAGATGTAAGGAAAAAATAACTTAAACATAAAGATTAATTGTACTCGACACAAGGTAAAAATCAACAATAAGCTAAATAGAATGAAAGAGAGGGAAATCTTTAAATTATGATGCAATAAGCATTTACAATACTTGCTGTCCCAAAAAAAGGTGGCATCAAGACCAACAAAATTAAAAAGGAACAAGATACATTTGTGATACCCTAATTTCTATAAACCCTAATTAAGAATTTAATTACAACTTAATATGATATATAAATCTAATCATAAAGATAATAGGTGGATAATATGTGTTTAATGTTTTTATTATGTATGTTTGGGTTGGGGTAGGAAATGGATTAGGTTAACTAGGTTAAAAAATGGAGGATTAGGGTCTTTGGTATTGAGTGGTATACTAAAGCATGTGGGCCAAATAACTGGGTATCAAGGCATAGCTCGTTGCACCAAGGGGTTTAGGAGAATCACTAATAGTTAACCAGGGCTTGTTCAAACAACCAACTATGTGATTTTTACCTACATTTTTGCATTTTTTATTTTGTGGGCCTTTTATTTTTTTCTTATTGACCCTATAATGACCACCATTTACCTTGGATTAGATTTTTACTTGTTCCTTTACCTTTTTCCAAGATCTTAGATATAATCATTTTGCCTCACCTATCACACATTCCCTTACACTTAACATCTTCATTCAAGTGTGAATGAAGAAAACTTAGTCATATGTTCTCTCTCCTCTTACTTGATGTTCAAAACCCAATTATAATCTATTTATGTCTTCATTTGTTTCTTCTTTCTTTATTAGTCAACCCTTGGTGTTTGATGCTCTCTTAAATCTCCACTTTTTATTTGATTTTTAACTAAATGTTTAAGAACACCTCCCTTTTTTATTCTAGCTAAAACCAACCTTTCCTCTCTTTTCTTATTTTTCCTTATTTATTCTTCTTCTGTTCATCCTTTATATGTCCTTGTTATATTTTTCTTAAATATATAAGTGTTAGTTTCGGGAGAGATTGAAGAGATTTTATCCCTCCATTTTCTCTTGTTGTATACACCCATTTCTTAGGCATGTCTCTTTTCCTATTGATGTTTTGGTGATTATTATTATGTTCTTGTTGTTTTCTTATTTTAGTTATAATGATCTTGTTGGGTTTTAATTTTCTTGAGGAGAATGAGGTGCAATTGGGAGGTAGGGCTTGTGGTGCTCTTTTTTCTATTTTGATAATTGTGTTTAGGAAAGGAGATAACCGATATTCTCCTACTAAATATGTAAAAATCATGTGACCGCATGTTTAGGATTTCTATGATATGCTTAAGTAAAATTTATGCTTTCTTATAATTCCATGAAAATGTACATGCACATGGTATTGTTATAAAATTTCTGTAAGTATTTGACAATGTAAATTTGTGCAATAGTATGGTTCATTTTATGTATTTTATTACATGTATAATAGTATTCTAGAATGAGGTTTTTTATGGTGAAATATTATGCATGCATTATAGGAGTGGCTTGGCTAAGGGCTAGTTTGACCTAGCGTACAACTCCTTTTTAATTTTTGAGTTTATCGTTATCTTCCACACATGTTTTACTCAAAGTTATATATATAATATGTTGAGATTTCAACATGTTTAGGTAAAGTTATAAGTGATTCAAGTTTTGCATGCTCTAGGGTTATTTTAGAATTTTTACATAAAACCTATAATTTTTTAGCATGTATGCCTAATAAGTATTTTATTATGTTGAGCAATAGCAATATGCAAAATATGGTATGCTAAATATGTATAATTAGGGTTTTATGTGTTGAATAGGCTTAAATGTGCTTTAGGGATAAAATGGTAATTTTTTCACTTATGAAAATTTCCATAAATTTTAATTTTATATTAAAGTTCTTATTTTTATTTTATTGATCTATTCTGCGAATTTTATTCAATTCTAATAAAAAATGGTATTAAAGTGTAAACTTAATAAGTAAATCTACTATGAGGGAATTTTGGTCATTTATGACCTAATGTGCCTAAATATAAATAATTATACTATGATGTCCTTAGTGTATTCTTAAATTTATTTTAGTGTTTATTTTAACCTTTTCTTATACCATTAGCGAAATACCCCAAAACCCTAATTTATAAATTATGGCAAAATAAGAATTTATTAGAAAAATTAATTACATTAATTATTTTACTAAAATAAAAGGGAATTAATTAAGGCAAATCAAGAAGAAAATAATAAATTAATCAATTAGAAAAAATTAGGGCATTTTACTAATTAACATGGAAGTGGGGAAAAATTATTCAAAATAGCTCAAATTAATCTAAAAAGGGATTTAATTATTACTTTTCTAAATATTATTATTTTAAATAACTAAAAATACAAAAATATCCTAAATACCCCAACCAACCTATTTTTTCCTTTTCCTTTTTCATTCCCCCTTTTCTACTTCTTTTTCCTTTTCTTTTTTTTCCCTCCTTTTTCCTTTTCTTTTTTCCTCTCCTTCCCCCGATTGGGCTGGCCTTCCCCATGGTCCAAACCCCATCCCTCTCTTCCCCCCGTGTGGCCTAGGCCCGCACCACCCTTTTTTTTCTTTCCTTATCGCCAGCCGGTCTGCCCCCTCTTTTTTTTTTCTTTTCTTTCCTTCCCCCTAGACTGCCGATCCAACCCCTTTCCCCTTCCTTCTTTCCTAGCCCGACCTGCAACCCTGAGACCCTACAGCCTCATTTTTCACCAGCCACCATTGTACGCTGTCCTTTCCCTCTCTCACCTATCGTTTTCCTTCCACATTTTAACCCAACCAAACTCCTCTCCTCTCACATGTGCCCTACCCTTTCTTTTCTCCTCTCTCCTTGACCTAACCGCCTCTGCCATGGTAGATCGGCTGACATGCTTGTCACTTGCACCCCCCTCTTTTCCTCTTCCCTTTGTTGTTTCCCCTCCATTTAGCCTAGATATACCCCATAAATAGCCCCAAATTTGGATTCTTTTCGTAGCTCAAAAAATCTCATCCTTTGCGCCACCACCCGATCAGATGACCACCCTGTTGCCACCACCCGAGCCACCCATAGAACTACCCCTTGCATCACCCTTTACCCAACTGCACCTCATTCCTCCCCCAATTTCCCCTACACGAGACACTCCGGTTGTGCGAAGTTCCCCTCTCAATTATCCCCTCATCAACCCCCGCCGCCCTTCGCACCATCATCCACCACCAATCCCACCGCAACCAAAATCCTCTCTACCCTCCAAAGCAACCAGGGAGCTTCCTCTACCTCCCTATACCTCCCTCTCCTCCTCCTTTCTCCTCCCTCCACCACCTTCGGCCACCACACCCATCGCCGTGTGTCGCCACCTTTGGCTTCACCACCACCTTCATTCCACCCCTCTCCACCTGGGCATCCACCACCACCTCAACTTCCACCCTTATTCCCCCCTCCTACTCCCAACACTCAACCATTCCCTTTTTCTCCCTCTTTCCCTGCCACCACCATGCATCGCTATCGGTGCCGTCGGTCACCACCAACCCTAGGTGGTGCCCTAACCCCTCTCAACCTCCAAGTCCTATTTATGCAAACTTTATTCTTTTTATTTGTATTATATCATTAATATTAATAATAATATTATTATGTTATCATTATTATTATCATTATTTATTATTATTATTATTATTATTATTATTATTATTATTATTATAATAATAATTATTATTATTTACAGCCTCAGAATACTAATCTTATTATTATTATGGGGTCAAAAACCTACTTTACTATTATTATTGTTGTTGTTGTTGTTGTTGTTGTTGTTATTATTATTATTATTATTATTATTACTATTACTATTACCACTATTATTATTGTTATTATTATTATTATTATAATTATTATTATTATTGATATTAGATTTGGCATGTTATCATTTTATTGCTATAAACGAAAAATACTCAAACCTTATTATTATTATTATTATTATTATTATTATTTATTATTATTCAAATATTGCTAATATTATTCCTAATGCCTTTATTATTAACATTGCTACTATAGTATTATTATTATTGTTATTATTATTACTACTACTACTACTATTATTATTATGGTAAAAATATTCGAACCCTTATATTATCATTATTTCAAATATAATTACTATTATTATTATCCTTAGTAATATTAGTATTTTTTTAGTATTACTATTATTATATTAGCCTTAGCCTTAAAAATACTAGGGTTTCTATTACTAGGAGTATTAGTATTACTATTATTGTTAATATCACTATTTTTGCTATAACTAGTGTTAGTACTGTTATTAGAAGAAATAAAGCTATTAGATTTAATAATATAAATATGGCTATAAATATTAACATAAATCTATTTTGACTAGTAATAATCTAGTAGGCTAACTTGAAGATAAAAACCCTATTTTTTCACTTGTAAAGTTTTCTTTAATAATAGTAACCCTAATCGAAGAATAAAATAGGAAATAATAGTATTTTTGGTAGGAGGGATACTAATTCTTATTTTTCCTTCTTATAGGTGAAACCAGTCAAAACCCTAAGGAGGCATAGGAGCATTCTTCAAGACCGATAACGTGCTAGATAAGGGTGTAGCTAAGGCCTTACGTGTGATATGTGTCTTATATGCCTTGGATGCCATGTATAATGATATTTTATGTATCTTGTTCCATTGTTATAACTGTTTTATGTGTAACGTAGCTTGAAGTTGAGGTATGCTCTTGTGTTCTCTTATGACATGTGTACAATATGTTTGTGCTATGAATTGTGATGTGATGTGATGTGGCCCTTTTACGACATGCATGCTAGGAAAATTAATATAGTGATATAGGGTGGAAGGATGAAAAAGAAAAATGGGGAAGTAATTGGACCAAGGGGAAGTAAGTTGACTAAGGGGAAATAAGTTGATCAAGGAATGTGGGATTGACCTAAATATCCCATGATCCATGAGAGGAAGGATAAAAGGGGACTTTAAGAAAAATAAAGTGGATGAACTTTGTATGGGAGAATCTAGGGTTTGCATGGGAGAATCTAGGGTTTTACATGGGAATTTTAGGGTTTTGTATGAAAACTTCAAAGGTTCACATGGGATGAATAGAGTCCACATGGGGGTGAACTTTACATATGAAAAGTTGCCTTGGGGTGTGAGAAAGGAAATGGAAGAGTTGTTTGGGTGATTGGAGGCTTTAGGTGAAAAATAGTACGTGGAACAGTATAACAACCCAAAATTCACTATTTTTTTGAAATGGAAGCAATTAAAATAGATATACTTAAATTAAAACCCGTGAATTCTGAAGATGTTACCGCCACACTTAGTACCAAACCGGTTCTCTCCGACCGCTTCAGTACCAAGTGCTAAGGCTAAAAAGATTATTTTCAAACTTAAACCGAGTGTTCATAAAATGAATAAAAAGATCATAACACAAAAATCAGATTGCAAAATCAAAATTCCTCAGAGGGAATAATCTTATAATTGATAAAAAGGTTCGTTTAAAATAACATAATGAAATAAAATCACATGAAGAGTAAAAGCAGCCACGACAGTCTAGAAGTTTGAGTCAAAACATACTCAACACTAGGGCGGTTCACGGTTCAAATATCCGATATTTCGGATATTTGAAATTTTGAATATCTAAAAATGATATTTGATATTTGATTTGAAACTTTGGATATCCGGAAGATCGGATATCATCGGATATCAAATATAACTGATATTAGCCGAATACAATTTCAAATGTAAAAAAATTACCAAATGACAAATATATTTCATATTATCCGATTTGTTGAGCGAATGCTGAGCAAATATCCGATTCGCTTAGCAAATATCCGACTTACTCAACAAATATCGAATGTTAAAACTAAAATAAGAAAGGAGTGGATGGAGTCTATCGGTATGCAGAGTATTTTTATTTTTATTTTTATAAATATCTAAAAAGGGATTGTATTAAAAATATAATTTCAATTAAATTAAATTTTTCCTCAAATAATAAATAAAGTAAGTAAAAATTATACACAGACACATATAAATTTATTTATATACAATTATATATAAAATAAAAAATTATAAAAAATGTATAAATATTTTTCTTCGGATAGGATATTATTTGTATTTGTCGGATCGGATATTTGGTTTGTTTGACTTTTCGTTGACCGGCTCGGATATTTGATTTGAAAAAAAAATCAGATCGGTTATTTGTTTTTTCGGATCGGATCGATTCAGATCTCAGATCAAATAAGTAGATATCGGATAACATGAACAACCCTACTCAACACTCAGCCCCAACTGATGTCTCACCCACCTGCACAAAGTCAGGAGGGCCTACTACTCGTGGGAAAAAGCAGCACCCATGAAAAGGTGATCAGTACGCTACGTACTGAGTAAGGTAACAAATGCACTAAGGCCAACATGTAAAATCACATAAACCATGTAAGAATAAAAGAGCATAATCACGTTAACATAAATGCATATGACCATCCAGGTAAAAGTACAAAGGCCCATTTATAGTCCGAATTAATTACTTAAATAATCTCTAATCAGAAATTGATTCACACCATGATTTTTATCATATCGATGTGAGTACGGGAACCCCACTATTATAGCCGCTGGACCGGATACACATAGGGCATAAAACTCCTGAGCACTATTATAGTTGGTGGATCGGATACACACAGGGCAAAAATCTCCTAACCACTATTATAGCCGGTGGATCGGTCTGGCCCCTACTCGCATAGTGTTCCACTGTAAGTACTTAGTGTCTTTTACGTGTCTTAGCACAAATATGTCCGGTTATGCTGAGCATGGAATCCCCCACTGTTATAGCCAGTGGACCAGAAACGTACAGGTACAAAGCCTGAGCATTATTATTATCGGTGGACCGGTCACATATAGGACATCATTCCCTAACCACTATTATTCATCGGTGGATCGATCTGGGCTCGACTCAACAATCTTCCACTTTAAATGATCAATGTCTTAGGTACCTTATTCAGAAGTTTTCACCCTAGACATGCATGAATCACTCCCTTTACACTTATCCTCCAACTGACCCATATCATATCATGAGAACCCTACACCTCCTAACTTACCCAACAACCTTTCCTCTATACTCAAATTCACACTAGAACTCCAACACCGAATATGTGGGTCAAGGCCCACTATTACACACCTCCAAATCCACTTATTTCCTTACTCTAGGGTTTTCCCCGGAAACCCTAATTTTTTCCTTTGTGGTCCATCTTATTCCACTTCACACAACCCAAATTATTTTAACATTCCATACATCACAAATCATAAATTCCACCCTCATAATTACACTTTAATCACCAAATGCACATGACACCACAAAAATCCTAAGTAGCTACACAAAACCCTAATTGTCCACACAAACCCTAGCTCGTCTCTTACGTACCCTAATATTGCTCCACGTACTATTTTTCATCCAAAGTGTTCAAACACCAATTACATTACCTTCCTCACATCCCAAATCAATTTTCCATACGTAAATTTCATGCCTATGTAGACTTTACACATCCCATACAACTTTGAATCTTTCATGCGAAACCCTAAAAATCTCACGTGAAACCCTAATTTCAACCATGAAAACCCTAGATTCTTCCATTTAAAACTTTAGATTAAATCCATACAAAATCCTAGGTTAGATCCTCCTATACAAAACCATAAATTTATCCATGCAAAACCTTAAGTCCATCCATGCAAAACCCTAAAATTCTTCCATGCAAAACCCAAGATTCCAACATACAAAACCCTAGATTCCTCCGTGCAAAACCATAAATTAGATTCTCCCATATAACACCATAACTTAATTTCTCTCATGCAAAATCATGCAAAACCATAAATTAGATTCTCCCATACAAAACCACTTTTATACATCCTCATATGCATGTCTTACAAGGTCACAACAAATCATCACATACCACAATATTCTATTACGTACACATAGTATACATGCCATATATTAACCATAGAAACATATTTCAACCCCACATCATACCGCATACGAATTAATTATAGTATTAAGCATAAGATACAACACATACAAAGTATATAATGCAAATCAATACATATAAGGCCTTAGTAACACCCTTAGCTAAATTGACACTGGTCTTGGAGCACACTTTTACGCCTTCTTAGGGCTTTGACTGGTCTCACCTATATGAGGGAAATGCTAAAATTAGATTCCCTCCTATCAAAAATACTATTATTTACTAATTTATTCTAAGACTAGGTTTCTAATAAAATAATAACAATGATAATATTAATAGGAATAAGAATAATAATAGTAGTAAAAAAAAAAAAATACATTATTCAAAAACAAAGTGCAATAAGGGCTTCGACCCCTTTACCAAAATAATACTAATAATAACATTAGTAAAATAATAAAAAAATTTAGTAATATTAATAATAATGAAATAATAATAATGATAATGATAAAACCATAATAATGTTGCAAAAATAATAATAATCATAATGGTAATAATAGTAATAATAATAATCGAAGATAAAATGAAGTAGGGTTTTGACCCTACATTGAATAATAATAAACTTATTAAATAATAATAATAATAACATTAATAATAATAATAAATGCTAATGATTAAAATAATGATAATATTAATAATAATAAGACTTCATATTTATAATGCCACTACTACAATTTAAAATAGGCACAATAAGGTTTCAGCCCTATATAAAATAATAATACTGACAATGAAAATAAAAATAAAAATAAAAATAATAATAATAATAATAATAATAATAATAATAATAATAATCGCATAACAATAATAATAATAGCAACACTATTAGTAAAATATTTGTAATAATAATAATGAAATGATAATAATAATAATAATAATAATTTCAAAATAGTAATAATAATAATAATAATAATAATAATAATAACATATTAATATTAATAATAAAGATATTGCAATAATAAGAATAATAATAATAAAATCGAATTAAAAAGATAATAGGGCTTTGACCGTTAATAGAAATAATAATAATAAAAACATTAATAATAATAATAACAACAACAACAACAGCCACAACCACAACAACAACAACAACAACAACAACAATAATAATTATAGCATATATATTCAAATAAATGAAATAAAATAAATTAAAGCTTGTATAAATAGTAAAAAAGGGTTGAGAGGGTTTAGGGTTCAACCTTAGACTGGTGGTGACAAGCGGCACTGATGGTGGTGCATGGCCGCGGTAGTGATGGCTGAAAAAGCGAGGCAAAAGGGAAAAGTGGGATGCTTGGAAAAGGAGAGGTAGAATGGAGGTGGTGGCGCACGATGATGCTGGTGGTGGTCGATTGGGGAAGAAGAAGAGAAAGAGAGGAGGAGAGGGAGAAAAAGGAAAATAAAGGTAGAGGAAGGTAGAGGGTGGTCTGCAGGGGTTTATGAAGGTGATCGAGGCAGTGGAAGCGGTGGTAGTGGTGGCAGATGGCGGCGCAAAGGGTGGCAGAGGTAAAAGAGAGGGTGATCGGGGAGGAAATTTGCACAGTCAGGGTGGCTTGTGCAGGAAAAATCAAGGGATGAGGGAGGTTTAGGTAGTTAGAGGGCGGTGTAAGGAGTACTCGGGTGGCCAGAAAGGGTGGCGTTGTTGGCCGAAGGTAGCGAAAATAGCGTCTAAAGGGGAGGTGGCGCAAGGTGGAGTTCTCTGGGTATGAGATCAAAAACTCGAGCCTTGCTGATTATGGGAGGTATGTATAGATATTAGATGAGAGGTTAGGGTTATGTAGGTCGGCATGGGAATAGGGCAGGCTGGTTCGGGCTCACCGGCAACAACAAAAGCCAGCGAAATTCAAATTCGATAGAGGGTGGTTGCGCAGGCTAGGGAGGAGGGAAAATTGCGTGAGAATAGGGGAGATGTGGTTGGGTGACGGGGTCGACGGATTAGTAGGGAAAAAGAGTGAGAGAAGGCCGGTCAAACAATGAGATTTTCGGACGATTGCAGGTCGACGGAGTTGTAGGTTGCCGATGACGGGGGAAGGAGGAAGGAAGAAGAAGAAAGAAAGGTGGGGGCAGACTGGCAGTTCAGGAGAAAAAGAAAGAAAATAAAGATAGACTGACCGATAGGAGTAATAAAAAGAAGATGAAACACAGCGTTTAGGGGGGACGTGCTGCGTCGAAAAAGAAACGGGCCATGAAGACAAGCCCAATCCACTGAAGAAGAAAAAGGAAAGAAAGGGAGGCGGGCTATGGGAAAGGAAAAGGAATACGGGCCGTTGGGGTGGCCTAGATTGGGAGAAAAGGTAAGAAAAGAAAAGAAGAAGAAAGAAAAAGGAAAGGAAAAAGGAAGAAAGAAAAGGAATCAGGAAAAAGGAAAAAATAAAATGGGTGGTTTAGGGCTAATTAAATTGATTAGGATATTTGGGATATTTAAAAATAATAATATTTAAATCCCTTTTTAGGATAATTTAAGATTTTAAAAAGGTTTTTCATAAATTCCATTTTAATTAGCAAAACACTCTAATTTTCTTCAATTAAATTATTTATAAAATTCATATTAGTTTGGAACTATTTTCTCCTTCTTATTTTAAATAAAATAATTTATTTAATTAATTTCCAAAACAAAATCCTTAATTAGTTAAAATACCCAAATTTCTCCTAATTAATATATTTATAAAAGTTTCTTCTTGATTTTCCCTAACTAATTCCCTTTTGTTTTAATAAAAATAAATTATTTAATAAAATTTTCTAATAAAATCTTATTCATCTATATTTTTTTAAAATTAGAATTTTCGGGGCATTTAAGATATTATAATGGTGTATAGGAGACCATGTTAGGGTTTGGGAGGAAATCCTGATTTGAGAAGGTGGAAAAAGAAAAATAAATGAGGGTGAGTGGAGTATGAGATGAGGATGGAGGATTGTCATGTGTGGGGAGAGCATGGGTATTATGGGAAAGTAAGAGAGGAAGGTGAGAAACAGAGGGGTGACGTGTGGAAAGGAGGACACTAGGGTTTGGCGTGGCCAGCTAGGGTTTGGTGTGACCACCTAGGGTTTTGTGGTCACGCATGTATTTGGGGAAGTAACGTGAGATGATGATGGTTGAATCTATGGGTTGTGATGTGTGGGGTGTTAAAATAATTTGGGTTGTGTGAGTTAGTGAAGGATGGGCCATATAGGCCCAAATTAGGGTTTTCTGGAGAAAACCCTAAGGAAGACTATAAATGAGCATAGTGGTGTTAGGTAGTGGGCCTTGATCCACACACCTAGGAGTTGGACCTCCAGTATGAGTAGTGGAATAAGGAAAGGATGTTGGGACAGTTAGGAGGTGTAGGAGTCTCAAGATATGGGACAGGCCCTCTTGGAAGGATAAGCATAGATGGAGTTGCTCATGCATGTCTAGGGTGAAACTTATTGAATAAGACACGATAAAACATTAATCATGTAAAGCGAAAGATTATTGAGCCAGGCCTAGACCAATCCACCGACATAATAGTGGCCAGGTGCCGGGATACCCTAGAGACCGATCCACCGGCATATAATAGTGGTTAGGTGCATTTTTCCCTATAAGTGACCGATCCACCAACTATAATAGTGGGGGATCCTGAGCTCAATAAACCAAACCCTAAGTTTGATAAGACATATAAAACGCACTAAGTACTTACAGTGGAACACCATAAGAGTTGGGGCTAGACCAATCCACTAGCATAATAGTGGCCAGGAGCATCTTACCTTGGAGACCGATCCACCAGCATATAATAGTGGTTAGGTGCGTTCTGCCATATATGTGACCGATCCACCGGTTATAATAGTGGGGTTCCTGTACTCACATGGATCGATAAAAGTTATGGTGTGAAATGAGTATTGATCAGAGATTAAATAATCAGTTTATTCGTACTGCAACTTGGCCTTTATTTATCTAAGAGATTGTATGATGTCATGTTACCATGCTTGTATTATGTGCCTTTATGTGTTGGCCTTAGTACATGGTTACCTTGCTCAGTATGTAGTGTACTGACCACCCGTTTCATGGGTGCCGCTCATTCCCACAAGCAGAGGGCCCATCTGAGTTTGTGCAGGCATGTGATGATATATTTGACGCCTATGATACTTACGAGGCATCAGAAATGGCTGAGAGTTGAGCCTAGACCTATCCTGGGGATTGAGAGTGACCTGATCGGATTCTATCTCCTGTTTCATTTTTCTTGTACCATTTTGATTTAGTTTTATTCTATTGTACGGCGTTTTCTGTCATTGGGAACTTTAAATCCTTACTTTTGGGTTGTAACTCTTTTTTTTTCCCACATTCGGATTTTCTGTATGGTGAATGATTTAGTTTTTTTTTGTTTTTTTTATGAATGCTTGTTTTACTTATCAACTTGTGTTTAATGTTAATCCTATTCAGCCTTAGCACTTGGTACTAGAACGGTAGGAGTGAACTAGTTTGGTACTAAGTGTGATGGTAATATCCCCAAAATTTACAGTTTTGGTATTTCGCTTCTGTTAAACCTTTTCATTAAATGAAATTTTTCGGTAGTAAATTTTGGGGGTATTATAATTAACCTCAGGGTTGACTTGAATAATTAAAAATAAAGAAAAAAATGGTTAAATATGGAATTAAAAGTATTATGAAAAACTATTAAGTATATAATTAGGTTTTTTGAATTATATGATCTTTTATGATCAGTTATTTAAAATATTTATATTTAAAATGAAAAATCTCAAAATTAGAAAAGGTAACTCTTTATGGGTAACTACTTTAAAGATGAGGTTTAGCCAAAGGTTTGGTTTGGATTTTTGCTGGTGTGCCTTAGTGTCCTAGCCTAGCCTTATTTATTACTCTACTTAGTTATTCAAACTTCTTAGAGGATATATATACTTACAGATTAGGTATCATTATCAACAGGGAATTGTGCTTCTTTTGTGTGCCAATGTGATCAAGGTAGCTTAGTGTCCTTGAGTTAATAACCCTTAGGATACGATATTATCTTTGTATTTTGGTATGACTAGAGTACCTTATTATTTCTAGGTTGATATTATTTCCTCTCAATTTAATGATAATGGAAGTAATTATTTTTTGGTTTAAAATGATATTAAATTTGGTGGTTGGTGGTTTCCTTTGCATCTACCTATGATTCAGTAGTTACCTTCATGCCTTACATGTGTTCAATAGTTAATTTTATGCCCTACCTATGGTTTGTAGTTGCCTTTGTGCCCTACCTATGTTATGTATTTGCATTTGTTCCCTATATATAGTTTGGTGCTTTCCTTCGTACCTTACTTGTGTGTTTGGAATTTGTTAGTACAAAGTGATTATTATAGAAATGATTATAGAAGGTTTAGTGTCTTCACTTCATGGAACATCCTTGATATGCTTTAGTTATTAAGATTTATATTATGTTTTATGTGAAAGGATATGTTGAGCATATGAAACAGGTGGAAAATTTTTATCTAGCATTTTTGATGTATTATGCTACTTCTATATGTTTCTGCATGTTCTTTTGTGGTACCTTTTATGTGCTCTATACGCCCTCTGCATGCTTGGTATTATATAGTAGTCTACTCAATACAATTGTACTGATAGATTCTGTTTAATGGTCATATACCTATTAAATTGGCAGCCTTAACTCTATAGTTTTTGTTGGTAGTGGTAGTAGATTGGGTTGGGTTTAAGAGTTTGATATGGTTATCTGGTGTCTCTCTCTAGCTGCATATTTTTTGTTCTTGTTTCTCCCTTTGAGACATCAAGTATTTTATACTTGGATACGTACATTTGAAGTATCATGATTACATTACATTACTATCAATCATATGAAAATAAATAATCATGTGTAGAATATAAAATCACATGTGTTAACAATAATTAAGGACATTCTTGGTTCCATAACTCACCATATAATAACAACTAAACATGCCTTAACACATGTCCAACTCAAGATGATTTCAATACAAACTCAAACACTTATCCATAGTTTCCACAATTCAAATTATTAAAGAGGTACCACAATCATTTTCTGATCCAATTCATATCAAGTGAGCTCAAATCTTAATTATGATATAATCCCATAATCTAAATTAATGATCATTAGGGATAACAACAAATGAACCACTAAATTCCTTACATCACGCTAAAGAAGTAACATGACCAAAGTTGTGTATACATAATCTCAATACTTAATTTCTTAAGTACACATATCCCCTATAGGTTTTCCAATAAAAATAAGAAGAAAGGAGCTCTTTGATCCAAAGGTACAACTATGCAATTAGTGGCCTACTGAGTCACAATCCCTTTTCAAACTTAAACATTTCACTTTAAATAATTAGTGTCTTATTCAAGTTTAAACTATTATACTAATGATATAGAGAACTACAACCATACTAAATCAAAATAAATGAAAGTACCTCATAGGTCACTACAAAAAACCAACCATCCAATCAAATCAAAGGACCTAAATGATTACTACAATAAATCAAAAACTGATTCAATCCCCAAAGGATCATAAGGTTTACGTAAATTTAGAGTTATCTAGGCTTAGGATTATGCATAACATTATAGGCTGAACACTTTTAAATCTGAACCACTCAATAATTTAAAAACAAAAATGAATGCATAAATCTAGTTGACCAAGTGACACCTTTATCAATCACCTAGCCCCTAGGTGTGATGCAGAAGCATCTAGTGATCCTCAAAATAATGAGGAATTGGAATTTCTAATAATAGAGCCAATCATCTTAAACAGTCTTGATAATACTTCTATTATTGGTATTGAAAAGACTTTAAGATGTTCTTACAGGTATGTTACATATTTGCAAGGTCAAGAAGTTAAGATACATGAAGATACCTAAAGTGTATAATGCATTCAAAGCATGCAAAGTTATAGCATACATGGGATGAAAATGCAACAAGATTGATGTGGTGATCTCATTAGTTATATTAGACTTGTTGTAAACCTTAGGATATATTTCATATAAGTTAGGGTTTTGTTATTATTTCATGTATGTACCATAATCGGTTGTAATGCTTTGTAATGATTGTCATTAATATCATTTAAATGATGAGATGACGACTAGGGTTAGGTATTATAGGATATTAATTCAGGTTGGTTAAGGCTAGCTTGAGTTAAGGCTCCTAACTACTAGTTTTCTACTAACTTAGTCAGATAACTAGTTGCTTAAGGATTCTATAAATACCCCCTATGTCATTATACACGACACCTTTTGATGTCAATTAATAAAATCTACAAGCAAATAATTGAGTATCCTCTCTTTTGAGATTGAATTCATCCTATTGAATTCTTGGTTGAAGATTCTTTCTCCTTACAACTAAAACCGTGCTGCCAATTGAAGATCAGCCAAACAAATTCACGATCAACGCTTCCCACTTTGATCTGCATCATTTTTGGTATCAAAGCTAAAGAATTTCTTTGGTTTCTTTTGAGTCATCCAGCGTCTCATTCGACCTACTTCCAGTTCATGCAAGAACCACGTTCATCTAAGAAAGGTTGAAGATACCTTCTTGTGCCTTCAACTCGAGTCTTGCTTGAAGATCTTCACGTCTTCAACTGAAGTTCCAATACTCAAGTCGAGTATGTTTTGATCCTCCAATCTTCAAACGCCCCCTTCATTCCATTATCCATATTCAAAAATAAAATTTCACTTCGACACCACCAGCGCCTCTCGTTACATATGTTCAATCTAGATTCCATATACTCCTAGCAATTTCCATTAAGGTTCGAATATTACCTGTAGTACTCGAATCTTACAATTCATCTCCCATCCTTCATACTTATACTCTCCTTCTCTATTACCGTCTTTAAGTCATTCTTAAGAAAACATCTTCAACTTGAAGATAAACACTCCATTCGACATCCTCTCTTTTTCTCCTACGTACCTTCTATGTAACTTCCATCAAGAAACCATCCAAACCAGTCTAAGAATTATCCTACACCATTTGGTCACCTTCTTATACTTCTCACGTGATAAAGCATTAAAGAAACCATCAAGAAATTGTAACACCCCCAAAATTCACTACTGAAAAATTTCGTTAATTAAAAGAAAATTAGCGGAAGCAAATTAATAAACCGTGAACTTTTGGAGTATTACCGCCACACTTAGTACCAGACCGGTTCACTCATACCGTTCAGTACTAAGTGCTAAGGCTAAAAGTGTAAACCACAATTTACAATCCGTTTTTAAATCAGAGTAGCGCGTCAAATCATTTATAAGAATAAAACCACCAATGATGGTTACTTTAACAACATTAACATTAAAAACCAAGAATTTAAAAGAGAGAAAGAGAAAAGTCTAACGGTACCGGATAATTCCTTACTCTCTTTCCCGTTGCCCACTTGAGTAGCACCTGAAAAGACCTGCACCCTTTAACAAGCCCGCAACGCAACACATAATGCAAGCTATATACATATGAAATCATAGGTGCATACATAACAATCACACATGTAACAAGTTATAATTCACGCTTGATACTTTTGGGCCTTAAGCCATGTCATAGTGTAAAATCGATACATTCGGGCCTTAAGCTATTGTTCCGTCATCATTCAATCAATCTCATTTTTTATATCCATGTGAGTGCAAGAACCCCACTATTATAGCCGGTGGATGGGTCACTTATAGGGCATAACGCACCTAACCACTATTATATGCCGGTGGATCGGTCTCCAGAGCAAAACGCTCCTGGCCACTATTATTTGCTGGTGGACCGGTCTGGCCCCGACTCACATGGTGTTCCACTATAAGTGATTAGTATTTTTCCATAATTTTATTCACATACATAACGTGTTTTATTGAGCTCGGGACCCCCACTATTTTAGCTAGTGGACCGAAATATATATACAATCATCATCCAAGGCACAACGCTCCTGGGCCACTATTATAACCGGTGGATCGGTACTCAATATCATAAGTCATCTGGGCCCGGTTCATTAATATTTCACTTTCATTATTAGTATCTTTCCTTTCCTTAATCAGCACAACAATTATATTTATTTGCCTCAGACGGGAGATCAAGAACCCAGGACACAAAGGTACACCGGTCGTACCGGTGCATATAAGTTACTCAGTACCCTTCAACCACGAACCCAAGGACGTAAAGGTACCCTGTTCGTATTGGTGCATAAAGCTACTCAGTACCCTACCGACAAGGACACCTAATTCATAAGTATGCATACCCTCTAACTAGGTCCGGAGAGCTAGATAGAGTAAGATATAGGGCCTAGCTGGGACACAAAGGCACACCAGCAAATACCAAAACAATCGTGGGCTAAACCACGTCTTTAGGGTAGCGACCCCTAAAGAGTCACCATTCCCGATCTCGAGGTCTTTCACTTTAAGTATTAGTGTCTTAGTTAAGGTGATCACAAAAAGGCACGATAATCAGATACTTATTCGCTTTCTATCATTCTGATATCATTAGTCATTTCTTATTCAGACGGTTATCCAAGTTATCATAGAGAAACCATTAAGGCCATACTAATTATCAAATACTCTTACTTGGCTAATCAACATTATTTAAATCATATTATGAAATTCCACAGTCACAATGACATGTTAGGTACAAATTACTTATTTAGCCCTTACTTATATAATTGCTAAATCATCCCTTCCTTACTTGACAAATTACCATATTATCCTTTAGGTTGCATAATTACCAAATTACCCCTTATCCAATTTAGGTTACCAAGTTATCTCCTACACTTTTTAGATCACCATTCACCCCTCATAATTGCTACACTTAACATATGTCCCATTTGGTAGGTTAGATTACTATTTTGTCCCTTTCTTTTATTACAATTAACAACTTACCCTTCAATTGGATAAATTACTAAATTACCCATCTTTGCTATTATGATTACCAATTTTCCCCTTTAGTAGGTTAAATAATTACTAACTCACCCTTTAGTCGATTAATTACTAAGTTGTCCTTCTCCATCATCATAATTACCGAATTGCCCCTTAGTCGGTTAAATTACCAAATTACCCTTTTCCATTGTCATAATTACCATTCTACCCTTCTTAATTATTATAATTACCATTTTGCCCTTTTCATTTATTATAAATCCCAAATTACCCTTCTTCATAATTACAATTATTAATTTACCCTTATTCATAATTATAATTATTAATTTACCCTTCTCTATATTTATAATTATTAATTTATCCTTCTCCATTTTTATAATTACTAATGTACCCTTCTCCATATTTATAATTATTAATTTACCCTTCTCTATTCTTATAATTACTATATTGCCCTTCTCCATTATTAAAATTACCATAATGCCCTTTTATTGGTTAATTTACCAAATTACCCTTCTCTAGTATCATACTTATCCAATTGCCCTTCTATAATCATAATTTAATTACTAAATTATCTTTCGTCGTTATCATAATTACCAAGTTACCCCTTACTCTCAAGTTTACCATAATATCCTTTTATTTACAAAATTACTCTTCTACCCCTTACTCCCAAGTTACCATAATATCCTTTTATTTACAAAATTACGACAATACCCTTTTACTTATAAAATTACCATAACACTCATTTTACTTTACAAATTACTATTTTACCCTTTTACATCCAAAATTTCCATCTTTATCTTTTCTTACAAAATTACCATTTTGCCCTTCCTTTCCAAAATTACCATATTACCCCTTTACTCCCAAAATTACTATAATACCCCTTACTTATAAAATTACCATTTCGCCATTCACTTATAAAATTACCATATTACCATTTACTTATGAAATTATGATTTTGCCCCTCTACCTTCAAAATTACCATATTGGCCCTTTACTTGAAAAATTACCATCTCTTCCTTTACTCATAAAATTACCATAATACCCCTAACTTCCATAATTACCACAATACCCCTTTTCACTTGTAAAATTATCATATTGCCCTTTTCCTTCAAAATTACCATAATACCCTTCTTTCTCACAACTTACAATTTTATCCTTTTACTCATAGAATTATCATTTCACCCCTTTCTTTTGAAATTACCAAAATACCCTTTTGCTTTCAAAATTACCGTTTTACCCTTTTCTTTCAAATTTACCAAAATACTCCTTTACTACAAAATTTTCAAAATATCATTTTCACTTATAAAATTTCCACTTCATCCCTCTATTATACCACTTTTATGAATTTACCACCAATACATAAAATACCAATATTAGCACTTCATTCTTATCATTTAAGTCCACCAATTTGTGATTATTCAACATAATACTCATTAGCAACTGCATATATTAGATCACATACTTTATAAGCATGTTACTAAAATACCCTTAGACAATAATATTATTCATGCATTAGCAACATAATACATCATAGACAAGCATTTAACATTTCCATCAATAATCAAACTCCTTCCTTAATTATCATACCTACACATGGCACAAAGGCTATCATACTTTTCCTTTTTTATCCATCAATATAAACAACCATCTATATATCATGCTAGGCACACAAAACATGCATAAAATCATACTAAAATGCCTAATGTGATAGCATACGCTTTTCCATGTATTTAAGTGAGGATTAACAATTACCTTAATCCCACAAAAATCGAATCTTACCAGTATCCAGGTTAAAGATTCAAGCTTTGATTAGCAACTCAACACCTAAAAATAATATCAATAACTATTAGGTTAGAAGTAAGAAATTGAAGGATAAAACTTTATAAAACAAATTTATTTAATAATAATACACTTTAATTAACTATTAATATACCTCAAAATTTAGATAATTAAATTTCCAAATCAATGTGGAGCTCACGCTGCATGAACAGCGTGAGCCACATGTAAAATGAGGGGAGAAAAGGGCTTGAAGAGGGTGAGATAGAAGGGGGGAGATGGCTCGGTTTGGGGTCTTTAGGCTAGAAAAGGAGGTAGATGGGGGAGGATTGGAGGCAAGGTAAGGGTGCAGAAGTGAAGAGGGGGTGTAGGTGGAGGCTAAGGATGGGTTGTTGGCGGCCAAAGGTGGCGGAGAAGGCGGCGGCGAGGCGGCGAAGTTGGCTATCGAGGTGGGTTGAGGTGGAGAGGCTGAGAAGGAAGGAAAAGAGGAGGGAAAAATGGAGGGGTGCAAGGGCTATTTTTGGGAAAGTAAGGTATGGGGGTGGTAGAGGGGGTTGCAGAGTGTCAAACGGTGGGTTGGGTGGCGGCAGAGGTGGCCGGACGGCGGTGGACGGGGCGGTTGTAGGAGGCTTGGCGGTAAGGGAGAAAAGTGGGGAGAAAAAGAAGATGGGGAGAAGGGAGGAAGTTCAGGGGGCTCGAGGGGTGGCGTGATGGTGTATGGTAGTAGGAGGTGGTGGCAGGAGGCGGCGCAGGGGGTTAGAACGGTGGTGTAAGCGGCGGTTGGCGGCAGCGATCAAAAAATTGGGGAAAAATGGGGGGAGAAGGAAGGAGAGAAGAGGGAGCTCGGGGAAGGAGGAAATGCCTAAAAAATTATGGGGAATGAAGGCTGGTGAGGGTAAGAAAAAGAAGAGGGAGAAGAGAGGGGCAATGGCTGGTCGGCGAGAGGACGAAGGGTGGCAGATGGTGGTTGGGCGACAAGGGGGTGAAGGGAGAAGAAGAGGAAAGAATTCAGGCATGGATGGAGGGTGCAGGGGATAGTTTGGCTCAAAATAGGAAAGAAAAGTACGGGGGAAGAGAGAGAGGGAGAGGGAGTAGGCGGCGGTAGTTGCCGGGCGGCTCGGTGGTGGCAGGCATGGGGTCGAAGCTTGTAGGTGGTCGGGCGTGGAAGAAGAAAGAAGGGAGGGGGTGCGAACGGTTGGACCGGCGTAGGAAAGAAGGGAGCCGGCCGGTCCAGGGGAAAAAAAGATGGACGTTTGGGCTATGTTGGGCGGGCGTGCGAGGAAGAGGAGGGAGGAGAAACGGGCCTGTGGCCCAGCGCGCAAGGAGGGGGGAAGCAGGCCGGCAGCCTAGAGGCCCAAAGCCAGGAAGAAGGGAGAAAAAAAGAAATAGGGGAAAGGAGAAAGAAAAGAAAACGTAAGAAAAAGGAAGGTGGGAAAAATGGAAAATTTTAAAATAAAATAATTAAATTTATAAAATAATAGGATGTAATATTTTTGATATTAAGTTTATTTAATAATTTAATTTAATATAATTAAATATATGGGATTAAAAGGATAATTATAGTAAAATACTAGTTTGGAAATTTATTTAAATAAAAGAAGATGATAAATAGCAAAATATTTATTTTAAATTTATTAAATACTCTTATCCAAATTTACGTACTCTAAAATCCATACAATAATTAAATTAAATAATTTTAAAAGCTAATTTATTTCAAATAGAAATTATTTATTAAAATATAGGTTTTTAAAATTTTTGGGGAATTACAGAAACGATTAAACTATATCAAAAACCATTCTACACCCCACGGCTATACTTAAATTTACCAACAACACCTTCGGTTGTTGTTCTTTATTGGTGGTTTTGTGTTATATTGATTAATATCATGTAATGGATAGTGTAGACGTGTGGGATTTGGTAGAGTCTATCAAAATCCTTACCACCCAAATGGATGCATAACTTAAAACCCATGCAGAACTACAACAACAGCTTCAAAGTGTAGAACCCAAAATAGCCGACCAAGACAAGCTTCAACAACTAAAAAATCAGATGGAAGTGACTCAAGATAGTGTAGAGGGAATGGTGAGACGTGCCATTCAAGCCAAAGGAGGACGAGTGAATGCAAATATGGAGTACGTCAATGATAGAGAAGAAGAAATCAGTTCTTATGGATCAAGTACCATAGAAGACTACATCAAACTCAAGTAAAATATACACATAATGAGGATCAAGGTATAAAGCTATATCTCCCTAGTTTTTATGGGGAATTGAATGTGGAATTATTTTTTGAATGGTTGTATGAGATAGAAGCTATTTTTAAATTTAAAGAGTATGATGGTGAAATAAAGTGTAAACTTGCTACTCTTAAATTTAAAAGGTTTGCTAGGATTTGGTATGATAACTTAAAAAATACAAGAGCAAGGCAAGAGAAGTCAAAAATTAAGTCATGGAAAAAACTTAAAAAGTAACTAATAAGAAAATTTGTGCCTAGGGAATATGAACAAGGTATGTATGTAAAAATGACAACCCTAAGGCAAGGATTTCTTAGTGTGGAAGAGTACACTAGGGGATTTGAAAAACTAGCACTTATATGTCATGTATAAGAAAGGAAAGAACAAAAATATGCTAGATACTTGGGTGGACTTAATAATTTGATACATGACAAAGTTGACATGTTTTCCTATTATGCTCTTGATTATTTGATTAAGTTGGCATTAAAATTTGAGAGACAAACAAAATCAACCAAGGCCTATGCAAAATCTAATGCTTTGACTTCATCTAAACCATATTCGAATACATAATTTATGTCTAAATCTGGTACGCATCTATCATCTACATCCTCTTATGATAATAAAACTAATTGAGATGAAAAGGTTAAAAACAAGATGGTTAAGATCTCTAATAAAAAAATTTTTAAGTATAAAGGATATGGACACTTTGCTAGAAAATGTCCTAACCAAAGAACTTTGAACTTAAGTGAAATAGAGGAAATGGAACCATGTAGTGAAGATGATGGCCTAGAAACCAAATCTCTTAATGATATTTTAACCATGGGTGAAGAAGATGGAGATCTATGTTTTGTGCTTCAAAGAGTGTTACAAATACAACCTAATGTGACGCCTACTCAAAGGGAGAAAATTTTCAAAACTAAATGTAAAATAGGTGATACGGTTTGTAGACTCATTATTGATAGCGGTTCATGTACTAATGTTTCTAGTGAAGCAATTGTCAAAAAGCTTGGTTTAGAGACTACTAATCATCCTAAACCTTATTCTTTGCAATGGTTAAATAAAGATAAAGGAGCTAAGGTGAATAAGCAAACCCTAGTATCATTTTGCAATAAAGACTACCATGATGAAGTCTTGTGTGATGTGTTGCTTATAGATGCTCGTGCTTTACTTTTAGGGAGTCCGTGGCAATATAATAGAAAAACAACTCATGATGGAGTGAATAATGAAAATGTTGTGAAAAGGGAAATCAATTGTATAGATTAACATCTTCTCTATATGATAATACACCTTTAAGTGATGATAAAAAGAGATTATTTCTATATGAAAAGGCTATGGAAAGATGCATAGAAGAAGAGGGAATTTGTTATGCTTTAGTTTATAAAGAATCTCAACTTAGGGAGAAACAACATAATGATCCTAATCTGAATAAGCTACTTGATGAGTATTGTGATGTATTTCCTGATAACTTACCTCCTAGATTACCACCTAAAAGAGGTATAGAACATGCTATAGATCTTATTCTTAGAATGCCTCTCCCAAATAAACCTGCTTATAGATGTAACCCAAAAGAAGCTTAGGAATTACAAAAAGAAATACAAGAGCTTATGGATAAAGGATTTGTGAGAGAAAGTATGAGCCCTTATAGTGTACCTGCCTTACTAGTTCTTAAGAAAGATGGCACTTGGCGCATGTGCATAGATTCTAGAGTTGTAAATAACATTACTATCAAATATCATTTTCCTATGCCTAGGTTAGATGATATATTAGATGAAATTTGTGATGCACAAGTATTTTCCAAAATCGATTTGAGAAGTGGTTACCATAAAATGAGGATTAGAGACGGAGATGAGTGGAAGACTGCTTTCAACACTAAATATGGTCTATATGAATGGATGGTTATGCCTTTTAGGCTGTGTAATGCACCTAACTCATTCATGAGACTTATGAATGAAGTTCTCTGACCTTTCCTTGGTAACTGTATTGTTGTCTATTTGGATGATATACTTGTGTATAGTAAAAATGCATATAATCACCTAGTGCATTTTAGAAAATTATTTGATAAGCTAAGGAAAGCTAAACTTTATGAAAAACTTGAGAAATGTGATTTCATGCTTCCAAGTGTAGTTTTCCTAGGCTATATTGTTAGTGGCAAGGGTATTAAAGTGGATCCTAATAAGATTAAAGCTATACAAGAGTGGCCTATCCCTAAAGATGTACATAATGTAAGAAGTTTCCATGGGTTGGCTAGTTTTTATAGAAGGTTCATTAAGGATTTTTCTACTATAGTTGTACCTATTACACAACTCATGAAAACAAGGTGAATTTAAATGGGGACAAGAAGCTACTCAAGCATTTGAAACCCTCAAAACTAAACTATGTAATGCTCCTATCCTATCTTTACCCAAATTTGATCTACTTTTTGAAGTGACTTGTGATGCTAGAGGGGTTGGGATAGGGGGTGTCCTGTCACAAGAAAAGAAACCTATAGTATTCTTTTCTAAAAAGTTGAATGGTGTCAAACTTAACTATTTGACTTATGACAAGGAATTCTTTGCCATTATACTAAGCTTAAACACATGGAGTCATTATTTGAGGCCCAAACCCTTTGTGTTACACTCGGATCATGAGATTTTGAAATACTTACATGGTCAAAAGAATGTTAGTCCGAGGCATGCAAAGTGGGTGAGCTTCTTACAATCCTTTGTATTCCCTGTCAAATACTTAGATGGAAAGGAAAATGTAGTAGTCGATGCTCTTTCTCGTAGATCTACATTACTTATCATGATGAATGCTAATCTCTTAGGTTTATAGATGTTAAAATAATTGTATCCTAAAGATGAAGATTTTATGGATATATTCAATGTATGTAAAGAAAGTGGATACCTTGGTAATTATGTTTTACAAGATGGATTTTGTTTAGACTAAATAAACTTTGTGTACCTAGATCTAGTGTTAGAGATTTATTGATAAAAGAGGTACATGATGGCAGCAATGTAGGATATTTTGGAATGCATAAAACTGTGGAATTATTATAAGAAAATTTCTACTGGCCACGTATGATTAAAGGGGTACAAGGTATGATAAGTCGATGTTCTACTTGTTAAAAATGTAAAAGTTGCTTTTATAAAGGCTTATACACACCTTTACCCGTACCTAATAAACCTTGGGAAGGAGTTAGTATGGACTTTATCTTAGGGTTACCTAGAACACAATATGGTAAAGATTCTATTTTAGTGGTGGTAGACAGATTTTCAAAAATGGCTCATTTTATTCCATGTAATAAAATTGATGATGCCACACATGTTGCTGATTTATATTTTTGAGAAATTGTTAAACTTCTTGGTATGCCAAAAAGTATTGTCTTAGATAGGGATGTTAAGTTTATGAGTTCTTTTTGGAAAACTTTTTGGCATATGCTTGGTACTAAATTGTTATTTAGAACTTCACATCATCCACAAACAGACAGTCAAACAGAGGTAACTAATCAAACCTTTGGTACAATATTAAGAGGTTTGGTTAACAAAAGTACTAAAGATTGGGATGTTAAGTTAGCTTATACAGAGTTTGCTTACAACTGAAGTCCATCAAGTACTACTCAATCTAGTATGTTTGAAGTGGTTTATGGAGTGAATCCACACATGCCAATTAATATTGTTCCTTTGAAGAAAGGAGAATTACAAAATTATGAAGCTGAAGATAGAGTGAAATTCTTTCAACAGCTTCATTAGAAAATAAAGGCCAACATTGAGAAGGCCAATGACAGGTATGAAGCTCAAGAAAATAAGTATAGAACCCCACAGGTATTTTCTCCTGGTGATTTAGTTTGGTTACATTTATGTAAAAAATGATTTTCTAACTTACATAAAAATAAACTAATACCAAGAGCCGGTGGACCTTTTAAGATATTAAGGAAGTTTGGGGATAATGCTTATGAACTTGAACTTCCAGATCATGATGGAGGAGTTTAAAGAACATTTAATATTGGTGATTTGTCTCCTTATTATAATGATGACAATTGGAAGACAAATTCTTCTCAACTAGGGGAGAATAATGCAGGTGTATTTAGTGATCTTCAAAATAATGAGGAATTGGCATTTCTAATAATGGATCCGATCATCTTAAAAATTCTTGATAATACTTCTGTCATTGATATTGAAAAGACTTTAATATGTTCTTACAGGTATGGTATATATTTGCAAGATCAAGAAGTCAAGATACATGAAGATACCTAAGGTGTACAATGCATTCAAAGCATGCAAAACTATAGCATACATGGGATGACAATGCAATAAGCTTGATGTGGTGATCTCACTAGTTATATTAGACTTGTTGTAAACCTTAGGATATATTTCATATAAGTTAGGGTTTTATTGTTATTTCATGTATGTACCATAGTCGGTTGTAATGCTTTGTAATGATTGTCATTAATATCATTTAAATGATGATATAACGACTAGGGTTAGGTATTATAGGATATTAATTCAGGTTGGTTAAGGCTATCTTGAGTTAAGGCTCCTAACGGCTAGTTTTCTACTAACTTAGTTGGCTATCTAGTTGCTTAAGGATTCTATAAATACCCCCTATGTCATTGTACACGACACCTTTTGATGTTAATTAATAAAATCTACAAGCAAATGCTTGAGTATCCTCTCTTTTGAGATAGAATTCTAGATAGGAATTGCCCGAGGAAACCTCCTAAATAGAAGCCTTTGAATGTTTCTACCAATTCATTCAAAGTTATTCATCCTATTGAATTCTTGGTTAAAGATTCTTTCTCCTTCTTTTGTAGCTTAGCACAACCAAAACCATGCATAGTTTTCCTTTACAACTTCAAATCCAATTGAATATCATCCAAACAAATTCACGATCAATGCTTCCCACTTTGATCTGCATCAAGGCGAACATGGTCTTACTAAATAGTGATCAGTCAACTAAAGACCTTAGCTGGTCAACTATCACTTCAAATATTATAATTTCTATTAATCTTTAATTATAATTGATAAAGAACTTAATGACCCATATTATTATACATAAACATATTACAACCAAAATAGAATATCTTACAATCATTTCTATATATAAAGATGTATAAAATATTAAGATTATAACTAGGGTTTTAATTTAAATTTAATAAAGAATGAGATATTATAGTAGTATTATGTTATCAACAACTTAAAAAAGTTAGTTGTCTATAATTTTAAATTATAAAAGAAAACTTATAGCCGGGCCCTTTACAAGGTGCGATAAGATCCATATAATCATGGATAAATTTAATTTCATGTTAGTATTTGAAAAAGAATTTTGTTGGGTGTAGTGGATGATACCAACTACCAAGTATCCACAAGTTGTAATTCGATCATTAGATTAAGCACAAATTATACTACACAACCAAAAGTTAGTTGTCTATAATTTTAAATTATAAAAGAAAACTTATAGCCGGGCCCTTTACAAGGTGCGATAAGATCCATATAATCATGGATAAATTTAATTTCATGTTAGTATTTGAAAAAGAATTTTGTTGGGTGTAGTGGATGATACCAACTACCAAGTATCCACAAGTTGTAATTCGATCATTAGATTAAGCACAAATTATACTATACAACCATTTGTACGATCCTAAACTAAGCGACCAGTGATATGTTATCAAATAACTGGTTTTTCAATTGAATGCCAACTAGTGTCACTTTTTACCTTTTGTCATTTATCTATCATGCGTAAACAATTACTTACAATCGTTGTTTTTGTTCAATAATTTTCATCACCCATTTTCCTCATACATTGTTGATTTATTCCTCGCATTTGTTCATTACCATTACTGATATTTGATTGTTTTTGTTACTTGCCCATCTGCATTATTGATATTTGATTGTTTTTGTTCATTGTGATTGGATTTAATGCCAGATTTCCAATTTGCAATGTTATTCATTCACCATTTTTGATTTTGAAATTTTCGTTGTCATATCATTGCTACAATAATTTTAAATATTACTGATTTGTTATTCTTATGATGAATGGTATTCTAGTTGAGAATCATTTATCAGAGCCTTTAGTAATTGTTCCTTTAGTTGATGAACCTTTAGGTAATGGTGATATGGATTTTTATGTAGTTGGGATGAATGATTTGAGATGAAATATATGAGAATGTGAAGTATCAGGATTTATTATGGTAAAAAATATGATTAAGTTTAGTATAATTTTAGATCAAGCTTGCGATGGTGAAAGATCAAGCCTACTATGGTGAAAGATTAATATTGATACTTTAACTATTTGTAATAGGAGTGTAATGTTGGTAAAATATCAAGGATGAAAAGGTGAAACATGTTTATGAAAATTATCAGACATGATCAACTTGTAATGATAATATTTAACATGAATAATGATGGTGAAAAATTAGTGTTAACATGATGAAATATTAGCATAAAAATGGTGAAAGATGGAAGACTATTTGTCATCATTTCTCTTTTTAGTTCTTTGCTCATATCTCAATTGCCGTGTCTTTATCTTCTATTGTTCTACCTCTAAAGTCGAATGAAACTATAAAATTAGAGTAAAACAACGATTGAGCACGGCTTTAAACTCAATGATGTTATGTATAATATATGTTTGGAGATTGTTGAAGAGAATATACTTACTGATAGATAAAACAAAAAATATATTTTGAACTGTTGAAATTCATACACAATTGGTTGATTGATTAAAAATTGTTTGATGAGAAGAAGAAAATTGAAATGGAAGTTGTCTTTGTTGTTGGAATAAATCAAAGAGAGTGAGTGCATGAATGATGTTTGTATTTTTTTTTGGCTAAACATCGATGTTTTAGGCAGTTTGCATAGTAGTGGGTCGTGCAACCTATTGTATTGTATAGAAATTGTTAGAATGATTCCCCTTTTTGTTTTAAGCATGTCAATTTTTTTCTTTTTTCCTTTTATTATTATACTCAAAATTTGATGGAATGCCATGCTAGGAGTAGGTCATTGCTTATCTAACTACTAATATGTTATTGTTAGACTAATTACTAGTGAATAGGTCACTATTTGAATGAAGGCTAGTAGACATATTAGGAACTCTTCTACTGTAATAGCATGTTAATGTTCGTTTTCTAATAGCTCCAATGTATTTATATTTAAATAATGTTATATCTTAATGCTAAAAGAATGCTAGATTCAATAATTATTTTATTTCTCCATACACAATAATCCTAAATTTGTATTTTAATTAATTTTCCATGGTCAACATAGCTCTATTTTTTTTTATGTTTGTCATATTCAATGTTGTTAACTATTTTTAATTTTTCCATATTAAATTAGTATTATTATTTAGAAAATCAATAATTTTTAATATTTAAAATATGTTATGTTATTACAATATTTTATTTGATACTTACATTGCATTTTTTTAATTCACAAATATATTCACTAACTCTAATTGGGATGGTCACTCATTCAACTCTCATTATTCGTGCAATGGCTACAAGGATCCAACTAGCTATAATTTTTTTCTATAACTTTATTAAAAATAAGTTATAAACTTATACGATTAACCATGAATAAATAATATTTCCTTGAAACTTTTGGATAAATATAAGTTGATATTGTGAGTTACCAAAATTATAACTCCAAATAAAAATCTAAGAAAGAAAGGAGAGATGATGGACTACTTTTTGTGTCACATGCATTATTGATATTAAAATAATTTATGTATTACCAAATTTTTTTTAGTAAAAGTGATATTAACATAAGAGTATATCAAAAGTGACGAACATTTTAATAAAGGTATAACCTTTTAAAATAATTAAGTAGAAATAATTATTATAGCATACAAATTTAAAAATATCACAGAATTAAAGTCCGGCTTTGTCAATGCATGTTTTTATATTATAGAAAGGAAGCATTAATCATCTTATTTTACACCTTGTGCCATCAAACGTCAATATATGTACACGTGGTTTCTACATGTATGGTCCACGTTAAACTATGAGTTTATCTCTATTAATAAATTTTCAATTAACGGTTGTATCTTAGCTAAATGACGGGCCGTGAAGCTTTAGGAGTGATCGGGCGGTTACTCGTGAGGTGAGGGCCTGGTCTACGTTAAGCGACCTTTTTGCTTAAAATCAAACATGTCCTAAAGAAAGGAAAATGACACAATAATTAATACGTCGACATTGAAGGTTAGATAATAAACACTTTAATTATTATTGTTTGTTATATCTTTTCTAAATGCTTGAAAGTTTCAAACTTTGCCAATTTTCAACTTTCAGAGATCCCCCGCCATCGCTTTCTCGTGATTCAAAAACATTTGTTAGTGTTTGTCGTTAGAGTGATCTCCGACAAAATCGAGCTAAAAGATCTTTCATGTTTAGAATGCATGAACCATTTCGTAATCTTATTTGCCTCTTTCATTTGATGTGTGTGTTCCACATTCACTTTATTATTTCAAGCAGGAACCTCATAATCCCGAGAAAATAATACGGTTTACTATGCTTTCTTACATTCCAAGTATGTATGTTAAGCATGCCCAAGCTAGTTAAGACACTAATTTTGGACAATGTAGTGGGTTCAACTAGAGTACCGGTTTCGTGTAAAAAAAATGGGTACACAAAATTATTGACCTTCCAAGTTAATTAATATCATTATTGTTTTGATGATAACAAATATATTTAAAGATCTAATAATGTTTGATTAAGTATGTACATACTACAAGGCTCATAAGATGACATATACACACTCATTCAAACTACCTCTCAAGTACACAGTTTAAGAGAGCAATCAAGTTTCCAAAGCACAATAAAATATTTACTCAACTTACCTAAAGAATCAAGTTTCAAACACTACTACACAATAGAGTTTAAAACCCCCTAATAGAAAATAGTTACCAAATAAATAATGTCAAATGTATGACTATGTGAGACCATGTTTTGAAGAGGCTTTGATAAGGGTTATAAGTCAAAATTGTTGACAAAAATCTAAAATTTAATAAAATAAAATAAAAATCATTGCCATAAAGTTAATATAACATTTATAAATAAAACCAATATAATATTAGTTTCTCCCTCTCTTGCTCTCTCATGTCCAACACTTTTAATTAGTTTCTCTTTCCTTTGCATCTATGAGCTTTGACTGAGTATTTGATGCACAACATAATATTATATTGGTTTGTGCAAGTATTAGAAAAGTTATGTGTAGATTCATGAGTTCTAGAATAAATACGGGTGGCCTGTGTTTATTCATAGAATATGTTGGTGAGTTTTGAACATAAATCCAAGTGCAAGGAAATTAACATGGGTCCCATGTTTCCTAAACACGAACCATGTTTTTCCTTTATTTCCTAAACATGTTTTTTCCCATGTAGGGTTTTTTCTAGTATAAAAGAGATATGAGAGAACCCTAGCTATTAAGTCGTACAACCAACTTCTTCTTCTTCTTCTTCTTCTCCATAGAATACTCCATTAAAAGGCAAGGGTATGTTTGCATAATTGATTGATTAATTTGTTGAATAATCCTGTAATTACATAAGATCACAAATAAAAATATCTCTTTCCCCCTCAATTGTTCATCATTTTCTTATTTTAATTTTTGTTTGGATCCATTTAATCCATGTAATTCCACTACAATTTGATATTAAGGTTGTGGTTGTAGAAGAGATCCGGTAATCAGGATGGGTACAAGATTTGCTAATGAGAAATTCTATTGGTCCAGTGATTTTGAATTATGGAAATTAAAGATGGAGCAATCCTAATTTAGAATGGGTTGGAAAAGGAGTTATTCAGCTATTTGAATAAGTTAAATTTGATGACGGGTGAGAGATTTGAAGAAATACATCTGAAGGCCCTCTATACGATAAAATTGTGTTTGTAGAACAAGGTATTATGGGAAGTGGTAAAATAATCAATGACAGTTACTTTGTAACTGAAGCTTGAGTCATTTTACATGACAAAGTCAGTAGTAAATTGGCTATTGTTGAAGAGCCGCATTCATGACTTGAAATTAGGTGAGGATCGGTCTTTGAAATCTCATTATGATAAATTTGATTATATTATGATGGATTTACCTAACATAGAAGTAAAATTAGACTATGAAGATTTGACCATTATGCTATTATATTCTTTGCTTGCTAGTTTTAAGTATTTTCATGAGAGTTTATTGTATGAGAAGAATGATTTAGTCCTTGAGGATGGGAACCCCCTTGCTACATCGAGATTTGATTAATAGTTAGTTCACTTACGGTGGTACTTTCAGGGACTCATGTAGTGGGGGATTATAGCTAGGGGAAGGACACATGATCAAGGGCTTGGTGATCATAAAAAGTCTAGATATAAGTCGAAGAGTTGGTAGAAGAATTTGGCATGCTATAGGTTTCAGAAGAAGGGGCATGTTAGGAAGTTTTTTCCTAAGAGAAAGCTCAATGTGAAGTTTGGTAAGTTATTTGGTATGAAGGATGATGTTGTTATAGCTCATGATGATAGTGATGGAGATGTATTGTTGGTCACTGATAGACAGACCAAGTTCAGTAATAGATGGATCTTGTATTATGGGTGTTCTTACAAAATATGTCCTAACTAATTTTGTTTCAGGCATTTAAGGCCACTTAGGGTGGAATTTCCATGATGGGCAATGATGTTGCTTGAAAATTTGTTAGGATTAGGATGGTGAAGGTGAGGACACATGATGGTGCTATTAGGACATTATATAATGTGAGGCATGTCCCTAACATGACCAAGAACCTCATCTCTATGAGTTATTTAAATTATAATGGGTATCGATGTGCTATTGAGGATGATACTCTAAGAGTTTCAAAAGGTGCTCTGTTGGTAATGAAGGAAAGTGGGTCAGAACATTGTATGATTTGGTGGGTTCCACTTTTGTGGGGATAGTTGTTATGACATCATTGAGGTTTTTCAACTCATATGTTATAAGACTTCAGTATATGAGTGTTAAGGGTTTTACTAAACTCTCTATGAGGGGGTTGATGGATGGACATAGTATAAGTACTATAGAATTCTGCAAGCATTGTGTATTTGCTAAGAAGAAGTGTGTTAGATTTTAAATAGGTAAGCATAGTACAAGAATGCCTTTGGAGTATATCCATTCAAATTTATGGGGTCTAATGAGAGTGGTTTCTAAAGTTGGTTCATGGTACTTGCTCACATTTATTGACAACTTCTTTAGAAAGGTATGGTTTTATTTCTTAAAGTATAAGAATGATTTCTTTGGTGTTTTCAAACACCGAAAAGCCATAATAGAGAAGTAGATTGGGAAGCAAGTTAAGTATCTCAAAACAGATAATGGTTTAGAGTGTGTTGAGTAGAGTCACATTGATTTCTTCTAAGATCACCACATCAGAATATAGCTATTGAGCGGATGAACATAACCCTATGAGAGAAGGATAGTTATATGTTATCATACGAAGGGCTAGGTAGAGATTTTTGAGCTGAAACAATTCACATAGAAGCATATTTGGTGAATCGATCACCAAATCAGTCCATTGAGTTGAAGAAACTTGAGGATTTATGGCATAGCAAGCGTGCTGATTACTCTAGTTTGCATGTCTTTAGTTTCCTTTCTTATTCTTATGTGAATGATGGTAAACTTGAGCATAGAGTTAAGATGTATATCTTTCTTGGCTTTACATCTAGAATGAAGGGGTATAGGTTATGGGACCCAACTGCATCCAAGTTCTTAACTAGTAGGGATGTTACCTTCAATGAGTCTATATTCTTCTAGAAGATTGAGTCTTTTGATGGTGTATCTAAGGTGGAGTAGGATAGTGCTTCGGGCTAAGCAGATGTTGATTTGGATGATAGATACCCTTCTGGTAAACCCATTATTTCTAAAGTGGGTAGATATAAGTAGTAAGTGGAGAAAATATGCATTACTCTAGGTAAAGCATGAAGGATTGTTAAGCCTCCAGTCAGGTACAATTTTGAAGAATTAGTTAGCTATGCTTTATCTAGTGTAGAGAATATTGTTGATATATATGAGGCAACATTATTCTCATAGGATATTAAGAGTTCTGATTCTACTAAGTGGTGTGCTTCTATGGAGGAGGAGATGGAGTTCTTATTAAATAATCAAGCATGGAAACTTATGAAGCCAATTAGGAAGAAGAAGATAGTTGATTGCAAATGGGTTTACAAATTCAAATAGGGAGTTCCAAGGGCCAAGATACCAATGTACAAAACTTTTTTGGTCACACGTGGATTTATTCAGAATTTATGCATGGACTATAATGAGGTATTTTCTCCTATGGTTAGACATACTTTTATTCATACTTTTCTTGTGTTTGTGGCTATGCATGGTATAGAGTTGGAAAGCTCGAGGAGGAGATTTATATGTGACAGCTTAATGGGTTTGTTGTTGAGGGGACGCATGATCATGTATTCCTATTGAAGAGGTCACTATATGGTTTAAAGAATTCTCTTAGATAATGGGATACACAATTTGATTATTTTATGCTTGAGCATGATTTCTTAAAGAGTGAGTATGATTGATGTGTTTACTTGAAGGAGATGGAGGGTGGCTCTCCTGTGTATCTTTTTCTATATGTTGATGATATGCTTCTTGTAGAAAAAAAATAAATAAAAATGTACAATTTTCATAAGGTGAAGGCAATGCTAAAATGTGAGTTTGAGATAAAAGATCTTAGAGGCTACAAAGATGATCCTTGGCATGGAGATTATAAGAGACTATGAGCAAAAACTTTTATACTTGTCACAAGATTTCTAAGTGAGCAAGGTGTTGGAGAGGTTTTATATGATGGATGCCAAGAGAGTGAGCACTCCATTGGCTACTCACTATATATTTTTAGATTTCGATTGTCTTAAATAAAAAAAGGAAGAAGAGTTCATGACTATTTTTCCATATTCAAATGTTTTTGGTGCATCATGTATGCGATGGTATGTACTCGGTCTAATATCACTCAATGTGTTATTGTGGTGAGTTGATATATGGAGAATTTGAGGAAGGATCACTAGCAATCAGTGAAGTAGATTCTAAGGTATGTGAAGGGCACTACATCAGCTTCTATAGAGTATGGGAGATAACCCAATTCACTGGTTGAGTTAGTAGACTCTGATTTTGGTGGAGACCTTGATAAAAGTAAATCCACTACTAGATATATTTTCTATCTTAGTGGTTTATTTATTATCTAGAGGTCTTCATTGCAGGATGTGATGGCTTTATCAACTATTGAAGCAGAGCATATGAGTATGACAAAGAATTTTCAAGAAACCATGTAGCTTGATAGCTTAGTACGTGAGATGGGATTTTATCATGGTGCTCTAGTTTTTTGAGGTGGCTAGAGTGATATATGTTTAGTGAAGAATCATAACTCTTTCCATCGTTGAACAAAGCACATTGATATTAGGTATCACTTTATCTAAAGTGAAGTTGCTATAGGAAAAGTTGGTTGGTAAAAGTAGGTACTTTGGATAATCTGGCTGATATGCTAATGAAGCTACTTATCGTAGGTAAGTTCAAGTCTTTATTGGAATTTGTTGGTGTTCATAGGCCATGAGGCCCTTTGTTGGGCCAGGTATTTTTGTAGAGGTCTTTACATGTCATGTGTTATAAATATTACTTCAAGGTGGAGAATTATGATCTTTGCCTAGATATTTGATGGACAACAAAATATTATGTTGGTTCATGTAGGTATTAGTTAGTGAATGAAGGTTTTTTTTCTAGTATAAAAGAGGTATGAGAGAACCCTATCCATTAATTCGTGCAACCCAACTTCTTCTTCTTTTCTATAGAGTTCTCTATCAAAAGAGAATTATAGATTTGTGTAATTGATTAGTTAGTTTTTTCGATCATCCTATAATTACACAAGAGTATGAATAAAGATCTCTATTTTTCCCTCAATTGTTTTATTTTGTAATTGATTCATCAATTGTTCATCATCTTGTTTGATTATGATTTTGGTTTGGATCCATCCAATCCACATAATTCCAAAACTATTTCCAATACTAGGGTTTGCTTTTCCCTTTTCTTCTACCAATGTCCTTTCATCTCAAGAAAATCTCTTATTTTTCTCCATACATATTATTCTAGGTATATCTAGATGGTGTTTTGGATATGGGATTTGTTGAGTTCATTACACTTTGTGTTCATGTTTAGTCTTAAATTAGTGCATTTCAAGTTAGATTTAAGTTTTTTGGGTAAAGGAGTGAATTAATGACTAGACTTTGCTTCAACGTTTGATTTTTTGGTTGATTTACTAGATCTTTGAGTTCTTAAAGAAATTGACACCAATTCCTCTTCAATTGCCCGAATTCACCATCATTTTATCTTCCTTTTCCTTTTTTTTCCCTTTTATGTTTTCAAGTGTCAAATTATAGTTCAAAATTTATTGAGTTTTGTGTGATTTGATTTAGAAAATTCGTAGATATGCTTTGATTGATGATAAATTTGCAAACTTCTTACTTGGATTGAATCCTTAGTGCTTGACATTTGATCTTTTGTTACCTAGATTAAAATAATGACATTTGATTTGTGCAAATTGGTGGTGATCTCATGTGGTGGTTTCATTATAGGGTTATTTGCACAAGAATTAAAGATTATATGAATTATAAGCTTTTCCATTGACTTGTTAAGAAAAGGGTATAATTTCTACTTGATAATCTTGCGAGAAATGATGGTGACCTTTTTCAATGCTTGGATACTATAAGAATTAGCTGTAATAATTTAAGAATTATGTTTGCTTCTATTCTCTTATGTTTGAGTATACCGAAGAGTGAAAACTAAGGATTGGTTTGCTAAGTTGTGGCTTCACTATTATAATTTTTTGGTTCTTTAGTGTAATGTATTGCTTAATTAAGTAATGCAATTGGATGCTTGAGTTGCTAAATTGGTATCTATTTTATACATTCACACTTACACTTTAATGTATAAAACAATGTATATTTCCCTTCCTCCCCCACTAGGAAATTTGATTCCCCACAAATAGTGTTTTTAGTATTGTTCCATAAATTCAAAACTAATGAGGGTTTGATTCACTAATACTCCTTTAGATTTGATAATAGTTTTAATTAATGCACTTAGAACTGAGCTTAATATGCTTTGTAACACATATATGAAACATAATTAATAATGGTTGTTATGTAAAACCGTTATCAAAAATTCTTCCTACAATGGTTTTCTAAATAAAATTGTTGTTAAAAATAGCTTTTACTAATGATTTGTTACTTAAAACCAATGTTAAAAGTCAAATATCATCCAATTATGCACTAATTTAAGGGTTCTTGATATAGGTTATTAAAAATTTAACAGCAGGTAGTTTAATTGTGGTTTTAAACTATTATTAAAACTCTCCAAACATCACTATTAAAGCTTGCTCCTATAGGGAAACTCTAGGCGCTCTCTCCTCTCTCCTCCTCCATGGCTCGCACGAGGAGTGCTTTGGTTGCATCCAAGAAGAAGAAGATGGCTTCAGGGAGTTCTAGTGCAGTGATTGAAAGGATCGAACAGGTTAGGGATGGTCAAGTTTTGCTCGATGATTCGGATAAGACATTATCGCATGATGACTTTTCATGCATGGTCCATATAGAGAGTAATGTTGATCAGGGAGATTTTTATAGGGTTAATAATCCTAGATCCAAGGATATTACTGATTCTGTTGTCCCTATTGGTGATAAGGGGTTTGAGTCTTATGGTATGGACACTCGTGAGCAGATGGCTCCAGAGAAGGTGCAACCACGACTCTTGGCTTCTTTGTGGAAGGACTTGGTTGCAGGTAATCGTTTTCCTCTACAAGGATCATCTCTGACTTACGTCCCCCTTGAAAGGGTTGGGGATAAGATTCAAGTTTCCTTATAGAAAGATATGGTGGAGATTAACTGTCAAGACTGGCAATGGGCAGTGGTTGGCTATGTTATTGGGTTTCGACGAACCATGTCTCAATTGGTTGGATATGTGAAGAGAAACTCGTCAGGGGTACGAGAACCAAAGGTGTTGCTACATGACCAAGGGTTTGTTGTTTTCAAATTTGATTCTCAAGAGGACAGAGATTGGGTGTTATCCAAACCTTATTGGTCTTTCTTCAATCGGCAGTTTATACTTAAGGCTTGGCATATAAGATTTCAATTCTCTAAGGAAAAGTTTCAATACATGCCTTTGTGGGTGAAGCTTGTTAATTTGCCCTTGGATTATTGGGATGTGGATTCCTTAAGTAGAATTGGTAGTGCTATTGGAAGGCCTCTTCATTTGGATGGGATAACTTCTGCTGGAGAAAGAATCTCCTTTGCCCGCATGTTAGTTGAAGTGGATGTGTCCAAGAAACTAGTTGATTATGTGGATTTAGTTGACCCTGATGGAGAAGTCCTGATTCAAAGAATTATATATGAATGGAGGCCTAGTTTCTGTAATGCTTGTCATGAGGCTGGACATTCTATTGATAAATGTAAGAAGGGATCAAGGATGCAGAATGATGATCATGTTGTTCAGTCTGTCCCTAGTGCTACAGGACAGTCAAAAGGGGAGACAAGAGGTTCCTTCTGGAAAAAAGTTCCCTTGAGGCAATCAAGTTCTCAGAATTCAGGCCAGAAGGTAGATAAGGAGATAAGGCAGGTTAATCCCAATGTCCCTGGACCTAGCTCAAATTTTTTTCCTTCTGTCAGTGATTTTCATTTTGGTAAAGACAAGGGTGTTGCTCCTGAAGAAGGGCAGACTCATTTTTCTAAGGGTATCAAGTCCTCAACCACTGTTTTCTCTAGGAGTAGGTATGCTTGCTTATGTTCCTTTGATGATATCCCTCAAGAGCATGTAGATCCTTTGGTCTCTCAAGCTTTTGACCCTGATATTCCTTTGGCTCCTCATCCAATTTCCCATGATAGGAGCCTGAAATGTTAGAGGGCTTAATAAACCCTATAAACAAAAGGAGTTTAAGCACTGGCTCTCAGTGCATAAAGTATCCTTGTTTGGACTTTTGGAAACTAGAGTGAAAAGTGTGAATGCTAATGGTATTAGTGACAAACTGGGAGCTCACTGGAGCAGATTAGATAATTATGGCTCTCATCCAAATGGGAGACTTTGGTGTCTCTGGGATAGTAGGGTTTGGGATGTCCAGCTCATCTTTTGTAATGAGCAATTTCTGCATATTTCAGTTTTTGTAGTTTATTTTAGTTTGCATTTCTATGCTTCTCTTGTGTATGGTTTCAATACAGGTGTTGAAAGGAAAGCTCTCTGGCAGGCTTTACAATATTATCAGGTGGTTAATGATCCTTGGATTGTTTTGGGTGATTTCAATGTGGTATTCCAATCTGCTGAGAAGTTTCAAGGAAATGCCATTAATTGTCTCGATGTAACTAAAGTAGTTGATTGTTGCAACTCTGTCTTATTACACAACCTTGTTTATTCAGGCCTCAAATTCACTTGGTCTAATAGAAGTTTGGGAGATAATTTAATTATGGCCAAGTTGGATAGAGTGCTAGTTAATATTCCCTGGTTATCCAAGTTTCCTTTGTCATGTGCTCAATTTAAAGAGACTCTTTTTTCTGATCATAGTCCCTCGTTGGTATATTTGGATGTTTCTCCACCTCATTTTAAAAGTTATTTTAAGTTCTATGACATATGGACCTTGCATCCTCATTTCATTCCTCTGGTAGCTGAATGTTGGAAGAGTATGTCTCACACAAATATTTTCAAGTTGTTCCAGATCAATATGCAGACTGTTAAGTCCAAGTTGAAAGTCTTTAATAGAAATAACTTTGGAGACCTTTCTTCTAGAGTTCAAAAGGCTAGAGAGAAGCTGAAGGAAAGTCAAGAGGCCTTATCTTTGATTCCTGCTAGCTTTTCTCTACAACAGGACGAGAAATGTAATTTAAAATCTTATGAATTCCTAGCTTCTTGTGAGGAATGTTTTCTCAAGTAGAAGTCTGGGATTAAATGGCTGCAATTAGGTGATTCAAACTCTCATTATTTTTTCTTTGTTATGAAGGCAAGACAACAGCATAATTTCATCAGAAAGATACAACTTGACACAGGACAGGTTTGTTGTGATAATGATGCTATTGCACAAGCTTTTGTGTCTTTCTACAAAGAGTTACTGGGTCATAGAGGTGTTGCTACAAGTTAGGTTTCAGAGGATGTATTGAAATTGGGTCCTTCTCTGTCTGTTCAAAACCAACATGATTTGTTAAGAACTATTACTATGCAGGAGGTTAAAGATACTCTATGGTCTATGGGAAATCTCAAAGCACCTGGACCTGATGGATTTACTGCTGGGTTTTTTAAGGTTGCTTCAAATGTGGTAGGAGGGGATTTGTAGCTGGTGATAAGAAGGATTTTTCAAACAGCTTCTGTCCCATCTTTTATGGGTTAGTCTAAGTTGGTACTCATACCAAAATATGTGAATGCTATTAAGCTAGCTGATTTTAGACCTATTGCTTGTTGCAATGTGGTTTATAAGGTTTTGGCCAAGGTATTAGCAGGGAGGTTGTAATGTGTTTTACCTTCCATTATTCATCCTTCACGATTAGGGTTTGTTAAGGGAAGAAGAATTGGGGATAATGTTCTGTTGGCTCATGAATTTTTGCATATGTATAATAGGAAGAACATTTCACTAAGATGTATGCTGAAGATAGACATGAGGAAAGCATATGATTTTGTAGATTGGACTTTCTTGGAAAAGGTCTTGCTAGGCCTTCATTTCCTATGCAATTTGTCAAGATTATTATGGCTTATGTTTCTTCTACTTCTTATTCCTTGTCTATCAATAATATATTGTAGACCCCTTTTAAAGGAAAGAAAGGTCTTTGATAGGGAGACTCTTTGTCTTCTTTTCTGTTTTTTATTGTCATGGAGTATCTTAGTAGGGCTTTTCGATCCCTATGGAGTAGGAATGAGTTTCAGGGACATCCTAAGTGTAAGAAGCTGAATATTATTAATTTGAGCTTTGCTGATGATCTTTTGGTTTTCTGCAAAGTTGATGTTGGTTCTCTGAAGGCCATCAAGGAGGTGTTGGATAATTTCTCATCTTGCTCAGGCCTCCATATTAGTCCTGCTAAGAGTGTGGTTTTCCTTGGTGGAGCTACTTATAGTTTAAAGCAAGATATCAAATATGTTCTTCCTTTTCAAGAAGGGTAATTTCATTTCAAATATTTGGGTGTCCCTCTTGATGCATCCAGGCTTAAAGATGCAGACATGTTAGAATTGGTTCATAAAAGTTCTAGTCGAATGTAACATTGGGCTAACAGGCTTCTGTCCTATGCTGGAAGGTTACAACTCTTCAATCTATAATCTCTGGTATTACTAATTATTGGAGTCATATTTTCCTTCTCCCCAAGAAGATTATTCATAAAGTGGTGGCCTTGTGCAGAGCTTTCCTCTGATCTTACAAGGTTTCTCCTACTAAAAGAGCCCTAGTGGCATGGAGAGTGGTTTGTTTACCAAAGAAAGAAGGGGGTTTAGGCTTATCAGAGTTGTCTTCATGGAATATTTCAGCTGTGGGAAAGTTGTTGTGGCATTTATATCAGGATAAGGATGCTCTTTGGATTAAATGGGTGCATGCTTATTATATTAAAAGACATGATTTGATCTCTTACAGCCTACCCTGCACAGCTTCAAGGTTAATGCAGAAAATTTTTTCTTTCAGAAATGTCCTCCTTCCTGTTATCCAACACTAACAAAGTGACAAAGTGTATTCCATTGCTGAGGTTTATGATTCTATCATATTTTCTGCACCTAAGGTGGCCTAGAGAAGATTTGTATGGTCCAGTTTTGCAACTCCCAAACATAAATTTATTTTATGGCTAGCTGCCTAGTCCAAGCTACCCACTAAGGATTATATATGCACCTTCCTGCCTTCCATCAACCAAAGGTGTTGTTTTTTCTCTCAAAATGAATCTGTGCTGCATCTTTTATGTCAGTGTGCTGAATTGAAGAAAGTATGGCCTGCTATAGGCAAGACTGGTGGTTTCAGAATTAGGTATGGTTCCATTGAAAGGGTCTTTACCTCCTTGGCAAGAAGAAGACACATAAAGGATGGAGTTTCCCAGTTTTATTCAAGTTTTTATGCTGTGGCACTTTATGAGATTTGGAAAGCTAGGAATAATTGTATTTTCTCAAATAGATATTGGGACTTGAGAGGGGTAGCTTATAAGATTGCTTTGACTATGTCATCCCTTTGCCTTCATTCTAGTAGAAAGGAAAAGTTTTTTAGTTTGATAGGAAGGGTAGATCACTTCTACAACTTCATTTGTACCTTATGATTTTGATATAATATTCCAATTTCTTTAAAAAAAAAATTTTGCTCCTATAGTAGTGAGAGGCTTAATCTTTATGTTTAGGAGAAACTTGTAAGGTTGAGTTTGAGCAATTATTATTGATTATAACTCTTTAGAATGTGTTAAAATTCATCCCTTTTATTCCTTTGATATGAATTCATCCTTAATCTTAACTTATAAATGCTTTATAAGTATATTTGCAAACTCTTGGTTTCAATTGGAACCAACCAACTAGTTTCCAAATTGATGGATTAGTTCGTGTCTTCTATCCACGACTTTAACATTTTGAAAACCCTAATAACAGATCAACTCCTTTCAAAATTGATCAATTTAGGAACTTTTATCCTGAAAAATATTATTTTACCTCAGCTTTAACATATTAACCGATTTGAATGAACAATTTTATGGTATGGTCATAGGCAATAAATAATTTAAATAATCTTATCGTCAATTATAGTATTGGTAAGAAGGGTGTCTTTGTAAGTCGGGAATTGAGATAACTTACCTAGGTCTAGCACAAAAATCACAAAATAAAAACTCTAAAACACATAAAAATAAATACTCAAACATAGAGGTTTAAACATAGGAAAAAAATAAAAAGAAAATCAAATAAGAAAAACATATAGATTAATGTAAATATGAAAAATGTGGTAGGAAATCAATTTCCACCACTAAATTAGGTCAAGAAAAATCAAATAATTCATATGTCACCTTATATTACTTTCCTAAGTAAATTTAATGTGATAGAGAAATACTATTAAATCCTATCAAATTATAGTAATATAGTTACAAAAAAGGACTCCTATATTTAACTAAATCCAATACATTGAGCATAAATGGAAGAATGTTTAACTAAGTACCCAAACTAGTACCTTAAATGTGTCTACCTTTATTTTCTTTTCAGCCACACATATCTAAATGTTCTAATAGTCTGGTTAAAATCATTAAATTATTAGGTGAACTTTTATCTAACGTAGCTATAACTTATACACATGAATTCTAACATGCTCATACAACCACTTTGCAAGAATACAATCCTACATATTATCACTTTTTGGAGAGTAATGTTATATACCCAAATTTCAAACCCAGATTTTGTTAAAAATATACATATTAATACACTAATTTCATTTTTATTAATAATTAAATAATACAAATTAATAATAATATAATATAGAAGAAACTTATGACATAAAAATACCATAAATTTATTATTAGCATTATTTCTATAATTATCATTATTATTGTTATTATAATAATAAAAAAAGATTTACACTTTTTTATAGTATATATTTTTTATTTTGTATTATTATTAGTTTATATTACTTAATTATTAATAAAAATAAAATTAGTGTATTGATATGTATATTTTGAAAAAATTTGGGTTTGAGTTTGGGTTTAAAATTTAGGTAAGTTGCATTTTTGCTTTTTGGAAGCTAGAATGAGACATGCTCCATAGTAATCACACTTGACATAATCAAATTAAGTAACCAAACTAGTAACTTAAATGTGTATAGCTTCATTCCTCTTATTTGACCCACACATATCTAAATGTTCTTATAATCTGGTTGAAATCACAAAAATATTAGGTGAATTTTTATCTAACCTAGCTATAATATATACACATGAATTCTAACATGCTCATATAACCACTTAGCAAGCATATACTCCTATAGATTATCACTCTGAATAAACTAGAATAAGGTATGCATCATATCAATCAGACATAACACAAGCACACATATAAATGATAGTATTTAAAGTAGAATGAAAGGACAATCTCATAAAAACTTTGTAAATGAATAAAATATTATTAAAATCTCAAATCATAGTTTAGAGTTCATCAACAAGGAAATTAGTCACACATCATGTAAAAATGAATTACACATAGCATATAATAAGATAGTAAAAGAAAATATGAAAGATAAGAATAAAAGACAAGTGATACTATATGGGAAACTGGCCCCCAAATGAGAGGAAATTAACCAATAGTCACAAATCTCATCTTCTCCTTCACAAGAAAAGCCCTTCTCCTCCACTTGAGTGTTATCTTGAATTGGATTCTCCTTTATGTAAATTGGGGAAAAATATTAACAAGTTATGGGTTTGTGGATACAGTATTGATGATTTTGTGAATCAATTGAAAGAATTATACCATGAATTGGTAGAATTATGGAGGTGGCTGAAGGTTGATTATGGTGGAACCCTAATAGAATATTCAATGATGAAGGATAAATTGATGGAATAGAATCACGAATTAAGGATTGATGATGATCAAATTGAATTAATTGTTAATGAATTGAATGATTAGAAAAACAAAATTTTCAAATTAATGGAGAATAATGGGTAAGAGATTGAAGATGAAGATGAAGGAACCTTAACTTTTGAATCTCTATATTTAAAACAAGTAATTTGTCTTTTTAATCAAGGGTTAATTTAGAGAGAATTATATAGGTGTTAAGAATTTAGAAAATCATGTATTAATTTAGTGCATATAAAAGATAAAAGTTTGAAAATATTTTATAACACCATGATTTTTACACTAGAAAAGTTTCTCTTTTCAAGAAGGTTTGCGAAAGTTAAACAATAAAATTTGGGTATTTCCATCACATCCAACATAAATAAGGTACAATCCATTCCTAATCTATGTTGGTACCAAAATAAAAAGTAAACTTATAGGCAACAATCAAGTGGGGTTATCACTTAATCCTAAACACTACAAGATTACAAAACTAAGTAAATATTTACAATTAAAGGAAATAACATAAGTGCCTAAGAAGATAATTTGATTTAATCACCGAATCACCAAATAATGATTAGGAAGAACAATTGTAGAGAATGGAAATGGTAATCAAATTGACATGGAATAAGGTTTTATTGACAAAATTAAGAGCATTATAAAAAAATTTATAAGATGAATTTAATTTCAATTTCTAATTCTATGTTCATAAGGCATTCTTTAACTAGGGTTTTCTAAATAATATTATTTATAATTTATTGAAAAAACATACAAAAAATGAATCGTGGTTGGATTTTAGGAAAAACAAGGACCATGTAAGTGAAACACAAACTCCTATGTTAATTTGTGGACATTCTACGTCAAGCTAAAAACAACTAGAATAACTAGCTAAGAAATATAGGTCATGTTAAACAACACCACCCATGTGGCACCTAGTCTACACACATGGGGATCCTCCACAATCTTCATACACCGTGAATCCTATTTTTCCAAGCTCCACTATACAATAATCTCCCACTTAGAAACTGAAGAAAAACATGAGAGAACAATAATATCATCACACTTATTCACAAGCAATCACACTATCATAACTCAACTAAGAAAGCCAAATAGGTCATACACAACATCATTTTACAAGTAACAACACACTTAGTCAATATATCAAAAACATTTTAGGAACCTTATACCTTCTCTAGTATCACCACTTCATCTTCCACAAGACTAGGAATGATGTGATATCTCCTCTTGATATACTTTGTTCTCATATGAAAACATAGATTTTGCACAACCATCACATTAGAGAATAACATTATCCTGCTTCTAGTCAATATCTTCCAAAAATTTGGATAATCACACCATCTCCTTACCAACTTCTCACATAGCCACATACTTAGCTTTTGTCATAGATAAAGAGACACACTTCTAGATCTTATACATCCAACTACAGTACTACCTATAGTAACAATACAACGAAAATTACTCTTACTAGTATGCATATACCCACTAAAGTAAGCATCAACATAAAATTCTAGTTTAACATCACCTTTACTAAAAAATAGAGATCTATCCAAAATACCCTTTGTATAACCTTAGCTCCACTTAACTGCCTCCTAATGAGTCTTCCCAAGTTTAAACATAAACCTACTAACCACCTCAAGAACATGAGCACTATTAGGAAAAGTGCACACCATAGACTACATTAGAATTCTAACTATAGACGCATAAGGAACTCTCTCCAAATACTCTTGTTCTTCAACTATATTAGATGACTATGTCATTTTAATTTGAGATAACTTTCTGGTGGAATGTTCTATATCTTAGATTTATGAAAACTAAACTTACAAAGCACCTTCTTAATGGAATCACTTTGAGATAATTTCAAGGTTCCTTTATAAAGTATCCCTTGGAATATTCATGCTAAGTATTTGCTTTACAAGACCTACATCTTTCATCTCAAATCTTTGAGATAATATCAATTTCAAGTCTCCAATGGCTTACATGAAAGTACATGTAATCATCATGTCATCTACATAAAAGTAATAAGATGATAACAGAACCATTTGAATCCTTGAAATAGCAATAGTAATCCTAATCACTTTGTCTAAAACTGCTATCATGCATTAATGCATCAAACTTGAGGCATCACTATCTCAGCACTTACTAAGTCCATACAAGATCTTCTTGAGCTTACAAACTAAGTGCTTATGGCCTGGAATGTTATATCCATGTGGTTTCTACACATATAGCTCCTCATCTAATTACCATGTAAGAATGTAGTACTAACATCAATCTAATTGAAATGTATATTCTCAAAAGCTGCAATAATCAATAACATATGGATTATAGCCATCTTCATCATAGGATCAAAGATCACATCATAGTTAAAGCCCTTTCTTTGTGATAATCCCTTAACCACCAATCTCACCTTCTACCTCTTAGTACCATCATATTCCTCCTTAATCTAAAATAACCATATATTGAATAATGATTTCTTCATAGCTAGAAAAACCATCCAATTCGTAGGTTTCATTCTTCTCCATGGAGCCTATCATATCATCCATGATTTGCTCCCACTTGAATCAATAATAAATAATGCAATACAGGGTATCTAATAGGTAGTTGGCCTTAGTAATCCTGGTTGACCTTCTTAATGCTGGAGCTAGGATAACAAGATCAACAACTGCACCTTTTGAAGACTGGTCACCATTAATCTTAAACTCATCAAGATCATCAGTAGTCATATCAAAATCAGGTAGCTTGACTTGACTTCCAACTATAGCATCCTTCCTATCCTTATACAACATATACTCATCAAACAGAACATCACAATGTCTGATCACACTCCTATACACATCATTCAATAATTAATATCTAAAATTAATAGTACCATAGCCAATGAAATAACATTTAACTAACTTACAACTAATATTATCCCAACTGTCAGGATCAATATACACATATGGCATGCATAAAAAAATTTTAAAGTGAAAATAATTTACCTTCTCACCCCAACCAAACCTCCTCCATTATACCATTACCAAGTGGCGTCGAAAGGGCCTTATTGATGAAATAAGTAATAGTGTTCATTCCATGAACTCATAAGCCCTTAAGTAATCTTGAGTGCAACCTCATACTCCTTGCACATTCATTTAAAGTCTGGTTCATCTTCTTAACAACCCCATTCTAGCGTGGTTTGCTAGGAACAATTTTCTCCCACTTTATCCCATTGTTAGCAATAAAATTTTAAAAAGTTTAACTACAATACTTACCTCCATTATCTAACCTGAGGCAATTGAGCATCAAACTTGTCTCATTTTCAACCTTAGCATTCCATGCCTTGAATACAGTGAAAACATCTAACTTACATTTTAGGTTTTAAACCAGCAATTTCCTACTAAAATTATTAATGAAAATGACATAATTCTTGAAGACCCCAACTAATGGTATTGGTATTGAACCCCACACATTTGTGTGTGCTAGCTCCAACCTCTCTACCTTAAGCTCTCTCTTGGTCTTAGTGAACACAAACCTCATTTTCTTCCTAAAAACATAGCCTCCACAAAGAATTATGTTGAAATATTTAATATTAGGAAAAACACCCCTCAAAGCAAGGATTTTTATACCTTTTTCACTCATGTGACAAGCATATAATACCGCAACTTAAAGTGAATTAGGCCATTAGTCATAGAAACTACATTTATTAACCCAAATATGGAGTACAACATCCCCATCATCAAGCCTCATATTATCATAATAACAACCTTTGTGACATTCTAGGACCTTTCCCCTAATGTAGTCTAGTGACCTAAGCCATCTAATAGGCTTAGTAATACCATATTCTTTTTCTACCAAAGGATAAATATAAAATCCTTTAGCTCTCACTTGCACCTAATAGGAGTCTTCATAACCAAATCTCTTGCCAATAATTTCCAAACTCTTTTTATCAACAAGATACACTTTTTAAAATTAGTATAAATAGAAGTTCTAAAATAGGTCCCCATATCCAATGGAGTTAAATGATACCCTAGAATCCTAGATCCATGAATCGAGTGGGTTATCCACATTACAAGCTAAAGCATCGAGAATATCAACAAAATAAGTTGAACTATCATTATCCTCATCATAGTGATATTGCTTCTTCATCTTTTGCTTCTTACATCCCTCTTGAGATGCTCTTTCTCACTACAATTTTAACAAGCCACTTGACCATGACTCTTGGATTTACCCTTGAACTTTGATCCACCACAACTCTCAAAGCCATTTTTGCTACCTCATCCTCTACTATGAACATGCAAAACATTTCTAATATAATCAACCTCTAAATCCTTCATATGAATGCTTTCACTAATGATTAGAACACAAAGTTCTTCGCTAATAAATGTCCAAGGGAACTACTAATAGTAGAAACACTAATGTACCAACTCTTCAGTAGAAACAGCTACAAAATCAATTCCTTGACGTCATCGTCAAAAAAAGTTGTGTAAGTGACACATGAGGTCCCCATATTAATTTCTAAACACTTGACTTCAAGCTAAAAAATAACTAGAATAGCCAGCTAAGAAACACGAGTCGTGTTAAAAAAACATAGGCTCCTATGTTTTTTCTTGGTTATATGGATCAACACTAAAATCATATAGCACAGAGTCCACATATATGGGTATCCTCTACAATCTTTATGCACCATGACTCTTGTTTTCACAGACTCCATTATACAATATAAAACTAGGTCATAGACCCCAGCTAGTACCTGAGGGCTTTCATCTTATCCCATTCCTAATAAAGATTTGTAGAATAGATATTAAACCTACACCAAATATCTAAAAGTGTAGTATTAGTATGATATATGCATTGAGAAAACATAACTTACTAAAGGAATAACATGCTTATACTAAAGAATACGGAAAATCATGTTAATACATGGAAAATGGAACACTTGTTTAAAAATAGTTGTTATTCATACTATTCATTACTTATATTTACTATTTATCAAAACCCTAAAAATCACTTTAAAACTTAACATTTAATATAGAACATAGCAATAATAGAATTCATGCATATGTGAGGTCCACTCCTTATTTGCATTATCACACAACTCATTTCTAATATTTATCATGTTATCATGATCTCAACTATACCAAAAATAACACTTTATAGTTAGAACATGAAGTACATCTATCTCTTATACCCTATGGGCAACACATAACTTAGAAATAGAAAATACTTATTTTTTATATCTTATAGACATCAAGTAACTTCCACTTTTTCATGCTAACATGCTTTCATCTATATGAAAACAACACCTTTTTCACTCATAATATGAAACACACGTATAACTGCAAGATAAACTACTTATTCTTTCTTTTCACTATTTGCAATCATGCACATATATTTCACCTGTACTTTTACTATCACTTTACTTGACATATACATATTTATCTATTTTCAACTATTCTTTTTACCAGTGTCTCTTGAACATCTAGATGTATTCCTTTCTTCATTTGATAAGGATCTTAATACTCCTTGCGACACTCTAATATTAAGCATTGACACCCCCTTATAAGGCTCATGGGTCACCTACATAGTAGAAAGAGGTTGTGTTACCAACGTTATTAATGTTAGCTATACTATGATACCTCAAAACTTATCTCGAGATAAAACTTGCTTTTGCATGATGACTACTGGTAAACTGTATGTGCGTGATGACTATAAGTGTGATTGTTGTTTCACCAGCAAAGGATCCTATCAATATCAAATATATAATCTTTACTTTAAGGTAGCCACTTTTTCATATAACATAAATCATAACACTCTTCATATTTAATCATGAGTCAAAAGATACTACTTAACATCGTGGAAATAACATGGATAGAAGAAACTCATCCAAAACAAAATAATCTTGCTTGAATTAGCATAAATTTTAGATATATTCATATAGATCACATCAAAATAATACCACACACCAATTTAAAAAAAAGTTATTTTTCGTCAAAATAATATTTATATAAATGGAAAATATAGAAATATATAAAGAATATTGTTTTTAAAAACTAAAAATTTATTCATTACCAGAAATACTATTCAATGTTCAAACTTAATCAATGACTCTAAAATATGTAATTAAGCCTTTAGGCGCAAAATGACTAAATTACTCCTTATTTGTCCTTAAATTGGAAATTATTAATAAATTATTAATCATGCTATAATAACATGGAATTAAATGCTAATAATCCCTCATAATTAAATAAAATTTTAGAACTCTAAAATTTATTAGTCAAATTAGATTGCATGTAAAAAGACAACAATAGTCGTAAACCTTAAAAATAAAGAAAATATTATAACATGTAGAATATAATAATCTAGATCATGAAAATTTGAATTATATTCATTGAATAGCATATGAAAACATTAGAAGACCAAATATTTCAAGAAAAATGCAGGACCTAAGTAAAATGTCCAAAATGTCCTTTTTTATACTAAAATATCATTAAATCATAAATTTAATTATAAAAAATCAAATAAATACTTTAAATATATGAAATCATACTTAAATAACCTTGTATATCCACTTGAATCATAAAAAATTTATAAAAGTAACAAAAACACAAGTTTTTGGCCAGAGGCCGAATAGACCATAAAATACACCAAATTTTCATCAAAATTATGTATGTCTTAAACATAGTCAAATCCATAAAGAAAAAATGACCTAAAAAACCTCAATAACATGCTCCTAAAATATGAAGACAATAAAACAACTATAGCCATAAAAAATACCCATAAAATTATAAACCCTCGAAACTAAACATGGTATACGCAAACCTTATAATTATGCTAGCACTAAAATCAAATATAATTCTAATATAGTCGTTCTTACCATGATTCCATATCTCCATAATAATATAGAGAACATAATCCCTCAAGCACAACATCTTCTCTTGAATTATTTGCATAAAACCACCTAAAACATGTATAAATAAATAAAAACTTTCAAGTAATAAAGAAATCAAAAAATATTAATGGATGGAGAAGAAAAATAGGATCATCCCTAAGATATAATGGGAGAGGAAGATGGAAAAGGTATAGAAATGAAGTTAGAAGAATTTTTGGATAAGGTTAAGGTATTCATTAGATATTTGTATATAAAGGTAGAAAAATGAATAAAATAAAATTAGAAATTCATCTACTTATTTTTATAGATACAAGAAGTTCAAGAAAATGTTCTCACATTTATTGAGAAATTTTATATAGATAGGAAAAAATTTAGATATTTAGAAAAATTTTAGTTTAGGGAAAGTTGAGTTCTATAGCTAATTATTCTTAAAATTGTTGAATTTATCTGAAATGTAAAAAATAATTACAAGTCATTTTTATTACATAGTTAGCTTAAATATTCCACAAAATTAATTATCCCTAAGGTTTTTTAAAATTTTATTAGCTAAAAATGCTCATTTTAGGTTTTAAATTGTGATTAAGAGTAAAAATTGATGGTGAATAGTAATTTTTGGTTAAAGTTTCAATTTAAAATTTTAAAAAGGTATAGGAGATGATGTGTGTGGGAGGGTGTAATATGTAATTATGTGGATCTAATGGTTTGAATGGAGTTTGGATGAGATGATAAAGGCTCAATGATGGTGAGTTTAAAGACTATAGTGTCGAAAGTGAAGAAAATAAGATAATGGTGGTTTGAATTATGGTAGAAAAATGATGATGGTGATTCATTGATGGTGATGATGATTTGATGGTGATGAATTAAAGATGAATGTGATTTGAATATGATGAGATGATGATGATGAGGTTTCAAAATTTAGGGTTTGGATTATGGTTAGATTCTTGGTTTAGGGTTAGGGTTAGGGTTTGGTTCAAAGAAGAGGAAATAAGGTGGTGTTTGGTTGGTATTGATGGTTAGGGTTTTGAATGAATGTTTTAGGATTTCAGTTTTGTATACCGATTTAGGGTTTGGTTTAACCAAAAAATAGAGTAGGATTTTTATGCTAATTAGGGAAGGAAAATATGGATTAAGATTAGTGGAAAATATATGGATTAATCTCTAATTCACACAGATGAAGAGATTAAAACTTTCAAGCAAAACCGTTCATGAAGATTCGATTTGCTTGAGCTTGAACTCACATAGAATTAAATCAATGTTGATCTTCAACTTCAATTCTTCATTCCATTCATAATACATGCCATATTATTGACATTTATGAATAAGTTAACCTTTCTACCACTAGCTAAAGCATATTCCAAAAGATTCCAAGCTAAAAGATATTATGTTACTTTTATGCTAACTTTATACTACTTTATGCTAACCTTATTCCCCTACTTTATTAATTAATTAATAAAATATCTAAATAACTTAATAGTGCTCAAAAATATTGCCAACATCCTCCTCATGTATGTTGTTACTCCCTCCTTGCATGCCATGCACATTCACGTAGACATTTAATTGCCTGTTTGTTACGTTTCGAGCAACGTAACCATCCATTGGTCTTCAAATTTGTGGAAGACACTTTCCAAATGAAGAATAATTGGTTCCATAATTATGATATCCAATTATTAGGTGTTTGCTTTTACATCAGGAGACTCATTAAAAGCCAAGGTATACAAATATGAATAAATTAGAATAGTTTGGAAGAATTTCGACAACCAAAAGTAGCTCAAAATTCACATTGAAGTTAAAAACCTAAGGAAAGGTAAGAAAATGTGAATGAAATATTTCAAAAATGAAATTAGGTTTTATATTCTATTAAGGAATTTAATAAATCATGCATAAATTGTAACTTTATTTAAAAATAATACAAATGTTGATTACATAGCTCAACTATGCTATGGGTTGAATATATGACAAAATAAATTTAGTCTAGGATTAGGGATGATAAACAGGCAGGTTCAAATCGGGTATCCTCTACCCATACCCCAACCTAATAAAAAAATGTTTAACCATATCCTTACTCATACTCAAACGGGCATTTGCTATCTCACCTATATCCACATCCAACAGATACCCGATATTTGATGGATAATCCATCACCTAGTGGATAAACTAGTTACTCACCAAACCAGTTACCCAACAAATTAAAACTACCCATAGAGCCATTACCATTACCCGTTTACCTATTTACTTGCCAAAATTTTTAATTATGCATAATATACCTATGGAATTATTTTTTTGACATTTACATATATATAAAAAATAGAAAAAAGCTAATAAATCATCAACTTGGTAGCTAAAGCAAACCAATCATTCGCTACCAAAGAAACTATGCTTCTATTATACAAGAAGTCATGAACAAATCATGCTATCATGGTGCAAACTATAAAGTTATAACATGTTGGACTTCTACAACTTTTTCTAATAACAAGAAAATTATTCAAAATATGTTTGATTAGCATAATAGAAAAATATATTAAAATATGTCAACATCAATATTGCTTAAAACTAGTAGATAATGTCTAAAAAATATCATAAACTAATAGAACACAAATGAAATCCATGATAGCATAAACTTTTAAAGCTTTATTCTTGAATCTTTAGACTTCATTCGTCATGCATTTACCTAGTACACTAAAAAAAGTAAAAATAAATATTCCAAAAAGGTATATATTCATATATATCATATTTGCTAATAATATTATAAAATTTATAAACATCTAATTACCTCATCTAACAGTATTCAAAAAAAATTATATCTTCATATATATTACCTCATTTTCACCATCATCGGATTCCTTATCCTCAAAAGAAGCACAACAAGTGCCACAATAATATGATATTTTAGAATCATCATTATCTATTAAAGGATTGAAAGAATAAAATCAATAGATAAAATCATACATATTTCATAATTAAAACTAAATTTTGACAATATAAATAAAACATCACTATTGTCACTCATCATTGTTGCCTAAAGCTAATTTTAACCACACATCAATGCTTATAAAGTCTTTGGACATAACCGATTGCAATGAGGAGTGATAAAATGACCACTAGTGATAAAGTAGATTGTAAAAAAACTATAGAAATAGGAATAGAAAGTATATCCCTAACCATATTTTGTAGAATTGGAAACTTAGTGTTTGTCTTCCACCATGACAAAACATCGAATTCCTCCATCTTTGGCATAACAACCTCCTACAAATGATAGTCTAACTCATTCTTTTGTGATGAATTAGTGACACCATTGTTATCTAACCACATTTTATATATGTCAACTCCTCTAGAACCCAAACTAGCACTACCACCATAGGAAGTATGACTAGAAATAGTTAAACCACAAGATGTACTTGTGTTTCTCTCTATACGCTTCAGTTTCTCCTCATACTCATAGACTAACTCATAACATGTTCTATGAACTTTTTCTAGCTCATCATAAGTGGATTCTGGATAAATCAAGGAATAATAACATTCCACCAACTTCATTTTAAATTGGGGATCCAAAATGGTTGCTACTGCCATAACCCCATGAACTCTCTAATATTTATCAAATTTCTCTAACATTTTTTTAGCCATATTCTTAATATCTTCATCTTCCTCAAATACCCATTTAGTCAAAGCCAATCTATTCTGATATACCTTAAGGAAATACGAGTTAGAAGTGGGATACTTATTTCCCGAAAACAACAAAGTAACCTCATAAAATAATGAAAATTTTAAACAAATAACCTAAGCCATTTTCTACTCCTAAGAACTAGGACAACAATTAAAGCTAGGCTCTAACTATGATAACCGCTCAAACACATCTTCACACAACATTACAACATCAACCATTAAGAAAGTGGAGTTCTAACTTGTCTTGCAATCTTGTGTTAAGGCCTTAGTATATGGAACTTCTTTTTCTTGATAAACCTTTCTATTCTTTTTGGTGTTGCCTTCCAAAACACCACACTCCCGCGAACATTTTCAATTGTCTTTGGGATTACGTCCATCCTATCCCTAATAATCAAATTAAGAATATGTGCAACACAACACATGTGAAAATATTTTCCATGCAACAAAAAACACCTTGCTTGTAATCTCCTTTTCATCTCACTAATTATAGTACCATTTGTAGTACAATTTTCAATGGTTATTGTTGTGAGCTTTGTATCATTATTCTAATCCACCAAAATAGTTAACAAAACATCACAAAGAACTTCAATTGTGTGGGGAGCACAGATATATATGAACTTTAATAAAGGTAAAAGGAAACAAAAGTTTAAAAAATATATATATAAAAATGAGAACAACACATTATCACATAGTATTAACATTAAAATTTAGAACTTGATGATTATAAAATATTAAAAGTACTCGAATGGTTTTTATTTTAAACTTGATAGATTTTACTTGAAATCCAATGGATTTTACTAGATGAAAATGTCAACGAATATGGATAATGAATATGGAAGAGGAAAAAATACCTTTCATTAATTTTGGGTATAGGTTTTCTTATCGAATTTGGGTAATTGATAGGGGGTACGTGATTCATTGCCATCCCTAATAACAAGGAAATATGGATTTTATTCCCTTAAATACCCTCCCCCCATTATTTCCTCTCTTGGTGTTATATTGTCTTGATTTTATTCCACATAACTTCTCTTTTAAGATCTTTCATGATGGTACTGTAACACCCCCATTTTTCACTACAAAAAAAATTGTTAAAAAATTTGCGTAAGCACAAAACACCTAGCAAAAATAGGGTATTACCGCCATACCTAACCCAGGTTAGACGTTCGTAGCCTACCCCATATCATATATAAGGCTAAACAAAGAAAAACACTTAAAACAATGGAGTGTGTGGATTTTAATTAAAAAAAATTTAAGAGTGTTTGCGTCGGAGGACCTTACCAGGCTCCAACTAAATCATTAAAAAATACATGTCGATAAAGTATGGGCTACCTTAAAATAAACTATGGTATGACACCTCAATCTAAAACCTTGGTCCACCATAGACTCCATAAAAACCTTCTGGATATCCTTGCTCTCAAGCCTTGACCTAATTAAGGTATACCCTTTACTAGTTATTCCCAAAGACCTGCACAAGGTCCTCAACTCGTGGGAATGATTAAGTGATAGAGGAAATGGATACATCAGTACACTAAGTAATGAGTAAGTCAAGTTGTTCCCTTAATGTAACACAAGTAGACCGATTTACCATACATGAATATAAATTATAGCATACATCATGATAAGGCTATATTTAAAGGTAGAAGTGAATAAAGACATGCTATCATGTATAATTCCAACACAATAGAATACATCATGCTTAGATTTACAACCTTCTCACATTAGAACTTATATAAGTAATAGCAAAGAGCATCCAAGAAGCCTCTAGGGTTTATTTCCAATTATCCAATTCCTAAGGTTATACCATTTAGTTATCCATATATAAGGTAGGGCAATAACTCAATCAATATTCCATTCTGTAATCAATTAGCCATTTTTACCATTAACCAATTGTATAAACCAACTTTATTCATTTTGGTCAATCATATCATTACTTCCATTTCTCAACCAATCATTAACCATTCACTTGGTCATTATTCATAAATTTCAACTAATATTTACCATCCATATTTTATTATCATTGAGTGATGGACTATGTACCATCACATGGTGTCTCACATACCATGGAAGCCTATCCAAATAAGGGACATAATGTCTAGGTCAAATCCAATCACTAGGAGAACATAAGTCTAGGCCGAAGCCAATCACCAAAATGAACATAAGTCTAGGCCGAAGCCAATCAATATAGGCATAAGTCTAGGCTAAAGCTAGCCACCTAGGTAACCAGACCCTTTAGTATCAATACCTTCTTGTACATCATTAGTATCTTGAGTAAATAAGGAACCGAGACATCTCACAATCTTACCTGAAGGTAAAGCCCAAATGCACCAAAAACAACAGAAGGCAGACTAACCCTCGGTGGCTAATCGAGGATCAAAAAACCCAAACCCACGTTCAATTTGACTTTCTCTCACTTTACATGATTAGTATTTTATTCATAAGGATGGATGATCATACAAGCCCCATACAAAGCAACCAAGATAAATTTTCACGTTGATCCATAATAATCCTTTATTTCCATTTTTCCAATAATGTCAATTTTCCCTTTATCCTTGGCCAATATTATTCATAACACCATATTATTTAATTCTAGTCCATGCTAATTTTAATTAACCTTTTCTCAATATCATCACTTATCACGAGTGAAATACCCATTTAGCCTTTTCATTACTCATAGAGTACACCATAAATTATGATCCATTTTAATCCTTTCATTAGGCTTATAGTCTATGATAAAAATCTGTATTTTATCTCACTAATAATCATGGTATAGTACCAAACAGAGCCTCAAATCATAACCAAACTAAAAGGAAACAAATCATGCAAAACAATTGAACTAGTTGATTGGTTGCACCAACCAGTTAATCTATTTGGGTCAACCAACTGATCAGTTTGACCCAACTAGACCATGCTTTCCTCAAACTGGTCGATTGGTGTAGGTAAACCAACAAACTATTCATAAAATACTAGATCAATTTTTCCAAACTATACGATAGGCTTAAGCATAGATCAAGAGTAAGATTTCTGCAGGCTTACCAATTGATGGGTTGGGTCAACTAGTTGTCTGTTCTAGGAATTAGTTGATCAGTTTAACCTAATCAGTCCATCGATTTGCCCTAAAATAGCACCAAATCTCATATTTCATGCATATTCTTACATATAAATCATTCTTATTCACATAAAAACATGCATCAATATAATCTAACATATTTCCAACCAGATTAACATGCATTTCTCAACATGGGATCATTATAGCCTATTTTACCCAATTTCATGCTTTTCATTCAAATCATGCTATCTAACCACCAAACCACTTATACAAACTGTATTCTTTCATGTCAACATCCAGAAATCCACTACAAGTAACACCTAACATGTGGGAATACTTACTAAACATTTTAGAAGTAATAATCACTCACTTGATGTAGGCAAAATCCCCTTAAAAATAGAAATTCCAACTATAGGAAATCTTGGCTTTGAAAACCTTAAAAAAAAATCTCAGACTCAAACATTATACCAAAACCTTATCAAATGTCAAACTTAGAAACATAAAAGAATAAGGACATACCAACTTGAAGCCCAAATTATGGAAGAACTAAACTAGACCACTCCACCTCTTTTCCATAATCTAACTCTTCCTTTTTTAAAAATTGAAAAAAGAGAGAGATAGAGACAGGATAAGAAGAGTTTAAAAGGATTGATTGTTGATACTAGAAGTGTAGGAAGAAGATGGGAAAATAAAAGACTTAAAAAATTTGGTAGCTAAAATAAATGTGCATAGAAGAGATGATTGAGGTTATTTATAGCTAACCAATCGAAGGAGATAGTGAGGGTCCAGGAACCAACTTGAAACCCTACAATTAACCATTTGATAGCAATTAGAATAGGTAGATTTATCTAGGATTGGTTGACTATTCTCCAGAGTTCAAATGGTGTCTCTGGAGAATTTAGGTCAATTAGATTAAAATTAGCATTCATAAATGGATTAATAGAAAGTCAGCGTGGAAGGAATTTTTCAGCTACACAGTAGCATACTTGAGATCAAAGCATTTGATTTTAGAATTATGAAGAGGAGAGAGGAGGAAGGAAATAATGTTGAGGTCATCTCTCCCCCTCAATTGCCCCAATCGACCTCGAGATCAAATCGAGGCAATATTTTGGGTTAAATACATTATAAAAATAGTTAGAAATCTCTTAGGGACAAATTCACATGGATTGGTACGGTTCTATTTTAGTGCAAGGGATATTTTTTAGAAAAATCAAACTAAAAAAATATGACCAGCTTGACAAACTAGTCAACGGGTTTGGATCAACTAGTAGACTTGAAATTCCACATTGGTTAGGGGTGTTGGTTTTTTGTAGGCTAATCCAAACCTGAAATTCCACATTGGTAGTAGGGACCAATCAATATGGTATATATCCTAGTTTGAATAGTTTAATCTAATTTGATCTCTTTTTAGGGACTTTCTTGGGTTGGTGTCATTAAGTTTTAAATGTTTTGGTTAATGTTGCTTAATTGTAGTGCTTATATATGTTGAATTATGGTTAATGTTCCTTTTACCAATATATTTAGCAATTTTATTTTGATTAAAAAGAAAGGTTACTTGTTTTGTTACTCTATAGATTTAGTCATTATATCATTCGTGACATTTAAAGTGCATTATTTAAGCTAGACAATCTCATCCTGAACATGTCTAGCATCTCTAGCAAGTATATGGGCAACCCCATTCATCTCATGAAAACATTGGGAAAATAGATTTAGGTATGAACACTAAGTTTTCAACGCCATTAATAGCCAACAATCTATTCCTTCATGGCTAACTATTTTGCTCATTAATGACCTTAGTGCCCACTATAACATATTGCATTCCTTAGCACCTAATTGTGTAGTCCATCGATGCTTAATGTTTCATTATTCCAATATGCTATTTCAACACTATATAAACCCATGGGAAACAATGAAAATAAAACCAATGCACAACAATTCTTCTCCTCTTCTCTACACTTATAAAATCTCTCTTGAGTGTATTCAATTTTCCAAAATTTGTGAAGCTTTCAATGGAGCAGTGCCTACTTTACCAATTGAAATGCACTAATATAGCAGTAAGAGACGCTAATCCTAAGAGTTGGAGACTCAAGGCTCTATTGCACTATATAGAGTCTTGATATTTTTTTTTGGTTTATATAGAAAAGTTGGGTTTTTGCTACAATTATATATTTCAATTCAATTATAATAGTTCTATTTTTGGATTTCGTTTTCTTATTATTTGCTTTTGACCTAACAAGGGTTCAAGCTCCCACTTACCGGTCACAAAAAGATATACCTCTCATCTATTAGGAAGCAGGGATACAAAGTCCAAAAATTGCAAAACGCTATATTATTTCAAATGTAATAAACTAAAACGAAATAAAAACATAGAAGGATTACATTAATAATTTGCAGTAATAATGAGATCAATACACAAGCGGCAGTGAAAGAAAGAAATGTACAAGTGAAAAGCATCAAGGAGCAAACGTAGGCTAAGAGGAAAAACTACAAAATGTCGTCTCCTATATATGTGTACTTTGGCAGGCGTGGTGCTGGAATTTGGCTTGAAAAATAAGCATCCAATATGCGGCCAGGCAGCATATATATCTTAAACTAGAAAAATATAACCTGAACCTTGAGCCAACGAAGTGGAATTGATCACGAATTAGGAAGTTGAATGATGAGACGCCCCATGCAGGATGAGCCGAACAAGCTAATCAATTACTTAGTTATCAAGGTCCCCAATTAAGGATCCCATAGGGCAGGAACAAAGAGGACGAAGTGAAAGAAGAAGACGACAAATATTCCTGGTGGCTTTGGAAGGCATGATCAGAAGAATTCTAGGAATTGAAACTAGAGTGATGATGATGAGACGGCAAGCTAGTAGAATTAGTAGCAGCAGTACTACTAGTCCCACGACATCCACCACCACCGCCGGACCCGCCACTAAGAGGAGGAAGTTGAAGCATATTAATATTGGTAGCGTCTAAATCATCCCAAACAGGACTCCCTGAACCCCAACCTGCTGGCATTGAATTAAACCATTCCTCTGTCATCATCATTTCCCTCCAACCCTCCTCTATTCCCGAGCTCTCCTCCACAACGCCACCTCCCGATCTTCCACCTGTTGTTGTGCTCGTTATTAATGCATTAGTAGTTATTCCATTAGCCTGGTAAACTCCATCTCCAACAACCGTCACCTCACTCAACCCTACTCCTGAAACCTCGTCGGAATAACCCGTATCCTCGATAGGCTCAGGAGTCCTCGGCTGTGGCTTTGGCGGCGGCGTTAGCATTGACTGAGCAGCCTGGGGCCGGCAGGATATATCAGCGACAGCCTGCAAATAAAGGTCGGATTGAGGCAGATTCTCTTGACCTTCGTTGACAGGGGCAGAAGATGGCAGTGAGAGTTGCGGTGGTGGTGGTGAGCTAGGATTCTTTCCAGGAGCAGCAGCGGACGAGGGGGGTAAAGGTTCATTATTATGTTTATTAAGGAAAAGTTGAGGGAAGTTGAGCCGAGCATTCTCACCTCGTAATTTAAATGCCTCACGGTCATAAGCCAAAGCTGCATCAACAGCTGTATCGAAAGTACCGAGCCAAAGACGAGTACGATTACGGGGGAGACGGATCTCAGCAACCCATTTACCCCAGTGTCTTTGTCTCACTCCTCTATATAGCTTCGTTGGTGAAATATGATGTGGTGTAGGTGGAGCTAGTGGTTGTAATGCGCCACTTCTTCCGCTTCTACTGTCTCTGCCACCACATCGGCTCCAGTACTCAATCTCAGCCCGCTGCAGGTGTTGTCTCTGCTGCTGCTGCCGACAGATTGAGGTATCATCGTAGGGTCGGAATTGTTGCGGCGCGAAACAGATCATCTGCTGCTGATGAAATTGCGTGGGTGGTGGCATATAAGCAGCAGGCAACTGCGTAAATCGATTGGGGACTTCAAGATTTGAAGAGGTATCAAAAGCGAAAGGAAATGTAATCTTTGAGGATGAGCTAGTCTGTGTTATTGTAGATGGAAATAAAGGCGGATGATCAGCTGGACGATGATGGTGATGATGATGACGACGACGACTAATTTGTTGGGTGATTCCACAATGCTCGAGACTACTGGTTTTCGTAAGAGGTCTAGCGGATATAATAGAGGAGGATGAGGAGGAGGCATCTTCAAAATCTGGAGTCCATTGTTGCCTCTCATAACGACTAGTTATATTACTACTACCCCCGGGACGATCTTTCCCTGTTTCTTGATCCATTTCTTCCCCTGTTTTTCCTCCTCCTTCCGTCGCCTGTTTCGTCTTTACTGCACCACCACCGCCGGCGCCACCCGTGCGACTTACTGATGCGGCCATCCTGAGCCCACGCTTCCAGAGATGTTTCAGCTTAATTTCTCCTTCTCCTCTCAAACAAATAAATAATAAAATAGAAAGCAGTGGAGAGGGGGAGGGGAAGGGGATACGATCCTTTTGAGATTGACAAAATAAAGATTTTGATCAAAAAGGAAGATTCAATTTCAGAAAAGAAGACCTCAGCAAAGGACGATAAGATATACTAAAATTTGTTCGTCTATGAAATATAAAGGAAGAAAAAAAAAAGTGACCGGAATGAATTCAGCTGATTGAGATTCGATCTTGCTTACTGATTCGAAGTTGAATTTCAACGCGATTCCATTAAGAAATAAAGAGAAAGATAACCTTAACAAAATTATATGGAGTAAATAACGATGCAAGTCCAAAAAACCATACCATCTCCGTCCCCAACAGCCCAGAAAAAGTAAGAAACAATTTTGATCCTGAGATAAGAGAGAGAGAAGAGGGCTTTACTGTTCAATCACACAAGCATGAAAGTTTGGTAATGGTAGTTTCTTTTTTTTCCTCTTTATAAAAATTATTTGCAGGATTTCCTTATCATGTAAGAAAAGAGATTGAGACGAGCGCAATTTATATATTATGGAAGAATGGAGGGGGAGGGCCTAGGGAACCCAAGAAGAAGAGACTGAATAAAGGTGTGCCATGAAACAAGGGTAAAGAAGATAATTTATTACTTTGAGGAAAAAGAAAGAGCATGGTAAGCAAATACAAAGCACTCGTAACAACTTACAATAACAAGAAAGATAAAGAGAAATTCAGGCTTATAATTTACAGTATTCAGGAGTTAGATTTAATCATTAGGCTAAATTTCATCACTAAATACTTTTGTTTAATTAATTAATTAATTAAATAAACAACACTACTCTTTTATTAAATTGGCATGATTATAGGCATTTATTCATATCACCGGAGTGAATCAAATTCAACATTTAATCAAGATCAATCATATTGGAGGACATTAATGCCACTGGAATCATCGTCATCATCTTGTTATGAACTACACTTCGTCTAATGAAGGGATCACTTGTTTGGAATACTTCTCATAATTCCTATTGTTAGTGTTGCTTAATGATAAAAAAAATAACATGAATAAAGATGTAACATTATAATGCTCCTCATGAACAATATGTTTTCTGTGTTGAGGCTAAATAGATCAACTCACATGGACGCATTGAAGAGCACAATATAGGCCACAACTAAAACAATAAGAATTTGAGAGGCATTCTAATATAAAGAGGGCCATCCGACCGCCCATCAAATCATTAAAAGCTTAAGTCTTATGCTTCTAATCTAAGATTCTATATTACACTTGTATATAGTTTTTATTCTGTGAGTGATAGAAAATGTTGTGGGAGAATATTTGTAATTTTCCTAGTGCTATGTTAGGCCCTTGAATTATTTATAGTGATTTTAATTTTCCTTTGATTGTTATAAACAAAGAAAGTAGTAGACATGTTACTAATTATAAGATGTATGATTTCAATTATTTTTGTCTTGTTTCTAGCCTTAACGGTTTCAAGTTTATTTATTTGTCTATTTATTTTTTTATACTTTCGCTACTAGAGATATGAAGAGAAAATTAGATAGGGTCTTGATGAATAATCTTGGCCTTATTACCGATTTCTATGTTCATGTTAATTTATTGGCCCTAGATTCCCACTCTGATCATACTCCTTATGTCGTATCAGTAGGAGCTAAGAATAGGAAAGCTAAGCCTTTTAAATTCATTAATATGTGGTGTGAGCATCCAACCTTCAAGGATACTATTCTAAGTAATTAGCACTATGATGGTTATGGTACTAATATTTTTTTTCATGTAATAAATATAAAATCCTAAAACATATTTTGAGATTGTTAAACAAGCGAGACTTCTCCTACATAATGTTCAAAGCTAAGAACATAGATGCTATACTCAAGGAAGCTCAAGAAAAGGGTCTTGTCCAAGCAAGAGCATGAGTTTATGAACTCCATTTCCAAATTTAGAAAGCACGCTTTATTTGTCAACAAGGAAATTGATAGTTTCATTGCTCAAAAAGCCAAAAACTAATTCCCTTTTAGGTTGATAAGAATTCCAAGTTTTTTCATGATGTAATTAAAACTAAACAGAGTAAACCCTTTGCTGTTGAAATCCATAAGCAAGATGGTTCTTGATCTCAATCTTCGGCAAATGGAAGCACAATTTTTGACTTTTTATCTAGAACTTCTAGTTACCATGCCTATTTGTTATTGATTTATGAGTATAGTCTTCTAAAGGACATATTATTAATTATGATATAAAATCCTCTATTATGAAGCTAATTAATAATATAGAAATCAAGGATATGCTTTATTTATGTAAGATAAAACAAATCTCTAGATCCATACGGGTTCTATGCTAAATTCATCAAAGAAGCATAGGATATAGTAGGTGATGACTTTTGTAATGCTATGTGATATTAGTTATTTCTAAACTAGATTTTCTAGCCTAGATAAGTTAACACAAATCCACTTTTAGGCCTAGATAGTTAGCCTAAGCCTACCTTATGTACGAGATTAGGCTCTCAAAACCCAACCCATGAGTTGAGACCTTAAAAGCCTTTAGATTAGTTGGTTACCATGACCATTAGCCCCCTTACTTCTGGAAACTTGCATGGGATCCCCTCTCCTCCTTCACCTTTCTCTTGTACCCAACCACAATAAATAAAAGGTATCTTTTCTCATTCTTCACATTATTTCTCATTCCTAGCATAACATAATGCCATTTTTTGTCTCACCTATTTCTAGTTTCTCTCTTTAGTCCCTTTCCCCCTTCAATCCCTCAATTAACAATCTTTCCATAACAATAGCAGTTGTTTGTAGAAATGTAACAAAAAATTCATGTGTTCCCCATCTCATGAACTCCTTAAACCATCCCCTGTAGTTGGATTTCCCATTAGCCACCTTGTTGGGTTAGCCCAAAAAAATCTCATCACCCATCCTTAAGAAGAACTGCTCCTTTTTCTATAGGATACAAAAGCATGTAATTGTAGAACTCAATTAACCACCCCTTTAGCCATACACTACCTCACCCCATCGGCCATACATTGTTGGGTTGATCATGGCCACCTCATTTGATAATCAACCATATCACAATTTTTAGCCATGGCTATCTAATTGGGTGAACTATACACCATTAAAGGTACCTTTCTTAGCTCAAATGGAATTTTCCTTTGGATAGGACAAAATACCTATCTCATCTCAACAATAAAAAACCCTTCAGATTAACCAAAATACACCCTTCTATTCAATCAAAATAAAAAGTAATTGAATTGCTACAAGCAATTGAAAAACATGGCAATGAACTTTTAAAAGGAGGTAGCCATAATAACTTAGGCATAGGGCCAATGATCCTTAGCCTAAACCTGCTCATCAATCCATTTTCCTCTTCATCATCTTAAGAGAACTTCCTCCTCAACCTTTCTTTTTAGTTGACACACCAATCATATTTTGACTCACATCAATCAAGTCAACCATCTCTATTTTCAAGAATGATGAGTTATTCATCTACTCATGATTATTTAAATTTTGATTAGACAATCTAGTCATTTCACCTAACATTTTGGCCCAATTTCATATGATGAGAAATGATTGCTCTCATTCTCTTGGATTGTCCATTATAAGGATTCAAGGTATTTGACATAGATCAATCCATGGGAATCACTCTTGTGTTCGTCATATAGTTATAAAATCTATATATTCCTATGAGTTTATTAATATTTCCTGGTACTACATGTTGTAGTTAGATTATCTTTTGAATGGTGCACGTTAGGTTCTTAATATAATGGATAATGTTTGCAAAGCTCTAACTCAGTCATGTGTAGCCTCTACCTTTGACCTAGTTCATCCTTAGTACCTCATGCCTTATCTCATTTACATCAATTAGCTACTTATCAACTAGTTCACTAATAACCTTGTACAACCCTAATCTAGTTTAAATTGTTATTTGGTTGAAATCAATTTCTTCTATAAATATTGACAGGTCTTAAACACAACCTCAATTTAGATTCCATTTTAGCTTCAAGACTTAAATCCAAATCTCAATTTTATTCTCCTAGTTCCTTAGTACGAGTGTTGTTATCTCAATTCATCATATCCTGATAGGCATACTTTAAGTACCAGATCAACTATGGGCTGGCAACATAAAGTTAGAAAAATAAGTTAGTAAGACCATATTGGATAGGATATGATTTTTAAATTCAGTATTTTTTCTAGGTATACATTGGAGAAAATATTTGGCAACAAAATCTTGATTTTATGTTTCTAGGTCGCCTTTAAAGGAACTCGCTTGGTGTTGGATGTTCCTTTCATGTCCTTTTGATTGGAAACTTCAATGGATCAATGATTAAAGTCTAATTAAATTGTTTGAATTAGTTTTCCCTCTTCAATTGAGCAATTAAATTCAAACCTAATGAGATATTGAAGTTAGCTTTGTCATCTCTAACCTCAACTCCTTGTCTTCTTGACATTTGCCTTAGTTTCCTAGATTTAGGTGATACACTTTTAGCATCAAGTATTTCATGGAATCGGTAACATTAAGTTAGTTTTAGGCTAGTATAACCGTATAGAATTATCATAAGTGCTGATTGTTAATTAGGCTTCAATAACTTGATCTTTCTAGTACTTCCAACTCAGTCAAGTCAATCTCCATCTCAATTATTAGTTGTGTTTTGCTGATACCTTTATCTCAATCTTTACTAACTGCGTTTCTTCCATATCATATTAGTATCCTAACACCATCCAAATAATATTCCCTCAATGTTACCTTGTGGCTTAGTAACCATCTAAAGGCTTTAGTAACCAAGTCAATCTCCATCTCAATTATCAGTTGTGTTTTGCCAATACCCTTAGCTCAATCTTTATTGTCAGTATTTCTTCCATGTCATATTGATATCCTAACACCATCTAAATAATATTCCCTCAATGTTATCCAAAGTCTTAGTAACCATTTAAAGTCTTAGTAACCAACTCAATCTCCATCTCAATTATTAGTTATGTTTTGCCGATACCTTTAGCTCAATCTTTACTATCAGTATTTATTTCATATCATATTGGTATCCCAAAATCATCCAAATAATATTCCCTCAATGTTATCCTGAGGCTCAGTAACCATATAGAGGCTAAAAAATGCATCATAATGTGGTATTGACTTGGCACCCTAAAGTTTGCATCAGTTGCATATGGGGAAAGTCAAGCATATGTTGGGTGTGCTTCACTATGAGTTATGCTAGACGGATAATTTTTATATCACCTAATATAAATACTTTAGCTATAATATCTTGAAATACAAATATAAATGTTATTTGTGTAGTTGATAAAATAGTATCCTATTTACCATAATTTTGCTTATAAATGTCCTTCCAACCTAAATATATATCATCATTTTCTAAGATAATTTGATTTGATGTAACAAACTATCTCTTAGGTTTTTTGTTTAACATTTTATCACCATAACCATACCTTATCAAAATTGCCAACAAAAACAATATTTGTATTTGTTTTTTTGGCATAACATGAGTTAATCTCAAGTCATCATGGTGATTTAAGAATTATATTATTATCATTGAAAAACGATGTTATTACTTTAGTAATAGAACATGTGGGAAGCGATTTCTAACCTAATGGGTAACATACTTCAAGCCACGTGTTGATTGAGGAATTAGCATATTATGTGATCAACATTAGATATATTCCACCAGATTAGTTATTCGAGTTTGTTATCAATAAAGAAGGGGTGTATCCACACCTACGCATTGAATTCCAAAATAATTCAAGTACGATAAGTATCTAATCCTTCTTTTTCTTACACACATTTGTACTTCTAATTAATTAGATCCTATCTCCCATTTATATTTTTTTGAATGGCTAATGGCCTTTTATAAATCAAACCATATAAATGTACATCCACTTAACTTAAGGATTTCATTTACATGATGGATTAAGAAAGAATTTCCTAAGAATTTGGAATTCATTATAATTTCTTCAATTCTTCTTATATTGGTGATAACTATTTGGTTAAGTTCATTGGTGAAAATCATTGTTTATGACATCATCACTCCCACCGTCTTCATTATATTACTTTTTCTACCTTGAGATAGTTTCATACTAGTCATGAGAACTAAAGGTTCTCCCCACCTTAATAAACAGGATAAGCATAACATTTCACACATTTACCTATCCTAATTATCAATAGGCATTTTATCATAATGAATTTCAAACGCTATATATATATATATATTGAAATTTTCACACATTTCACTCATGTACCTATCATATATATATTCCCATTGTCTTCTCGGCTTGTATATTATACCCTATCCATTATACTAATATATCTTGAAAACGTTATGAAAGCTTAGATTTTGAAAGCTTACTCTAATATGCCTGGAAGAGGTGCAATTAATGGTTTTTTAGCATCCTCAATCCACTACAAGAAACCATGGTAGAGATTCAAATCCAAAACTATTAAAGAAATAGAACACTAGGGGAGTCAAAGATGGAGGCACTCAAAGATGAGGAATTGAAAGAAAGACAAAAAAGGAAGAGGGGCATCAAACCAATGTGCCACACCCACCGAGCCCCTACAATGATATAAAAAAACAAGTTGTGTGTCCCTTAGACTAATGTGCTAAGGACACCAAGTCCATGCATTGATATGCGTTGAGGCCACTAAGCTTAGAAAACAAAAAAGAAAACCATGGGCACACCTGGGGAGCTAAGAGACCAATGTACTTTCAGCCACCATGCTTAGGCTCCCATGGTGCATCCTCTATACCAATGTGCCCAAGCCACTGAGCCCATACTACAAAATAACATGCACACTTGGTGGATTTTTATCTACTTTACCTAGGCTCCATGGTGTGTTCTTCAACTAATGTGTTAGAGCCACTTAACTCAAAATCAAAAACATGTGGTAAATTTTTTAGTTGCTAAGCCTAGACTTTCATGGTGCGCTCCTTGGATGATATGCCAAGGGCACTGAACCTAATGTTGAAGGGCTTGGTTGGTTTATTTTGTTTGATCAACCAATGACTTCTAGATCAAATCCTACTTTTATTAGCCACTACTAAAGTACAAAAAGATTCAATGTATGGAACAAACATGAGTATCACAACACCTCATCAACATAAATATTTGTCTTTTATAATATTATAGACCGACTCTTGTTATCCACATATATATTGTGATTAAAACTCGACTCTTGTTACTACTCAACAACGGCATTGTTTTGTCTTTTTCATATTTAAATAAGAGGAAAATATCACTTCACATAGTGTTCCTTGAAATCATTTTAAATGATGGTTGAACACCTGCTGAATATCTTCTAAAGCCTTCATGTTCCACTATAAAAAGTGGATACTCATACATAACTACCATATTACATAGCTCATGCCTTGCAACTTCTTGATTAAATTCCACAACCATAAGCTTTCCTTTTCCTTCCCCCTTATGATTAACACTCTGTTTGATTTAAAGAAAATAACGAGGAAAGAAAAAAAATTAGGAGGAAAATGTTTTTATACTGTTTGGTTATTAAGGAAAATCATAAAGAAAAAAAATAAGAAGAAAAAAGGTGGAGAAAGTTGTATAAGGCTATTTTATTCATTAAAACCTACGGAAAATGAATAAACTTTCGTGGAAAATTATTCTGGGGGCTTGCCCGATAGTTTACATCTTCAGCCTTACTCTCTAATAATCCCAACAAACGGGGCTCCAGCATCTCTTCGCAGTCACTCAAAAGGCTCGCCGATATTCATTAAAACCGGTGACCTCAATTCAACTCACCGCTTGCAGTTCTTAAATTTTCAAGGAGAAAAAAATGGCGGATCGGGGTAATGCTAAAGTCACTAAAGATGCATACGTCACCTACGCTTATCTTCTCCTATACATTGCGCTATCTAGTGGCCAGATTTTCTTCAATAAGGTATATTTTCTCATTCTTATAGTCAGTCGAGCTCGATATTGGATCTACCTGGTTAGGATTGTTCTCAGCCAGTTGCTGGATCAGCTGCTCCAATCCTAGCCCGAAAAGATAATCACCCAAATTGGTAGGCATACGAACCCCCCGATCAGGACGCTTTCAACTTTCTTCGGGATTATCTAGCTGAGAGTATATATTGAATCATTGATTCCTTCTCTTTGATCGTTGGTTGCCATTGACAATTTATAACGTCTGAATATTAGGTACGTTATAGAGGGAGGGAGGGAGAGAGAGTTACCACCGATCGCAGAAAACAAAAAAATGGCGGATTCTCAAGAGAAGCCGGTGATGTTGGTCGGAATCGACGATAGCGGGCAAAGCTTTTACGTAGTAGAAAAAGGAGGGATGTCGTCAGCAGAAGAGGCAAAAGAAAAGAATGGATTCGTCATAGGATTTGGGATACGATTTTCAACTTCTTCAAGGAAACCACCGCTGCAATTGGGGTAAGCGATTTCAGAAGATGGTGAGGGTGAGCTGGTAATGGAAACTGAATGATTGCATTGATAATAGAAGTAATACTGAGGAAGGGATAGTGTGAAGGCTGCTCCACGACCAGTTTCATCGCCGCCGGAGTCTCCACCAGAGGACATTTTTAATAGAGTCATTGTCAAAATTATAAAGAGAAATGTTATTCCACAGAAAAGGAGGGGAAGAGAGGGATAAACGGAGAGGTGAAATTGGCAGCAAAGAAGGGCGACGGAGTTATGTGCATGGTGCTCCAGAGCCAGGAAATAGGTGGGACCAGCCGAAGACTACCCTGGCGGAGAATAGAAAATTATGTAATTTTATGTATTAATATAATATTATAATTTTAATTAAATATATAATAATATTTAACTAATAACATTTAACTTTTCTTAAAATTTTCTTTCTGTATACCAAACACTAAAAATATTTTCCAAGAATTCAATTTTCTACAATTTTTTTCCAATAACCAAACAAAGGAAAGAAAATTATATTATTTCATTTTCTTTCCTTCAATTTTCTTCAAACCAAACAGACCCTAAAACTCAACTTAGTTTTTCGTACCCCTCATATAGGCCTTAAACATATGCATTTCTTCATGTGATCATGCAAATGAGAAGTACCATTTTTTAGATCACTGCTCAAACTCTTATTACAACCTTTACAATTTTCTTTTTTCTAACCATTAATTTCTACCGTGTTAAAGTGATCCCAAACAACTGAAGTTTTCTTTCTTTCTTTCTTTCACTAAAGAAAATAGATTCACTTCTTCTACCTTCTCATTGGTTGATGGTTCACTAGGTGTAGAATTACTAGCTACGCCGAAATAATATAGTGGTAGACTTTGTGAATCAGTATTAGGTTGGCTACTTGATGCCATCAAACTAATTATTTATATTTACTTTTAGTTAGTTATTATAAAAGGTATTATTATAAAGAACCTACTTACCTAATTACCAAGATCTCAAATAGTTCAAATCTCACAACATTAAACAAATATAACAACCAACATAACTTGTAATTTTTTTTTGGTTGGAATCGTTTGATTTATAGATCTCAATTCTCAAGTACTAGATATTTCATTTTAAGTTCAAATCTCATAACCTAATTACCTAATTATCTCAAATTGTTCAAATCTCACAACATTAAACAAATATACCAACTTACGTAACTTGTAATGTTTTCCTGGTTTGAATCATTTGATTTCTAGATCTCAATTCTCAAATACCAGATATTTCTTTTTCAGTTCAAATCTCAAAACCTAATTATATAATTATCTCAAATAGTTCAAATCTCATAACATAATCACTCCTCACAACCATTTCAGATAAATATTAGTGCAACCAAAACAACCATAAAATTAATTATACACAAGAACTATAAGTATACAGTCAAACCACAAGCTAATTAGAATTTCATAGCCTAATCAGTAATCAGCAGCCGAACACAACTATACATAAGCCATTTTAGATAAATTATTCATGAAAATGGCAAAAGTTTTAAAAAAATCCATAATAATCTAATTAAACCCTAATAATATTAGTTAATTAAGCAAAGCCATTCATGAAAATGGAAAAAATTTTAGCAACACAAATGACGAACGAGCAATAGGGTATAGGGCATATACTTGTTACCAAATTTAGGGGAGATAACGAACGGGAGAAGGGCTACAACTACCACATAAAAGGCTGCAACACAACACAACAAGTTACACAACACTACCACAGACAGAGAAATAGAGAAGGGTGAGGAGAGGCCTAACAACCTATGATTGAGTTCGAGGAGCAACAGTTGGAGTCGGTGAAGTTGGAAGCAAGATCAGCTGATGGAGACAGCAACGAGCCAATGATGGGGCCAATTTGCAATAGAGGAAGAAAAAAGAACAAACAATGGGGACAAAAAAAGAAACACTACAACGAGCCACACAGAGCCACAAAGGTCGAGCTAGTCGAGGACTCCAAATAACTTAGGCAAGGAGGGGCGACTGGGCGATGGTGGTGCCTAGGTTGAAGACTCACAGGAGGTAGGTTGAGCTTCGAGTGAAGTGAGATGGTAGCTTGGGAGGAGTTTGAGCTATTGAGGTCAAGCGAAGTGGCCGTAGGCCACATCGTCACTGGCAAGCCGGCCAACAGTGGCAGGTAGAGGCGTTGCCGTCAAGGTCAAGCAAACTTGAGGTTGAGGCATCGCTGGCAGCCATCGAGGTCGAGTGAAGTAGGAATTTAGGAGATACCCAAATAGGAATGAGGTGAGGGTAGGGGCGAGAGGGACAAGGGGTCAACACAACATACTCAACACTCAAAAGTATCAATTGAATGGGCAGGATTAGTATATTAATGTTAAATCATTTCAAAGTATTAAAAATATATTGTTAAAAATAATTTAATCTAATTATCTAATTTAGATTTAATAGAATATTAGGATTTTAACTTAATTACTATTATAAGCTTAATAAATATATTAATTAATTTAGATATATAGGGTAAAAAGGTAATTTTATATCGGGTTTTATCTTATAGGTACATATACGTATATGGATGTAGATATGGATATGGAGACCCGTTACCCATATCCATACCTAAACCCGATGGATTTTTTTCCTACCGTATCTATTTACCCATATCCATTTGGTATCGGATAAAACCCACCCCATTTACATTACTACCAAGATAAAACTAACCTATCAACAAAAAAAATCAACAACACATACTATATATAAGTTGATACTATACACGCCAAGTACCTTATAATCCTCACCACACCTAAGTAAGGTGTCTTCAAGAACTCATCATATATATGCTCACAACATGAATAATACAAGGGTGAACACTAACTATATCATAAATCAAGCACATCACAACTACAGGGTATGTAACAATGACTAAGAAAGCCACTACAACAAGTTTGGATTTGGGAAAATTCAAAACCATTAGCTTATTTGCCTCAAACATGTATTTCGCTACAACACCTATAAGATAGACAAATAGTGAAGTATGACATACCAATGTACGAGTCCACCAAAGAGATCACATCTCTTTGGCAATAATAATAGAATACCACAAGGTATAATCAACACACAAAATAATATATGAGTCTAACACTAGCTCTAGTACACCAATAATACTACCCATAGTAGGAATAACCAACTTTTACTCAAGAAATTCCTATTTGTTCCACCTACTACCCATATTTCACATCATTAGAATAATATCTATCACTCAGACTGATAACCTACACCTCATCTAAAGCACTCAATAGACTTTTTGATCCACCTTTTATTCAAAAGGAATTAAGACTCACTGAATGTAATAAATCTAGATGTAAATGTTTAACTCAATAAGGCCCCCTTATTCATGCTAATGACACTTCTATGACCCATTCACATCTGTCCAAGACCAAAAATATCCGAGTTCTAAACTCTTAATGTTGCCTCCACTACACCCTTAATAGTTGTGTCAACAAACTCATATAATATCTTGATCTGCTTGCCAACAATCACCACCATAAGTCCTTTACCAACCTTCAATGTATCATTCTCAATAACGCACATATAGCCTTTGTATCTAAGGAACATAATGAAATAAAGCTATTAGTAGTCTCAAGAACATGGTAAATACCATATAGTTTCCTAACCACACCATTATGCATCCTAACACTTACAATCCCAGCAACTCTACATGAATCACTATTACCCAAGATAACAACTTCATGAATAATTTTATATGTTTCGAACCAACTTCTATAAGGACACACATAATAGGAGCAACCAGAATCCAAAATCCACCTATCAACCAATCTTGTAAGTCCATTTGTGGTAATTAATATGTTACCATCATGAACATCCTCAACTATGGCTACATCACCCTTAACAAAATGCATCATCATTAGTATCTATCAATTTTCAATTGGGGATGCATTTTCTAATATGAAGTTTCTTGCAAAAAATATGAAAAACAAAAGTATTAAACTTATCCATCCTAGATTTGGACTTCTTTTTGTCACCAAAACCCTTGCTACAAGCCCCTCACTAAGTGATTCACTTGGACATCCTCCAATTATTTCATTCTCAATCAATTCATGTTGTAGTGAGGCATTCTAGGCATATACAAGAACTAATTCATCATTCCCATACATTACAGTTGAAAATGTTTCTAAGTAATAGGAAAATAGCACAACAACATAATAACCATATTTTTATCATCCAATTTGACATCTATACTCTATAGATCCATCATTATAGATTCAAATTCATCAATATAAGATTTCAAGGATTAAACCTCATCTAATTTTAAATCATGAAGCTATTTCTTGAATAATAGATGAATCATCATAGATTATGTCATATACAAGGATTTCAGCTTCAACCATAAGGTGACACTATTTTCTCTCTATATACTTTCTTTAAGACATCTTTTGAGAAACATAATTTTATAGTCAACATGATATTCAAATTAATAACCCCAAACTCCTCATAAGACACCATTTAAGGCTTATGTGCTTTTCTATATAATGCATTATCCAATCCATTATAAACAAATATTGCCTTCATCTTCAATTTTCAAAACATAAAATTGATAGAAAGATCAAATCTCTCAATTTCAAATATTTTAAATGCTATATGATGGAAATTAATCATATACCCAAAGCTCTAATACCAATGGTAGGGGAAAAATTACCACATGTGAACATCCAAGATCTAATATAACAATCAATCAAGAAATTATAAGATCTCATTGAGAGAATAATAAGAAAAAATAAAAATTAAGGAAACAACAATGATATTTATTACATACAATACTAGTGATTGTAAGGAGAATCAAACAATCTTCACAATATTACTCAATACACAATTCTCTCATAAACATAGGAGAACACAAGAGGAGAGGGTTTGGAGAAGTTCAATAGCGTACCATGATTCAATGGTTTCATACAAAAACTATTTATAGAATTATATAAACAAAGAAAGTGAATAGTAAAAAAATAGGAGAAAACACAAGTTGTGTTAGTAAATATAGAAGATCCTTGTGTTTTCTATAACTTTCAACTTTTGCTAAAATAATGAAGGATCAAGTAAACTAAGATACAAGCCATGTTAAGTAACATACCCCCTGGTGTTTCCTTCCTTGGTCTCATTTTGGCTCCACATTTTCCGAATACATGTATGTAGCAATCCATGTAAGACTACACACACAAATATAAGTCACAATCTCACAAATTTGCTTACTTATTAGATAATACAATAAGAAAATAACTACTTCTAAATTATTTCTCAATATTGACTTGAGAAAGAATTATGATTCTATGTACTAGATTTTTTTTATGCAGGTTTTATATGCTTTTGGTTTTCCTTCTACATTCATTAATTATATTATGGAATGTGTGGCTTCTTGTTCTTTATCCCTCTATCTTAATAGTAATACTTTTCATTTCTGTAAGGGATCTTAAGGATTAAGCCATAGAGACACAATTTCTCCTTATCATTTTTTTTATTTGCATAGAGTATTTTAGTAGACTACTTAATATTAACTTTGCTAGACTTTTCTTCTTTTTTTTTTTCATTGTAAATTTGAAAAATAGTGCTATAACCCATCTTTCTTTTTTTATGACTCAATTTTTTTTAGAGGGGATGTAATTTTATTAGTATTGCAATGGAAACTCTTAAATTTTTTAGAAGAGTATTTTTTAGAGTACATTATATCTTCGAGATGTAAAACTCTCTCCTATGTTGATATATTTGAATTAAATTACTGAATTATCTAGGTTGTTGTTTGCTTATGGATTGAGATATTCCTTATTCTTGGGGTAGCTTTTGATAGAATTGCTAACTTTGTAGGAGCTTCCTTTTGCAACATAAGAAATTTATATCCTCCTGGAAGGTTAAATGTTTTTCAAAGTAAAAGGGGGGATTGGGGTTGAAGGATATTACTACTTGGAATAATTATCTTATGTGAAAATATATTTGTTTTTTATAGGGTGAAAAAGAGTCCTTTTGGACTAAATGGATTCACACTCACTATCTGAAGGGATAATATATGATCTAGTTCATCCTAATCCACAAGACCTCCCCAATTATGAAATCTAGGTTTGAGTCTTGGTATACTACTTATAGTTTCTCTTCACATATTGTATATGATTTTTCCAAGTTTAGAAAGATGGTTTGGAAGGCACATTCACTCATTTAGAAGGTTTACATCACTCCCATAGCTTCTTTAGTTCTAGGGATGCCTATTTTGAAGTGCCTTGACACTAAAGATTAGCTTCCCTTTTTTATTATGGATCTTACTTGTCCTCTTTATAATATTATCAATAAACACAATCCATGTAATAACCCAAATTTATCCTAACCTTAATCCTAATTGATTAGTATATTAATATTTTTCCTAATCCTTAAAACTTAACTCTAACCCCAAATACCCCTTCTTCCTTTTTCCCTTTTTTTCTCTTTCCCTTTTTATTTCTTTCCCCTAGCCTTGTCTTCCCCCAACTGATTTTATTTTTTAGTTTGGTTACTATTATCAAATCATCTAACTATTTTCCTAAACACTTATTCAACCTCCCTTCATTTAAGTGTTTATTATGCCACAATATTATCCCCATACCTTATTTTCTACATCCTAACCCTAAAACCTAACCTCACTCCCAAATTTCCTTTATTTCATCCATTTTGCAAACAAACAATCATCCATATATCCCTTCTCCCTCTCACCTCTTGGTTATTTATTGCATCCTAATCAAACCCCCTCATCTCCTTTTTTTCTATAACATTTCTTTATATGGACTTCCTTGTTGTCTACTCATATCCTTCCTTCCACTTTACTTTTATTCTTCATAGCACATGCTACATCATTTAACCAATTTAAGGTGCCCACACAACCACTAATTTTGAGAACAACTCCCCCAATCAAACACAACTGAAGCTACAACCACCATTCATGCACTCCAAACCCTTAATGTCTAACCTTCACACTTATCCCAACCTTCACCACAAATTCTCCACACAATCAAGCCTCCTCAAGGTCCCTTCTCCATGTTGTTAAAAGTGTGCAGCTTGTCCACCTAGCGTTGTTGGCCTTACACCTTGTGTTACCAATCTTGTGCTTTAAGTTGCCAAGTTTACACCTTGTATGTTATCGAGCTTGTGCACTATGCATTACCAAGCTTACATTATTTGTTATTTATTTTATGTACCTTGCATTACCAAGCTTATGTTACACAATCGAGCCTCTACATGTGAGCCTTATAATTGGTTGAGCTTGCATTTTCCCCTCACCTAACATGAGCTTCTCATATTACTCCACCTTTTACTTTGTCAAATACTTACACGGGTAACCCCAAGCCAACCTATCTCCTTTGGATTTTCCATCATTTCCTTCCTTATTTTCCTTATCTTCCTTGATTGATATACTAAGAAAAATAACCTTTCATTCTCTTCAGTTTTTAGGGGAACATATAATGGCATTAGAGGCTGGAGATTATTTTTCTTAAATACCATTGATGTGTTATTATAAGGATACATGAATTGGAATAGGTCTTTGATACCATATGTTAATTGTATATAATATCATGCTAGTATAGTTATATTTTCTAAAATAACGTTGTTGGGATTATTCAATTATATTATTGTATCACACTATTTAAGCATGATCATTATATGAAATATTGAGCTTATGTGCTATTACTTGTTTTCAGCCTTGTATTATAACTTTAGGCTTGTTGGCATGATCCATTAATTCAATTAATTTATCAAGAGTGGATATGATTAACTATTATTGTGTTGAAACTTGTTGAGGATTGGAAGTTGATAATGTTGGGATTTATAAGTCTTGTGAAGGGTTGGGTGGTTATCAATATTAAGGGTATTTGGGGTCACTTTTTTTAATCTTTGGAGGATAATAAATATGACATGGTAATTTTTGAGGGTTTTACAATTAATTTTAGGTGTGACATGTTACATTTCATGAGAAGAGACTTGGAGTTGTTTAAGTAAAATAGGTACATTTTGGTCAGTTTGGGTTAAAGGTAGAATTTTGGCATTTTTAAAGTGCTATTAAACATGCTAAAAATTTTGTGTAAAATACTTGGGTTAATCATGAGTGGCATAGGTCAAATTAAGTGAGGAAACAAATTAATTAGGAAATAGTAACCCTAGATTTATGCTTTGTATTACATGTGTAAAATGTTAGAGTTAGTCCATAGTTTTTTGGATATATTGCTAATAATAATATTTTAGGATGGTGCATTAATTTTTTTCGGGTGAGTCTAAAAGAAAGATTTATGTTTGGCTTGTGAAATTAGGGTTTTATCAAGACATTATCGCAATTTTATAGGGAGAGTGACCTAAATTACCTTTGGTTGTATTTTATGTGCATTGTCTATTAATGCTAAGTATGCATGAAATTATTAAAATAACCAAACAGTTTAGTAATACGTTAATTCTTAAAGTAAAAGACATATAAGTCAAGAACACTTGTATCAATCCATTCCACCGATTACGAATAATGTGTAGGAGCATTATGTCTTGGGGTTGTATCATTCTATTCCATCAAATGAGAATAGTAGCCAAGAGTATTATGCTCTAGGGTTATATTAGTTTATTCCATAGGACAAAAATATTGGTTCGGAGTATTATGTCATGGGTTTATGCTAGTCTTTTCCAAGAGCATTCTCAATCTAAAGGTCGTTCACTTTAAATATTAGAAATTTATTAAAGTGACCATGTAATCACACTATACACAATTAGATTCAATTTCCATAAATAATCATTTTTATATATTTTCAATTACTCAATACAATCATAATCAAATTTAATACACAAAGGCCATTTTAGGATCATTATTCATATTTAAACGCATTAGGCCAAAAGTATTAAAATACCCTTTAGACCACAACTACCACTTTATCATCCATTTTAAATACTAATTCTATTTTATTTATTAATTGATCATGACAAGGATAAAATACAATAAATAAATTAGTTAACATGCAATTAAATTACCATCAGAAATAACATTTCTATCCTTATACGTGATATACCACATAAACTTTAACATGCATATAATTCATACAAAACCATATATTCTCATGCTTAATAATAATAATAATAATAATAATAATAATAATACATATGGAGCATGCTTATCAGAATAGATATTATGATATGATTAAAAAGACCAAATTACCCCTAGGACATATAATAATAATAATAATAATAATAATAATAATGATGATGATGATGATGATGATGATGATGATGATGATGATGATGATGATGATAATAATAATAATAATAATAATTGTACTAAAATATGCCTAAGCATGCTCAACCTATCATATTAGACATAAATATTTTATTTTGGCATTAAACCTATTTTAACATGCTTTCATACACATTATATTTTACACAAGTCAATATGCTCCATTTTACTGAATTTCATGCTAACATTATTAAGTAGATAATTATAAGGTAACAAATATGCTTAATACAATTTATACATCAAAACCTTAATGTGTTATCATGTGACATCTCACATTTTAATAAATTATAAAGACTATCTATTTTTTAGCAAAAAAAATTATTAGGCTTCAAAATACACCTTTTTAACCTAAAAAAAACTAACACATTATATATATGAATATCTAACTCCTAAAATAGCAATTAATATCCAAATAGTTATTAAGATAGCAATTATTAAAATACCCTTAGGTTGTAAAAGGGATAAAAGCCAAACTTACACTGCATGGGTTAACAACCTAAGTCATGTACAAGGGGATGTTGGTGGAGGAGAGGCTTTGGTGGTAGTTGGTGGCCTGGCAGAGGGAGGTGAACACTACATAGTTAGGAAAAAAGTGAGGGTTGTGATGGTGGCAATGCAACAAAGAAAGAGAAAGGGTGGCAATGATGGTGGAGGTTGGTTTGGATAAGTGGAGGAGGATGGTGTAGATGACTAGTAATGTTGTGTAGGTCATGTAACATGTTGCTACAACTTTAGCAAAAGCTGATGATTGTTATTGGATGGTGTTTCAAGGAGGCAATAGCGTGAGGAAGGCGGTCAAGGGAAATGAAGGCTCAGATGGAGGTACTAATGTGTATAGGAGGGGCACATGAGTTAGTGCATGGTTGGGAAGAGAGGACACATAGGGTGGGAGGAGGGGCATGCAAGGAAGGAATAGGTAGGGTGAGGCTAACATAATTATACTATGTTGGTGCACAATTTTGCAACATACAAAAAACATAATAAGGTGGGGAGGAAGAAGAAGTAGAGGTGGAAAAGAGTGTAGATGGTCGGATGGTGAAGGTGGTGGTGTTTAGTGGAAAAGGACACGATTGGGGTCGAGGAACCAAAATAGGGGTGGTGTGAGGAGGTGAGGGCTCTATTGGGTAAGGATACTGGTGACAAAATTGATGCTTTGAATAAAGGAAGTCTACACTAATAGAAGTTGAAAAGGAGGAAATGGTGGTGGTTATGGATGCTTCTCAATAAGGGTGCTAAGGTATGAAGCAAGAGAAATAAGAAGACGATCAGGGGGTTTTGTTAGAAAAAGCAAACAAAAATAATTAAAAGGTAGAAGCATTATATAGTTAGTAGGGAGAAATGGTTCAAATAAAGATATGAGGTGAGGTTCTGCATGAGAAGTGGTGGGATATAGGGGCATGTTTTGGGGTAGGAAAATGGCACCATAGAGGAAGGGTTATGTGTGAGAGAGAGATGGTAGGAAAGGGTAGGGTAGGAGTAGACTAGTATTATTTAATTTTTGTTTTAGCTTTAATTCGGTTAGGTTAGGCACCTAGTTAGGAAAAATAAACTAGGGAATAAAATGAACCCATTTAGGATAGGTTTAATAGAAAGGAAAGTGATAAAAATAATCAGGAAAATTATTTAAGAATTTATCTAGGTTATGGGTTAAAGGCTAATAATAAAATAATTAAGCTAAAGTTTAAAGGTTAGACCTCGAATAAAAGGCTAAACATCTGAAAGCAAATATTATGAAATTTTCTGGTATCACAATGATAGAATCAAGTGATTCCCACACATGATCTTTAGGTATAAGTTATTTTTTAGCCTTGCAACCATTATATATTGAGTATAGGGAGTATGTACTCTATGTTTGATGTGATGTAATACCCTTCATTTTTTTTGCTCTTAAAAACCTATTTTAAATATTAAAAAATAGTTTATAAAAATGGAGGTTTACACTATGCTTAATTCATATCTAATATAATTTATAGAGAAAGGAAAAAAAGAATGGTACACAAAGGGAAGGAAGGGAGCTAAAGATAGAATAAAAGAATATCACATAAATTATGAGGAAACCTACATTGTACTCTACTGATTACATTACCATGTTTCCCTACAATTCAATTTGGGTAGATTCTATATCAAAATGTGAGCATTCATATTTGATGAGTAATTAATACACAGATGCAGTATCCTTAAGCTTGGAAATGAAGAAAGAGTACTCTAATTGAAGCTAATAAAGCACAAAACAAACCTAAGAACACCCCAACATACATATGTCAAAAGGGTAAGTTGAGTAAAATAAAAACAATATTTAAGAGACCTTTTCCTAGATCCACTTGAATCATTGAAGAATAAACGTCACAATTATAGAGGCTATTTTAATTTTAGAACTTCCAAATATAATTTGAGTTCGTGAACTCATTTTTATCCTTTATTTTGTTAAGAAAGAGAAAAATCTTGCACTAAATGGTTATCGAGGTCATCAAATGGTGGTGTTAGTGGTTGGAAAGGCAGGGATTTGTTTATTGGTGGAGTTGAGGTGACTTGTCAATTGGGTCAATCTCCTTTGTGTAGAGGAATAATAACAAAAAAAAAGGAAAGAAGAAAATAAAAAGAACAAATTTTATTTAATATTAAATAAATAATATCAAAAATATTAAATAAATAATAAAGTTATGTGATAAAATGAAAGTAAATGAATAGCTATAATATCTTATTGGTTGGTTAATTTTTAGTGTTATTATTAAATTCACAATGTTAAAAAAAGTAGATAAAATTAAAAAATCTATAATATAAAAGTTGAAAATTGTGGAAAAAAAGAAGAAGAAGAGGGAAGTGGATAAAAAAATGGAGGGAAATGATAAACAATATAAGCTGGGGAAAAATCCTCATATTGCATCCAAACATTTGAATATTTTGAAAGTTAACAGGAAGTAAATGATTATTGTTTGGAGAAGGTTACATGGTGTGTAACCCTAAAAACTCAATATTGTTTGGTGACTTCTTAGAAACTCAGTGTTATTTCATATATTTAACCTAAATACATTGTTATTTTGTGCATTTCCCTTGATATTATTTAGGCATCATAGGGTGATCTGCTACAAAGGATATTTACATCATTTTACATTAGACTTGGATCGATGGAAGGAAAAATTGGACAAAAAAAATTTTGGGGTATTTTTTTTATAGTTGTCATCATATATGAAGAAAAATGAGTTAAATATAGTGAAATTCATTTTGTTCATATTGGCTAAAACTTAACCCCAAATTTAAGAAAGTTATTACCAATACTAATGGGAGGGTTCTCTTGTGTGATTTTCTCTAAACATGAGGTTATATGCTACGCCAAAAATGGGGCATGATTATCTTATATGAATTTCCCAAAACATAAGGTGATTTCATGTAATTTGTAAAAATTAAAAAAAAATTAGAGCATTAATAAATTTCTCTCTTTTTTCCATCACAAGAAAGGAAATTTTGTTCTCTATATATATTAAATGTATCATATAAATGGGATATTTATAATAGTTCTTTTCAAAGATTTATGAAAAGTTAAAATCTCTCACTTTGCTTAAATTTTATCAAATAAATTAAATATAAATATGATATTTCTTTGTTAAAGTGAAATTTTTTTAGTGCATAGGGTTATTTGGTGCACTAAAAGTCTACATTATTTTTATTTTTCTTTTTTTTGGAGTGTTACTTGGTGAAAAGGGAAGTTTTGGGGGGAAATGCACCAAAAAACCTTGAATTTTGTTTTTAAAATATATGAAATAATGCAAATTTTTTTATGAATTTAACCCTGAGTTTAGAGATTATCACACCAAGTAGCCTTTTGTTATTTTATTAGTAAAATTTAGTGAAAATCTAATTTTACCATTACTACCTATTAAGAGGGAAAAAAAATATTGTACCATTCCCTTACGATCTAATCTCCTCTGTTTTCCCTTGCCTTCGCAACAAATTGTCTATACCTCCCCCTTTATATGTCCTCCATTATTTCTACCTCCAAATCCACTTACTAAAAAATAAACAAAAGATAATAAATTTATGGGAGCTCATGCAAGTCTCAGTAATGATAGATTTCATTTATATCATCTCCATTCTTTCCACTTTAAACCCTCATCACCCAAATTATTCTCTCCTATATTCAATTGTAATAAAGAAAATAACCACATAAAATTTTAGCTTTGATCTTCAATTTTCTTAGTGATCTTGTGAATGTCATGTACCAATATTACATGGTTATTATTTTTGAAATTGTATGATTTATTAATTTATTTCTTCTATATTGATCATACTAAAGATAAAGATGGAAATTCAAGAAGATGGTAAAATATTGAACAAGCAAAAGAAGATTTAAGAAGAAGAGTACACCAAACGGGGCTTTAAAATATTGAAAAACACATAACTTAGTTTTTAGGTTAGATGATTTCATTTTGGTTAATTTATTTAGATTAAAAAAGGAAGGTAAAAGTGAATGGATTATTTGGTTAGTTATTTTGACTTTTAAGTAAGGCTACAATAGTTTTTTCTTCTTAATGGTTAGTAAGGGTTAGAAGTATTAAGCATAAAATTAGTATTTACTAAAGCTTACTAGAAAAAAGTAACATAAGGATAACTAATGTGAGAATATATAAACATAGGGTTATACCATGAATTCCTAAAAATTTAGGGTTGTTTCGTATATTCTTAAGAAAACTCAGCGGTATAGAGTAAAATTTCCCTAACTTTTTTCATTTTAATTGTTTAAGAGAATGAATATGTAAAATGTTAAGGTTATTTAGTGAAAAGGGTAATTATTATAGTTTCATTATAGCCGTCAGAAGTATGAGAAACAACTAGTTTGGATTTTTTTTATTGGTTTGGAGAGTTAACTAATATAAAAGGATATTTTATCATTTTACTTTCGAAGTGAATCAATGGAGCTTAATGTGGGAAAAAATAACTTTTGGGGTATTTTAGTTTATTTAAAAGTATATTATGGAGATAAAGAGATTAAATGATTGGTAATTATACTAAAGGGTATTTTGGTCATTTTTTAAAAGTTAACTCTAATTTTAAAAAATTTAATGTAAAAGCTTATGGCATGGTTATATGGTGTAAATTTTTCTTAACATAGGGTTATATAGTACAATAAAAAATAGATTAGGGTTACATGGTGTAATTTTCCTAAAATATAGGATTATATGGTGTAATCCTATAAGTTAATTTTAATTTTTATATGCTAAACTGAAACATTTCAAATATTTTTATTATTCTTAAACTTTTAAAATTTTAAAATAATTTATTTAAAAAATATATAATTTAAAAAAAATCATTAAAAATCAAAAACTCCATATTTTTTCAATTAAGATTAGAAAATTGTGTAATATTAAAGTTTTTATTATTTTATTAACCTAAAAAATATATTGGTGCTTAAGTAAAAATAAGTCTAAAACACATGATAATATCCAAATGAAATTATGTGAAATGATGGTAATAGAATAAGGCTTAATGTCATAATATCTTAGTAAAATTTACCTTTATTTATACTCCTAGGAAAAGAGAAGAGAATGTCATAATGAGAAATGCATCTTTTAATTTCTATCATTTTTTGTAATGTAACTTATGAAATGAAACAAACTTAGAAAGCTAATGTGAATAATATTGTGAAAAAAATTAATTAATTTTTATTGTAGTGAAGTTTCCCCATTATCTATTTGGGTCTCAAATTGCAACACATCTTGCAAATTATACAACAAAACTCTACACCTAAATTATTCATCTACAAAAAATAAAATGTTAAACAGCTTGTACTATATACATTACAACCAGTTTATATAGATTATTATTTTATTATTTGAACTTAATATTCCATTGTGAAATTAATATTATGCCCTTTAGTATGGTCAAATTTTGAGACATACAAAATTACATATTAAATTACTTAGATATTTTTTTTATATACGGTGTATGTGAAGTACATCAACAACTTTTACATTTTGGGTGTTATTAAAAAAAAATGTGCAGCCCTAAAACCCAAGATCATATACACATCTCAAAATATAAAATATATTATATAAGATAATATGATTATGATTGTTTTTTCCTTAATAATGAAGTAGCAAACACTTTTCAAAGAGTGATTCAATGCAAACTTTTATATTGTCTTTATTAGTTCCCAATTTTACAACTTGTGTCTTTGTTTCTATTTATTTTTGCACATTTTTTGGGAGCATACACAAGTACACAATATCAAAGTCAAATTTCTAATTTTTCCATATCATGCTTTATGGAAAAATGCATAATAATAGTCTATTTAATGTTCTTTAGGTATGATATATTAATAGAGGAACATACAATTTTGTAATGAAAATGATGCACAAAAAAGCTCCAATTTTAGGCAAAATAAAAAAAAATAACCCTAGGTTTTATAAATTTTATTAAATAACCCTTATTGTAACACCCTAAAATTTAATACTTAGAAAAACTGTAAAACCAATCAACAAAAATATAATAATAATAATAATAATAATAATAATAATAATAATAAAATATGACCAAAACCTAACTTGTGACGGTTTCATAGCCAAAGTAACTTATTCATGAATATTAGGGGTGGTCAACTTAAGATTAAGGCAAAAACCAACTACAACCAAACAAAAGCAAAAGAGAGATTTTAAATACATTTAACCAAAGTTTTACAACACTTGATGCCCTAAAGAGGTAATCAAGGGGACAAGCAATTACAACGAGAAGGAGACACTAAATTGACCCTAAGCAATATGACCTAAACCTAAGGTGCCAATAGAACCTAGAACAACTTAAAAGTTATAATATTAATACACCTTCCTTGAATTGATTAAATTACAATGCCTTTTAAGAGGTAGCCTACCCACATTACATGTAACATGCGATAATAGAAAATCATGCCAAAAGCATATGATCAAATGCATTGTAATTATCCAAGATAATAGGATCCCATAATTTAATTAATGATAGTAATCCATCCTGAAACCCAAACAAAGGCTTAAAAGAGACATGATTCAAGTTGTAAAATAACCATAAGATATCAACAAGTCCTCCAAATAAGTTCCACAATCAAAATGGTGTTTATTGATTATACCAAACCTTTCCACATTTATCAAGACAATCCTAATCTAATTATTAAGAGGTATTATAGTGGTTTTCTAATCCAATTCAATTCAATCAACCAATAATAAAACCTTGATTAGAATACAATCCCAAAATATAAAGCAATAATAATATAGGGATAAGCACACACCAAAAATCAAACCACTAACTGCCTAGCATCACATTAGAGAGGTCACACAACATCAAATCATTTATAACAACCACTAACTTTCTAACATCATGTCACAAATATGACATGACCTAATTCATGTATACACAACCTCAACACTAAAATCCTTAAGTATTTTTATCCCTGTAGGATTTGTGGTTCCCCATGAGTAGAAATGATTATTTTGACTTGAAGGTCCACATTAGAGTAAATTGCCTACTAAGGCATGTGATCCCTTTCTAAACTTAAGTCTTTCACTTTAAATAATTAGTGTCTTATTTAATTTAATATTATGATTCCAACATACTAAGATCTGTAACCATAATCCATTAATCAATAAAAGGACCTTAAGGGTCACTTCAAAAATTCAATCTTTCAACCAATTCTAAGGGCCATGAAGGTCATCATAATTAATGTCGTCATGACCTAATGTAGACATCACACCATAAGCTGAAAAAATATCTAATTTCAACCAATCAATCATTTCCAAATTTATTTCAATGTCCTAACCTAGGTCAAATTAAAATATAGGTAAACTAAATTTAATCTAATATAATTTTTCATGCCTAGCACATTTCATTTAAAAATAACCGAAATTCCCTTTAACCTTATTCACCCTTCATTATCTGATTCACCACCAAACTTTATTATGATGAAAATTTCTCATGAGAAGAGTAAAATACAATCATTTGAGACAATCTAGCAAGAAAGTAAGTTTGAAAGACAGTAAATGACCATTTTATTCCTATGTATAAGTTAAGTACAAAAACTTTACATAACCTTAGCATGCATATCTAACATTATATAAATTCATGCTAATCATTCAATATAAATCCAAGGAATGAAGTTGACACTTAAGGTAACATAAATAATCATGATACATGAAAGAAGAATTTCTACCCTAGCCATGTAAATAAAGATTCACTTAAAACTAATCCTAATCACATTCAAATGCTATCATGCTACATATCAAATTTAACTACAACATAGAAGGAATGTAGTGGCATACTTAGCAATGTAAGCATATATCTTTGAGGCTTAAAATACTTATTTGAAACCCTATCCTTAGACATGTATCAAACCTAACAACATTAAAACACAATTTTTACATGCTTAGTATTACATATTTCTAGATACAATTCTAACATATGTGGTCTTAAAATAAGGCCATGATATCATGCATAATAATTAAATATTAACATGTAAGCATACATAAATTGCAAATAAAATCATAAAATCTATTGTCCTCATTTTTCTTGGGCAAAAACAAAATCTTGCATTACATTAAGCCCTAGGATGCTTCTACCCAAGAAAAACCAAACATACTCATATACAAGTCTTACCATCTTAAAAGTATGCTTTGATTTACCTACTCTCCAAGTAATAGAAAAATATAACAAGAAGAATCAACCCTAGCCTCCAATATACTTCCTTCTTATCCTTAAAAAAACCCAATAAGGTATCAAAACTAACTCAAGAAATACTAGAACATAGAAAATATAGCCACAAGCAAGACTAATATGTGTGAATAAATGATACGCAAGGGGGTTGGTTTTCATGAAGGGTGTACGGGTTCAAGGGTGGAGTAAAATTTTCTCCTCTTGCTACAAAGGGAGGGAGAAGAAGGTTAGTTCACGTTGGAGATGGGTTGTAATGCAATGGTGCTTAAGAAATGCATGATGGTTAATGTGAATCTTACATGTAGGTGGAAGGCTAGTTGTGTCAAAGGGGCACACAAAGAAGATTGGGTTACTTAATGTCTTCATTTCGTGGGTCACACTGTTGGTTGCTTCTTGTGTGAGTCCTTCACGTTACTAGGGGTGGATTCATTAGGTTTTATTACTGCAAAGCTAGTGGAAATGTAGGTGTATCATGTAACAACCTAACTCTTGCAACTAAAAGTTTTCAATTTTATTGAAGCATAATATCAACATAAATGGGTGTTATTGCCGTATTCGACATAAGTGTGGCTCACATAACCATCCTTATATCAAATTCAAGGTAAAACATGTAAGACCTATAACATGATAAATAGAGAATGATAGAAATTCATAAACTTAAATAGGAGTTAGAGGATAACTATGAGTATAAAACCAAAAATACATAAAAAGGATACATCAAAAATAAGAGCCCCAAAAGGTATCCTAACCAAAAGCAATAATTGGATAACATGACTCTATGCACAACCTTAATGCATAAGAATCACTCCCCCACAAATAAAGCATCATAAGCAACAAAGTCATCCAAAGAGACCTCATTGATTTGCAAAAAAACACATGGTAATTTTCTTATGGGAATGAGAAACACCCATCAAAAGTATGATCGCTACACTACATACTAAGTAAGAGGACAATACAACTAAAGTAAGTATGAATACATATTTGCATATATTTTTTTACCCTTTTATTCTTAGCTTTTGGTCTTTTATTTAAATAATATATGAGAAAAAATATAATTTTGTGCTTAAGTGATAATATATTTAATTATTTGAGCTAAAATGTATAAAATGAATGGATTTAAACTATGAGATTATTTATTAATTATTTTAATGTTATTTTGTAAGTAAAATAAGAAAAATTAAAATTAAAAAAAGGTTTGAGTCCTTTGGACAAAAGGCCAAAGATTGTACAACCTAAGCAAATGAGGCCTAACAATAAGGCATAAAAGTAGAATAAAAGGAAGGCACGAACAACACATTGGCCATGACCGTAAAGAAATCTATAGAAGGTGAGAATGAGAAAAAAAAATGAGACAGGGGCAAGGAGAAGGAAAGGACGATGACAAGGAATGAGGAAAAGAAAAGAAAAGTGTCACAAAATGGATAAGAGAGTGAGAGAGAAAATGTGCAACATTAGAGAGACGAAAGAGAGACTAATAGGTAGGTGGTTGATAGGTGTAGGAGAAGGACCAGTACACGAAAATAGAGAAAAAGAGAAAGGGAAGGAAAAGAAGGCTGATGGTAGAGGAGAAAGAAAGTGTAAAGAGAAAAGAGAGATCTAAAAAGTTTATTTCAAATGAAATTAAGTAATTTTTCATCTATATTTATTTTTAGTTATTTATTTCTCTATTTTTAATATATTTTTTATGTAATTTATTTATTTTTCATGACCAGATAAATATTTTTTTACTAAGAAATATATTGAAACTCTAAACTATGCACTGACATATAATATTATTTTTCTTTATTTCATGATATTTTCCTTTGAATCTAATTTAAGTGTTATAATTTATATATATGATTCTAGTGCGTATTAAGTGCATGCCTTATTTTGGATTCTTTATAATGACATTATGTAGGATTATATGCCTGTTAGGCAGCTATATGAACATGATATATATATTGCATTGAGGTTAGATGACAATAGACCTAATAGTTTTGTGATTCTAACTAAGGTAGTAAATTTTTTGGATATGTATGGGTCAAAGGAGAGGATTACAACTAGACATACTTGAGGTACTAGTTTGGATAATTAGACTAATATAATTCTACTTGTGCTTAATGCTTTAAATCTAGTTAAATATAAGAGTTGTTTGTTAGGACTATACTACTAGAATTTAATAATAGCTCTTTATCATATTAATTATTTCAGGGAAGTAATATTGTCTTTCTTATGATTAAAATATGACTTAGAAATTGTTTTTATATTTATACCTAGTCTGATGATAGATTTTGACATCCCTAGTGCATTCATCATCATATTAGTATTAATTTATAATTATTTTCTTATTTGATTTTATTTGGTTTTTATTAATTTATTGTTTATCCTCTATGACTATATTTTATTATTATTTATTTTTTGTGATTTATAATATTTTATTTTATTATTTATGAGCTAGATAAATATAGGTAATCCATCTCAATCCCTGACCTAGAACGATACCCTTATTTGCTAATACTACAATTGATAACAAGAGGGTTTAAATTATCTGTTGACTATGGTCACACCAAGTAAGGTTACATAAAATACATAAATTCATATAAAAGAATAAACATACCCGTGTGTTAACATAAAGCAATTCAAGATAAAAAAAATATAATTCAAGAACACGGTACTATATATAAACATGATCCATACTTTTATTTATTTTAAGTTCAAGGACCCCACTATTCTTAATCTGGTGGAACAAACTAAAGCATATATCGAGGTAGAACATATCTGACCCAATATTATTGTTAGGTGGAAAGGACCTAATCAGAACAACACAATATTGACCAATATTTTTAAACTAATGGAACTATCTGAATCACTTATTAGGGTAAAACACATTTGAGATTATTATCATCCTATGGAATGGGCACAACACCTTTATCCTTACTCACATAATCTTTCACTTTAAGTGATTAATATCTCATTCATTAGTTACTTTACTAAAAATCATATTATCTTTCACTTTTAGTTCAAAGCCCCCACTATTCTTAATTTGGGGGAGTGCACCTCTGAGGGTAGAACACTCCCGATCCATTATTATCATTCAGTGAAATAGACACACAATACCTTAACTCTAACTCATGTGATGTTTCACTTTAAGTGATTAGTATATTATCCATAGTTTTTTAATCAAGATCATTATGTAGGAATCATGTATATATGCACAACACATAATTGAAACATGTAAAGCACAACCACATAGTTATCGAGGCATTCCCTAATGAAAAGGTCAATATTTTCCTTAATAAACCCTAATTTAACAAGATGAGAATACCTTATCTAATAGGACTCATCATATAACCAAATTTAGTTTACAAAATTAAAATAATATAATTAATATCATAGTTAAAAATCAAGGTGTAAGTCTAACATCTTACACATGTAATAACAAACATGTCTCTAGGGATACATTTTAGAATTCAAGTCATATTCTCATATTATTATACTTATTCTACTCACTGTTATCCTAAATATCTTGAATATCAAACTCAACATATTTAAAAGTGTATTTCCCTTTCATAATCACCAGAATTCCATATTTAACCCCCTTAATAGAACAAAATATCCTAATATTACCAAAAGCCTCAAATCTCATATTAGATAACTTATGTCTTAATAAACCATCATTTGATACCATTACATATGGAATAATTTATAATGCCCTCAAAGCTTATCGTGACATGATTATTTTTCATATTATCATCAAATGACCAACATTCCTTTATAATAGTCAAAATAATCATATTTTCACAACAGAAAAAACCTTACGAGTCACAATATTAATAATTTTCAACCTCCAATTTATATATATCATCATAAAATATATAACCACAATTATATATATATACAATATATCTTGATACATACCAATCAATAATATGCACAAACACATGCTTTCACAACTTCTTACTTTTTATCTTACACCATAAGATATCATATAATATAATTTTTATGATAAAATCATCCATATAATGTTACCAAACATGATATCACATACAAATATATATGCTGCACATAAAATCTCTAGCTACAACACTTATCATTAGCAAAAGAACACTAGTCTCTAAGCATAAATAAGCCTAATCCACCTCTTCCAAGATCACTATAAAATCAACTATAAAACAAGAATAATACACAATTATAAAGATAAAAAAAATTAAGGTAAAAGAGGGTGAGAATGGGGATAACCAAAAACACGTGGAGGAGCTTGGGCTGCGTGGGAGTATGGTGGAATACATGGTGTAAGGAATCATGCATGGAGGTGCTAAGATGGAGCACGATGAGTGATAGAGGAGAGGGCACAGTTGTGCCAAGGAGAAGGCTAAAGGTGCATGGGCATGCATGTATCACCATGCATGGGTTGAGAAGAAAGATAAGCATAAGTAAGAACAAAAGGGTATGCACAATTTTGTAAAAGTGCACAAGCTATATGCAAAGCTGTGTGGGCATCATGAGAGAGAAGCACAATTGGGGCATGTGAGGTTTGTTCATTTTTGTACCTCAATAGAATATAAAATAGAGCGTGATGGGGAGGGGCAAAGGAGTAGCTTAGGGTGGTGATGGTTAGGCGACGATGAGGAGGATTGATGGGAAGCTAGTGATAGTTGGTTAATAGGGAAATGGTGGTACTTGGTGGTTGGTGGTAGTGAGTGGTGTTAATGATGAATGATAGTGACTCACAAGCCAGTAAAGAGGGAGAAGAAGGTGTTTTCTTGGGGTTGTGTTGCTGAATGATATTGGAGGGAAGGAGTGAGTTAGGTGAGAAATAAATGAAGTAGGGAGATTGTGGGGGATATTTATATGTGCATGGTGTGCATGGAAACATTGAATAGTAGAGAAGAGGAGGTGTGCATGAAGGACAATTAGGGAAAGGTTGAGAATTTTTTTAATTATGCATGTCCCAATATTTATGGGAGATTATGATAGAGATGGGTCAAGCTATGGGAAGCTTAAAAGAGGGAGTTTGGTAGGGGAAGAGAAGAAGACATCCGTAAGATATAGAAGAAGAAGGAAAATTGTGCATAAGAAGAAGAAAAGGAAAAGGAAAAGGAAAATAGAAAGACAAAGGGAAAGAGGAAAAATATGTGCGGGATTACGGTTATGATTAGGTTTAAAAATGCCATTAAATAAGTAAGGTAAGATTAAAATATTAATCATCTGAGATAAGGGTGAGGTTAAAATATCAATGACCTAAAATAAAATTTTGGTTAAGCTATTTATTACTCTGGATTAATATTAGATAAAATTCAAGGTATTACATATCATATAGTAGAATACCTAAATTTGTTTAATTATTATTTAAACATATTTTCAGCTAAGGACGCTAGTATTGTTATTAAAAAAATTATTCTTCTATCATATTAAATAGGCTAGGAATATTGATTAGTACCTATTGATGTTAATAATGTTGCTTACGAGTTGCTGATAGGGAGATAATACCTATATAAGTTGTAGCTAATAGGTCAAATGTTTCACCTATCATTATTTCTTTTTAATTATGTGTAAATAATCTAGGTTATGTATACATAATGATTTTGTGGTGGTGTCACTTTGATTTGGCCCAACCGATTATTATTAAGCACAAACTAGTAGGTTTTAAGTAGGTTAGGGTATCTATTTTGATGGGCATAAATAAGCTCACTATATCCTCATGTACGAATGAGACCTACATTGATAATTAGTGAAATACAACTCTAATTTTTGCTTTTTCTATCATCAAAGAACTTTATTTATTATTGAGCTTATATTCAAGTTGTCATCCTCTTGTTATTTCATTGATTACCAAATCATCCATTGAATTTTTTTTATACAATAGTTTCATCATAGATTGGGTTTTCAGAACATATACACTCATATTTTTATGTTTCCATCACCTATTTGTTGCGTAATTTGACAAATCCCTACTTATAGTTCATAAAATGGTATCAAATCACCATTTTTTGATCCATTATATTCTAGCATTGCCTCAACCAATTTATTCCATTTTGGCATCATACATCACTTCTGGTGTCGATCTAGTTGTTTTTGCTATGACCCGTACTTGACTTATTGAGAATTAAATGATTCTTTTCCTTATCTATTTAATAATTATTGCTATGAATTTTCTTCATCTATTATGTCTATACTATTCTTACCCATATTCTAAATCTTCGGTTCAAAATCATAAGTTTCTCAACAAATTCGGCTAGGTCTGTTATGTTCTCCACAAGATCTATTTGAGGTCAAACATATTTGTTGAAGGTTTATCCAAACACGTGATAATTCATATTCTTATTCCTTGAATGGAATATCTTCTTACTAAATTTGTAACTTTTGCATAAGATCTAAAAGATTACCCAAAAATTGATCATTTGTTTTGGGTCACTTCACTAAAGATCAACTAAATATATTATAAATTTCATCTTAATTTTCCCAATTTGCAAACTAATATATTAAATAAAAAATATTTTGGTGTAATTGTTTATATCCTAACAAAATACTTTAGATTTCAAACTTGATCCATTGATAGTACTGGAAAAATTCATGTGACAAGAATCGATGGAATTTGGTGATATTTGTGGGATTTTTCAATCGGATTCAATGTCACCAAATAGAGTTGATTGCCTTAGTGTAGTGTTTTGTACCAAGTTGTCTTTTTCCTTTCTTTATTGATTAATTTCTTAAAATTTTATGATAATTGTGATGGTTTGAAATTTACCTACACTAAGAATTTTTTAACTAAATATATGCATATTTGTTTTATTCTATCAGCTCTAGCATAAATTTGTATTTGTCGGTAGTTGTAGCTTTTGCTTCTAAGAAAATAGGCCTAATTCTGTATTACTTCCAATTTTTACCATGGTAACTTCACTTCTTTTACTTCTCTTTCCTTTTTGGGTATTTTTTTATTCATTTTTAAAGTTGGTAAAGTTCCAGATGACCATATGCTAATTAGGTGTTTCTTTTTCAAAAGTGTTCTAAATTGACATTTGACAATCATAGTTTTTATTTTGTATATTTTTTTGGGTCTATCATATTGTGAAATTACTGACCGATTTTAGTTTATGGTTAACAAGAGTGTCTAGGAGTATAGAGGCATGGTAATAATAGAGGATAATGGTAAATATATTAATCAATTTAGTCAAGGTAATCAAATTGGTGTTGTTTCTACTACAAAATTGTAACTATGATTGGAGACATTTAGAATATTCTCACTCATATTTCAACGAGAATTGATAGGATGGAAAACTACCTATTAAAACTTAGGCCAATTTTAATTCTTTGATGAGAAAGCATTTCATTCCTAGATACTACTATCGAGAGTTATATAGAAATTTGCAAACTTTAACATAAGGAAAAAGATAGTAGATGAATATTACAAAGACTTAGAGATGGCTTTGATTAAAGCTAATGTTGTTGAGGAAGAAGATACCACAATAGCTAGTTTTTTTGAGTTGGTTAATTATGGACAAAGTTAATAAGCCTGAGTAATATCCTTATGGTACTCTAGATGAAATAGTTAATATAGCTATTAAGGTTGAAGGAAAACTTAAGAGAATCAAACAGTATAATCCACCAAATATTAAATTTAAGATTAAATTTGAGAATAATTCTAAAGGTAGTCCTTCTAGAAGTTAGAAAGATAAACCAAAACCATATTTCAAGGGTAAACATTTTGAGACAAAATTTGGGAATAACTTTAATAAAATAAAAAACCCACATCTGGTAGTACTAGTGAGTATACTAGATCTAGAGACATTAAGTGCTTTAAGTGTGGGGGATTAGGACATATTGGTTATGAATGTCCTACTAGGCAAATGATTTATATGAAAACAAAAGTGGTGAAATTGAATATGAATTTAAAAGTGAGGAAGAGATTGAATCTAGCAAATTACTTTATGATCATAATTATTTTGATGATGAGGTAGAGATAACTCCTATATATTAGTTCTATATGGTACATAGGGTTCTTACTATCATTAGAAACCCATACCTGAATTTTTTCCAAAGGAAAAATATATTTCATCAAATGTGTTTTATTAATGATAAATATTTTAATATGGCTATTGATAGAGGTAGTTGTGTTAATGGAGCTAGCACATGCTTGGTTTGTAAGTTAGGTTTTTCTACTACTAAGCATACTAAACCTTATAAATTGCGATGGTTGCATGAATTAGATGATGTTAAGGTTAGTAAGAAACTTTTGGTGAATTTGAAACTTGGAAATTTGAGGATTCTGTTCAATGTGACGTGGTACTCGTGCATGTTTCTCATGCCCTTTTAGGTAAACCATGGCAATATGATAGAAACTTTTTAGATGATGGGTATACAAATAGGTATACACTGTATAAGAATAATAGAAAAATCACCTTATCACCCCCTTACTCCTATAGAAATCTTTAAGGATCAAGCAAAAATGAAATATAACTGTGAGGAGTTGAATAAGCATACATTTTGTGGATATAGTGTTAAGGAACCTAAGAAATTTTATGGGTTTTACACTAAGAGATGTCATTGATCAAGCTTTGAAAAGTAACATACCTATGTAATTGATGGTTTATAAGGAGTGTTATGAGGCATAACCTAATATGCTTACTTTTTTACCTAATAATGTGAGGAAAGTACATGTTGATAACCCTAATTTGTTTCCAGATGGGCATCCCTAAGGGAATCCTACAATAAGAGGTATAGAAAATGAAATAGATTTTATAGCTAGCAATGTAATTCATAATAGGTTAGCTTATAGGGAAAATATAGAAGAATTTTAGTTAAAAAGGTAAGTTACTAACCTTTTGAAGAAAAGGGTACATTAGAGAATCTGTGATTCCATGTATTGTTTCTACTCTTTTAGTTCTTAAGAAACTAAAAGTTGGAGAATGTGTATAGATGATAAAATAGTAAATAAAATTACAATAAAGTATAGGTATCCAGTCGTTAAGATTGATGAAATGCTTAATCAATTACATGGGTTTGTAGTATTTTATAAAATTGATTTAAAGAGTGGTTACCATCAAACAAGGATGAAGATTGGAGATAGATGGAAAACTTCCTTTAAAAAACTTTTAGGTTATATGAATAGTTGGTAATGCACTTTGGATTAACAAATGCTCCAAGTACTTTTTATGGGATTGATGAGCCATGTATGGATATATTATATTGGGAAATTTATGGTTGTATACTTTAATGATATGTTGATATATAGTCAGTCAATGAGTGAACATCTTGGACATTTGAGGGTTGTGTTGGATGTGTTTATGGAATAAAATTTATATAATAATCTATCCAAATCAAGATTTTATATTGAAAGTATCATATTTTTGGGGTTTGTGATAAGAAAATATTGTGTTACTGTAGATAATGAGAAAATAAAATCCATCCAAGAATGGCCTACTCTTAGGACTATATTTGATGTTAGGAGTGTTGATGGGTTATGTTCTTTCTATAGGGGCCTTTTGATTAGCACAATTTTTGCACCATTAAGTCTGATGATTAAAAAGAATGTTGGATATAAATGGGGTTTAGAACAACAAAAAATCATTTGAAATGCTAAAGGATAATTTGACACATGCTAACAAAAAATCATTTGAAGTGCTATAAGCTGCAACATGCTTTATCTTCGTTTTTCTTGAGAAAGTTTTTAAATTTTATTGTGATGCCTCAGGTGTTAGTACAGTTTTCATCCTTTCTCAAGAAGGTAGAATTATTACACACTTGAACAAAAATTTATGTGATGGTACTAATAAATACTCTACTCTAGAAAAGGAACTATATGCTTTAGTGAGAGCTTAGAGGTTTGGTAGCACTATTTATGGCCTAAAAAATTTATTATCCATAGTGATCAAGAGGATTTGAAATATTTGAAGAGTCAATCTAAGCTTAATAAAAGGTAAGCTAAGTGGATTGAATTTATAGAACATTTCTCATATGTAGTTAAGTATAAAAACAGTGGAGATAATATGGTAATAGATGCTTTCTCTAGACAATATACCTTAGTGAACACTCTTGATGAAAATATGTTATCTTTTTCTAACATTAATACTTTATATATGGATGATCTATATTTAAGGGCATATAAGCTAGTTGTAGTACTGATGTCTACGGGAAATACTATGTCTTTAATGGTTACTTGTTTAAGGAAAATGAACTTTTTGTGCCTAATTATTCTTATAGGAAAACTTTGGTTCAGGAAGCCCATAGTGGTGGATTCATAGGTCATTTTGGATACCAAAATACCTTATACATCTTGAATCATTATTTCTATTGGCCTTAAATTAAAAAATGATGTCCTTAAACATTGTGTGAATTGTATGGTGTGTAAGCATGTGAAGTCTACTTCACAACCTTCTAGTATTTATACTCCACTACCCATTCCCACTAAATCATGGGATAATATTTCTATTGAATTTATTTTGGGAATACTTATAACTAATAGAAGAAAATACTTTATCATGGATATGGTAGATAGATTTAGTAAGATGGCATGTTTCATACCCTATCATAAGAATGATACTATTGTTATTGTTTTCAATTTTTTTCTTTTCAAATGTGGTAGGATTGCATGGTATACCTAAGACCATAGTGATTGCATAGTATACCTAGGGCCATATTATTTGATTTATATGTAAATTGATTAGCCATTTTTGGAAATTTTTATGGGGGTAAACTGGTACTAAATTATTATTTTCCACTACACGCCATTTCCAAATAGATGGATAAATAGAGGTAGTTAATAGAAATCTAGAAAATATTCTTACACCCATACTTGAAAAGAGTCTTAGATGATGTGAAATAGTTTTACCAAGTGGTGTTTGTGTACAATAGGGCAACATATTCTACTACCAAGAAGTCTCCTTTTGAGGTTGTATATAAGTTTAATCCTTTAACACTTCTAGACTTAATTTCCTTACTATTTTCTAATTTGGTCAATTTTGATGTTGAATCCTATTTTAAACAAGTTATGTCTTTGAATGATGAAGTTAGGAAATAAATTAGTCATAAGGTGCAGGAGATGGTTATCCAAGTTAATAGGAAGAGAAAGAATGTTGTATTCTAGCCTATTTATTTACTGTGGGTAAACCTTAGGAAGGAATATTTTCCAAACCTTCATAAAACAAAGTTAGACCCTCGTAGTGATGGTCCCTTTATTGTTTCAGAGAGGATCAATGATAATGCCTGAAAAATTGATTTTCTAGTAAAATTTGGGAATGTTAATAACTCTTTTAATGTTCTTGATCTTTACCCTTTTATGGGTATGTGTAAGATTTTTGATATGAAAGCTCTCTAAGAAGAGAGGGATGATGTATACCTAAATTTGCTTAATTATTATTTTAAAATAATTTTAGCTAAATGTGCTAGTACTTTTATTTACAATTTCTTCTTCTATTATCTTCAATAGGTGAGGAAGCTTGGCTAGTAGTTATTGATTTTGATAATGCTACTTATAGGCTACAACTAGGGAGATGATACCCATATCGATTATAGTTGATGGATTAAATGTTTCATCTTTTATTATATCTTTGTAATTATATGTAAATAATATTGGTTGTGTATACATAATTAGTTTGTAATAATGTAATGGAATGTGTCCCTTTGATTTAGCCTAACTATTATAGATTAAGCCTAAATCGGTGGGTTGTAAGAAAGTTAGGGTATCTTATTTTATGGGAATATATAAGCTCCTTGTATCCTCATGTATGGAGGAGACTGACATTAATAGTTAATGAAATAAAGCTCTAATTTTTTTTTTTAAGAACTTCCCTTCTGAATGAGCTTCTACTTAGGTTACCTGAAATGCCCCGAAAATTTCTAATTCTAAATATTATATTTAAATGAGATTTTATCATAAAGATTAATTGAATAAATTATTTTAATTAAAATAAAAGGAAATTAATTAGGGAAAATCAAGAATAAATTTATAAGTATGTTAATTAAGGGAAATTGGGTATTTTAGCTAATTAAGGATTTTATTTTAGAAATCAACTAAACAAATTATTTTATTTAAAATAATGAGTAGAAAATAGTTTCAAATTAATGTTAATTTTATAAATAAATTAATGGAAGAAAATTAGGGTGTTTTGCTAATTAAGATGGAATTTATGGAATATCTTTTAAAAATCCTAATTTAGCCTAAAAAGGGATTTAAATATTATTTTATTTAAATAATATTATTTTTAAATATTTTAAATATTCAGATTAATTTAATTGGCCATAACCTAATTATTTTTCTCCTTTCCTTTTTCCCTTTTTCTTTTTCTTTCTTCCTTTTTCCTTTTCTTTTTCTTTCTTTTTCTTCTTTCCCTTTTTCCTCTTCTTTTTTCCCGGTTGGGCTGCCCTCTCCCGTGGCCCAATCTTTTTCCCCTTCTTCCTTTCCCTCAGCCCAGCCCGCGAACGCGCGACGTCCTCCTTCCGCCCTGTTCAGCGCCGCGTTTTGCATCCTTTTCCGCTGAAGCTCATCGTTTCATTTAATGCACCCTCGACCGCGCGCGAACCGGCCCGCCCCCTTTTCTTTTCTTTTCCCGGCCGACCGGTCCCCCTCCTCTTCTTCTTCCTTCTTCCTCCTTTCTCCTCCGTCGACGCCGCTGCAACTCCCTCCCCTGTCAATGGCTTCTCCTGCTACGGTGAATAATACCGGTCGTTTCTTGTCTCATTGTCTTCCTCTTAACTCCAGGAATAAATTGGCATAATTTTCGTGCGTTAACTCTCACCCATTTCTCCTCCCCAACCTCTCGAAACCCCGAAGCAAACCAAACGTCAGCCGATCAATTACCGCCACCGGCCACCCAAATTATTGCAATTAAAACTTCCATGTCGACCTCCAGCTCCTCATTATCCATTCCAACATCTATAAATAGCCTTGATATAGGAGTTTTTAGAGTTTTTCTTCCCCGAAAACCCTCGGCCCAAGCTGCCGCCACCCCAACTTCAGACGCCTTTTCCGCCGCCGTCAGCCAACCTCAGCGCCATCGAATCATTTCATTTTCTTCCCTGAAATTTTATCTAGCTAACTAAACCATTTTCACCTCTCGATTCTTCTTGCACGGGCCTCCATAGCCGTGCCAAGTTGGTTGCTCGTTCTCGCCGGAATTTTGACCCCGAAGCCTTAAACCGCCTTCCACCGCCGTGCGCCGCCACCTTTGGTTGCACCACCACCATCATTTTGTCCCTCTCCTCCTAGGCAACAATAAACACCTCTTATACCACCTCAATTCTCCCTATCTTTTTCCCAACATCCATCTTTTTCTACTTTCTTCTATTTTTCCGGCCACCGCCGCCGCCGCCGTGAACCACCGCCGGTGCCACCTATCCCCACCAGCTTAAGGTTGAACCCTAGACCCTCTCAACCATTTTCCATATTATTATAAGCCTTGATTTAATTTATTTCAATTATTTGCATATAAATACCATTATTATTATTCTTAATATTTATATTCTTAATATGTTTTATTATTATTTGATATAAAAATTTATGCTAAATTGTACTTGTAGGGTGGAGAGTGGTAATGAAATAATTTTATTGTTAGTTTCGAAGTTTAAGTTATTATGGGATTATTATCATTCTTCTTCTTATTATTATTAATATAATAATTATTAGAATAATTATTATTAACGTTTTATTAATTATTCTGGAAAATCTTAGGCCCTAATTTTGTATTGACGTTTGCACTTATTTATTGAGTATTATTATTTCTACTGTTCTTATAACCATTAACAATAATATTATCATTATCTTTATTATTTCAATATTATTATATATGTTCTTAATTTTATTATTAATATTAAATAAATGGTAAGTCATTAGTTATTTGAAAACTTATATGTTATTGTTATTGTTATTATGGTTATTATTATTATTATTATTGTTATTATTATTTAGATTCTCATTGAAAGTAGTTTTATTAATTTTGATATTAGTATATTAGTATCATTATTATTATTAGGGTAAAGTCTTTAACCCTATATTATCAAGGTTTATAATATCTCTATTATTTTTATGTCTTTAGCAAAGTTAGAATTTTGTTAAGGTTAGTATTTGGTCAAAGCTCTAAGGAGGCGTAGGAACGTGCTCCAAGACCGGTGTCGTTTCAGGTAAGGGGTGCTAAGGCCTTTTATGTGCTAATGTGCATTGTGTGATTCATATGCTATGCATTCTATGTTTATGATTATTAATTATGCCGTATATGTTATGACGTGGAGTTGAAGTATGTTTTCATATGGGATGTGTATTATTTATGTATGACCCTGTAAGACATGCATGTGAGGATGTTGATATGATTTTATGTGGGAGAAAGGATGAAAAAGGAGGACGGGGAAAGAAGTTGACTAAGGGAAGTGAGTTGACCTAATTTTATGAATTTATGAGGAATAATCTAATGCATGGTTTTATTTGGAAGAATGTAATGTATGATGTTATATGGGAGAATCGAATTATTGTTTGTTTGGGAGAATCTAATTTATGATTTTAATTGGGAGAATCTAATTTATGATTTGTCTGGTGAAATCCAATTTATGGTTTTATATGGGGAAGTTTAATTTATGGTTTGGTATGATTTTATGTGAGAGAATTTAATATATGGTTTGTATGGAAGAATTTAATTTATGGTTTTGATTGGGAGAATCTAATTTACGGTTTTGCGGGGAAGGATCTAATGTAAGGTTTTATATGGATGAATCTCTTATTTGATATGGTTCAAATCTAGGGTTTGGTATGGATGAATCTTTGGGTTGTATATGGTTTGAACTTAGGGTTTGGTAAGGATGAATACTTAGTTTGGTATGGATGAATCTTTGGGTTTTATATGGTTTGAATCTAGGGTTTGGTATGAATGAATCTTTGGGTTATGTGGAATGAATTTAGGGTTTTGTATGATGAGATTTTGGGTTTTGCATAATGGTTAATGGTTGTATGGTGGTATTAGGGTTTGCATGGAAGTTAATAATTGCATGGAATGTGTAAAGTTTGTATGAGAGTGAAGTTTACGTATGGAACGCTGATTGGGATTTGAGGAAAGTAATGTAAGTGTTGTTTGGGTGATTGAACATTTGAAGGGAAAATAGTGCGTGGAGCATTATATGGGTACGTAGGAAACCGAGCTAGGGTTCGTGTGGATAATTAGGGTTTGGTGCAACTGCTTAGGGTTTTTGCGGTATCAGGTATTTTTTTGGTGATTAAAGTGGAGTCATGAGGATGGAATTTATAAGTTACAATGTGTGAAGTGTTAAAGGAGTGATTCATGCATGTCTAGGGTGAAAGCCGTTGAATAAGATACTTAAGACACTAATTATTTAAAGTGGAAGATCGTTGAGACGGGACCAACCGATCCACCGGTTCGGAATAGTGGTTAGGGTTTTTACCCTATGTGTGATCGATCCACCGGTTATAATAGTGGTTAGGGCATGATGTCCTATGCGTAACCGATCCACCGGTTATAATAGTGGGGGTTCCCGAGCTCAACAACCGCAAACCAAAGTTTTGCTAAAATGCCTAAAAGATACTAATTACTTACAATGGAACACCATGCGTGCCAGAGCCAACCGATCCATCGGTTAGGAATAGTGGTTAGGACGCGTAGTCCTATGTGTATCCGATCCACCGGCTATAATAGTGGTTAGGGTATGATACCCTATGCGCCTCCAATCCACCGGCTATAATAGTGGGGGCTTCCGTTTTCGCATGTATTTGATAAAAAGACATGATGTGTATCGAATTCCGATAAAAGATTAATTAAGTAATTAATCGGGACTATGATTGGGCCTTTATGTTTGTACCCGAATGATTGGTCGATATGATGATATGAGGATGGTCTTTATGATCTTTTATTCTTATGCATGATTTTATGTGCTTATGTGTTGGCCTTAGTGCTCGGTTACCTTACTCAGTACGTAGCGTACTGATCACCCTTTTCATGGGTGCTGCTCATTCCCACGAGTAGTATGTCCTTCTGATTTGTGTAGGTGGGTGAGATATCCGGTGGGACTATGTGCTGAGTTATGTTTGGCTCAAGTTCGAGAGTGTCGTGGCCGTATTTCAGTCTTTATGTAATTTTATTTCCTACTATTATTTCTTTGTATTGGATTATTTATCCTCTTTGATTTCGCACTCTGATTTCTATTTTATTACGTTTATAAACGTTTATGCATACTCTGATTTTAAGGTATGATCTTTTGAGTTCTTTTATGAACTGTTGATTTGAATTTAATGTAAATATTTTCTTTAGCCTTAGCACTTGGTACTGGAACGGTCGGAGAGATCGAACCGGTCTGGTACTAAGTGTGGTGGTAACATTTTCAGAATTCACAAGTTTTAAGTGATTCTATTTTTATTTGCTTCCGCTTTAAAAAAAATTAGTGAATTTTGGGGTGTTACATTACCATCCTCTTATTTGTGAACTAAGTATAATGCCCTCCCTTGGATTTTTAATCCATTGGTTGCATCACAGATTTGATTTTCCTGTCATGTCCACTCATATTTTTGTGTTTCCATTATATGGCTGCTTCATACTTTGACAACTCTATAGTTGGAGTTCATCATAATAGTAGCTCACAATGGTAGTGGTGTGGTGGATTGAAGGTTTCTATAGTAAGGGGTTAAAGGGTTCTAGGTTTCTATGAATAATGCTATGGAAAGGAGGGAAAATAATAAGGAAATTAATAGAGAGGAGGATGAGGTTGTTGAGGAAAATGATGTTAGAAGAAAAAACGACAGAGAAAACGAGGGTCAAAGGAGGTTGCGTGTGAAAATACAAAGCATGGTTGGGTTGGTATAGTATAGGGTAAAGCACATGGGTATAGTCTATTTGGACATAATGTAACAATGCATGGTGAAGGGAAAAGAAAATAATGTAGGTTGTAGGGGGTTTGGGGTAGTGTGTTAAGCTAGAAAAATAATTCAACTTAGTCAGGGAATTTAGTTAGGTTCTAGTTTGGTTGGGGTATTAGTTACAATAGTCAAACCAGGGAGAAGAATATTATAAACAACCAATGGAAAAAGGGATAAAAAACATGAGAGGGGGAAAATAGGCAAGGTTTAAGGGTTATTTAAAAAATTAAGGGCCATGAAATAATTGAGAGATTCTACTTCCAACAATTCTACCAATTAAATCTAATCAAATTTTAAATTTTATTTATCATAATAATAAACATAATAAAAATACACTCAACACCAATTGTCTTTCAATAATTACTATAATTAATTACACTCCCTCCATATAGGAAATTAAGTCATTCCGTCATTAAATTTTTGTATAAAAACATTTATTTTAGAAAAAGTAAATGTCTATTTTTTATTTTTTAACCTTAAATTTTTTAAATTATATATACATTAAATGCTTCATTATTTTTCAATGAAGAATGTTAGTGTAATTTTAAGACTATTTTTATTAAGTGTAAAATGATATGATGAATTTCTTTTTGATACAGAGGAAGTAATTAAAGTTTCTATAAATGGGGCATTACAACGATTTGATGACTTTACACATCAAATGACCATTCATACACTTTAGGAATTACACTATATATTCTTACATTTTTAGACAAAGTGCTATCTAATGTGTAAGTTTTAAAACCCTAGGTTTCTTGGTAAAATTTAAAAAAAATTAGGATTATTTTGTATATTTCACATAAACTTAGAGGTATTTGATGCATTATCCCTTTTATATTAAATAATTTAATTTTAAAATGATATATGACCATCATAGGAAAATTCATTCATTAATTTTTTTTTACATAAAATTAATATCCTGTTTAAAAATTATAATTGTGGAATATTAATATAAAATAATTGAAAACAAAATAGTTAGTATAAATATCGTGTGTGGTATAATATGAAAATACTGGTATATGTATCCTCAAATATAAATTAGCTATATTAAAATAATACCTAATTATTTATCTAAATTAATTATTGTATTCAATCAACTGTAATAAACTAACAGATGCCAAATTGAAGTAATATTAAAACACACTTAAGCGAATGAATTTTTTTACAATAAAATACATATAGAAAAGAAAATAAAAAGAAGTTTAATAAATACTTAAATCCATGATGTGTAAAATTAGAGGAAACATATTAACTAAAGTAAACACAAGAGTTAGGTGAGACTTGAACCAAAAAACATGCTCCAACTATGAAGAATCGAAGCTATTTTGTTTATATATTTTTAGCCTTTTTATAAACACACTCCTTAATGTTAGACTTCTATGATCTAGTTGTTAATCACATTTTAGTAGCAAATCAATTGGGTGCACTTGGAGGTAGCAATCAAGCTAGCTAGTTGGGTTGATTCAGGCCATTTTATTTTATGTGTCAAATTTAGGTTATGTCAAATTATCTTAAATTCAAATGATTATAGGTCATTTTGGTTATGAATTAGGTTGGGATCAATTCAAGTTAAGGTTAACTCATGTCAATTTATTAGGTTAATTTCAAATTCAAAGTATTATTGATTGTTTTGGTACTTGGGTTAGGTTTGAGTCCTTTCTGAAGTGGTTAAATTTATTATATCATATTACTTTAAGTAGGATAACTTTAAATTTGGGTTACTATGGGTTATTTTTATAGTCGGTTCATGATCCAAATAAGTTGGATCAATTTATTAGTTTGGATATACTTACTTCAAATTTGAGTCAATTTATGATATGGGTTGAGTTTGGGTTATTTCAAATTTTTGTAATTCCAGCTCTACTTTAGGCTTCAATTTTCTTAGTTTCTAAGCTGACTTAAATTTGGTTCATTCATTTCAAATATAGGTTATCAAGGGTTGATTTATTAATTGGGGTGGAGTTTAGGTTAACTTACTTTAGGTTCACAAGAGTTAAAATATTAGGTTGATTTGTGGCATATTATGTTAATTTAATATATTTGAAATTAATATATTAATATCGGGTTATGATAATTCTAAGTCATGTTTATATCATGTTTAGTTAATTTTTGTTTAGGTTCGTGTCGGATAGAGTTTGCTTAAGGTTTAGAATTAGCTTGGGTTATGAGTTCGGGCAAAATTAGTTTAATTTGGATCAATTATTAGGAGTTCAACATCAGGTTGGGTTAGAAATAGATTAGGTTCCATTCGGATTAGGTGGATAATATTTTTGGGTTATGTCAAATTAGGTTGAATAGGTAGGGACACCTTTTACTTGCTTTAGATATATGTACATGGCATATCAAATATTATGATGCAACTTATTGCATAAGGTCATACCTACTATATACTCAATTCATTATGTATATCCTTCTAGGAAAATATGGATAAGAATGACATTTTTCTTTTTTAATTTAGTAATCTCTTATATAAAATAGTATTTAAAAAAATAAAGATTTTTATTTTATTTCATTTTTTTCAAATAAATGGAATAGAGCTCTTTAGTACCAGTGTTAGGGATGAATATGATGTTATTTGATATAATTTTAACCTCAGACTAAACCAAACCATATTATTGTAGTTTGAAAAAAAAATCAATCCAAATTAAATCATTTTCTTAATGATCCAAATCAAACAATATCAACGGTTTATAGTTTGATTTAGTTCAATATATAGGTTTTGAATATTAAATATTGAAAATTAATTACTCAACTTAAAATTACTTTATTATTTTTCTGAAAATTTAAACTAATGAATAGTCTATACTAATTTACAAATTTAAAATTCCACATTACCTAGTAATATCTAGCATGGTATAAAATTATATAGATATAATTGTATATATATAAATATTATTTATGTATAAGCCATATCTATAATTATAAGAAAAATAAAATAGAAATATAGGTCTATTAATAGACAAATCATACAATATTTTTTTAAACAACTCTTTAGCTATCTTCAAAAATATAATAAAGAGAAAATTTATTATAGCGAATACATAAACTTATAGATAGCTATTAGTTAAAATTAAACTGAATAATACTCACTTAATATGTATAATTTATGATTTAGAAACAATAATTTAATTTTTAAAATCATAACCAAATTATCTTAACCTTATTTTTTTTTTAAATCAAACCATATCATAAAATTATGATCTTGAGTGATTTAATTTTCAGTTTGAAGTCGGTTGGTCCCGCATCAGGTATTATTGCAAAATGTGAAATGGTTAGCTGAATATAATGGATCGAAAGGAACAGCTAGAAATGATAGCGGATCAGAACAAACGGGGGAGCGCAGCAGATGCAATTTATTTCTAGAAATGGCTATCTGAATGACCTTTAACAAAGTTGTGTCCTTCATTGTACCACATACAGAAAAGATGCTGATGAAAAGCAATGTGATGTGAGCCCAAAAATGACAGCCAAAAAAGGAAGAAGAGGAAAGGAAAAGACATATTAGCTGGATTCGAATTTTGCCCGTCTTTGGTCGATTCGAAGAAATGATTTCAGCATCAAAACAAGCGAACTATCCGCCATATCCATGGCTGCAGCCTCTCAGTTTAGCTCGAATCTGAAGACCACTAGATTCACGATTTGGTCGTATAATAGGCAATAGGCGTGTAGAATTTTCTCACCTAAAATAAAAAAGGTTGCAGATGTGGGAGGAAAAGCAAAAATCTGATCGAAGAATACACGGACTCTAGCTACGTACCACATATTTCTAATTAGTCTTTTTCCCACGCCTTTCCCTTAATACTAATTAATGGGAAGAAAAAAACACAACAGCCCCCACCCCCTTATACGGTTGTTGAATCATCTATCATTCATGCCATTTATGAAGCCTCAAAAGCCCCTAGCTGGACAAGCCTTTTGCCCTATGTGTATAAAGTCTTATAAAAGTATGATATTTGATAATACGGCATATACATAATGAATTGAATCCTCTTAGTTACAACCGTAATCGGCTAACAAGCCGGAAACAGAATCATTTTCCGCCAAATTACCGAAGTAATTTTCGAGACCTATCTTCATAATCGATAGTTTATAACAGAAAATAGGTTAGCCTGAATTTTATATGTACTAATAAAAAACGATCATATCAAAGCCCTTATTACACACATATATGTAGTAATATCTCCAATAGGGGAGCTGATATGAATCTTAAAAATTTATACTTAATTAATTTTGATAATTGCTGTGAATTATTTACTTATAATTGTTTGTCTTATTTGGTGGATAAATAGGAGTGTAATGCAGCATATGGACTCTGTGGATCTTTGGATGCAGCTGCTGGAGTGTGCAGATTATGTATCTGGAGTGTGCAGATTATGTAATGTTTGTTAGTTAATTGTAATCCCATATGATGCATTCGCCGGTCGAATTGGCTAATGGAAATTAGGTCGGTTGTATAATCCGCCACCCGGTCCTTAATTATGGACTAGATGGATTGTGGATTAATCAATCCTTAATAGCCATGATTAGCTAAAGTTTTTAGCTGATGGGAATTATGTCTCAAACTTACCTTGTATTTGGGGCATTTCTCTTGTGTGTTATTTGGGCTGGTCGACTTATTTATGCGGTCCAAAGTAGCAGCCCATTCCATTGTATGGCTGGTTGTGGAGACTCGTCTGGGCTGTATTGTGCAGGTATTTTGTACGTTTGTTATACGGTCTGTAAAACTAATATAAATAGCCATGTAAAGATGTAATACGTACAATAACTTTTGACTGAATATAATTGTTGAGTTTATTCTCGATTCTTCTCACGACTTCTCTCTCTCTCTCGGCGAATCTCTCACCCGCTCTTCTTCTCTGAATCAGCTCTATCTTTCTTTGATCGATCTTGATCATTCTTTCTTCGATTTCAGTTGTCGTTGTAAAAACTGTGCCTCTGAATCTTTGGGTCTTCCTTTGGAGTTTTTCCTTAGGCTGAACTGGCGAATCGAACGTTGCGCTCGATTAATCTTTCGATCCTTTCATGAAACCCTAACAGGTTTCCATCATTTGGTATCAGAGCCTCGATTATTAGAGTGCTCGTATTTTTCTTTGTTACTGATTAAGTTTTTCTTCAATTTTTTGAGTTGATCTCTGTATTTTGCTAACCCTATTTTGAGGTGTGAAATTTTAGGGTTTGCAACAATGAGGACTGTTTCGATTTCCGTCGTTCTAGAACCGGCGATTGAAGTAATTTGGTCCGCTATTTCGAAGTTCCTAAAAGAAACCCTAATCGACCTAGGGTTTGGTCAAGAACTTGAATCTTGACTGACTGTGCGACAAATTGTTGTTGATAACCTCGATTCGTAAATTTTCTTGTTAAATACTACTATCTGCTATACTTAATTTCCAATTTCTTCGCAAATTACTTGTTTGTTAATAAGTACTCAGGTGAAATAACCGGCGAACCTTTGGTTTCGAGAAAAGGATAAGACCTCCAAGAAGAGGGGTCCCCTAAATAAGTGGATTATTTGCTTAAACAGATGCGGTAATATTGTTCCTTTTTACTTAGTCATTTTTGTCGAATTATTATTGGCTTGAATGAGTCTGAGTAAGCTATACTATTGCTATTTCTGTTAATCATTGATACTGTGATACTTCTTGTGATTGGTCTGTGTGTTCTGTTTGTCTGAAGTTATTAAATAAATTGATTCTGTTAATTAATTACTGCTGTGTTAGTTGTTCAAGTCTAAGAATTTCATTATGTCTAACAATGGTCAGTCTGTTAATCAATCTGTTTCCAGTAATGATCTTTTAGAAACCCTTAGGACTTTTCAAGAACAAATGACTGCTCAATTTGCTGTTTTATCTGCTAACCTAGAACAGAGACTAGGAGAACAGGAAATAAGAATCAATGAATTGCAACATAACAGAGTTGAAACTAATCAAGCAGGAGTATTAGGAAGGGCTCCTATGGATCCTAGGATTAGAATTCCACCCATAGCTAATCTAGAAGAGTTGGAAGATCAAATATCTAACAATAGTGATAGGATACCTAGACAGAACAATAGGCAAGATAGGGAATTAGAGTTCATTGATAGGAATTTGAATAATCTTAAGCTTAGTATACTAGGGTTTAATGGCAGAAATGACCCTGATTATTATTTTGAGTGGGAAAGGAAAATAGAACTAATGTTTGAGTGTCATAATTACTCTAAGGAAAAGAAAATTAAGGTGGTTGTAGTAGAATTTACTGAATATGCGTCCTCTTGGTATCATAATTTGGTGTTAACTAGACAAAGGTGTGGGGAACCACCTATACAGACTTGGGCAGAATTTAAAACTTTAATGAGAAAGAGGTTTGTGCCAAGTTACTATTATAGGAAATTGCATAAGAGATTGCAAACTATTAGTCAAGGAGTGAGGACAGTGGATGATTATTATAAGGAATTAGAAGTTTTGATTATTAAGACAGGAGTTATTGAGGATGATGATGCTACCATGGCTAGGTTTCTGAGTGGATTAAATTCAGAGATAGCTGATAAAGTAGAATTATATCCTTGTGGGACTTCAAATGAGATGGTAAATATATCTACTAAGATAGAGATTCAATTAAGGAAATCTAGGCAATATAAACCCCCTGGGATTGGATTTAAGACTACAGTAAGGAGAAATTTTGGAGGAACTACTTCTGGAAACTGGAAGAATAATAGTAAGGTTGAATCTAAAGGTAGAAACAATGAAGTTAAGGTAGGACATAAGTTTGAAAAGGGTAAGAATGTGATGACCAACCCTGTGAATGGATCAAACAGAACTAGGGATATTGAATGTTTTAGATGTGGAGGATTATAACATATAGCTTCTGAATGTCCAAACAAGAGAAACATTTTAATTAGAGAATCTAGAGATATAGAATCTGAATCTGAAGAAGAAGAGGAAGAGGTTAGTGTAGTCAGAGAAGATGATAGTGATCTAGAGGAAGAAGTAGAATTGCCACTGAGCAGGGATCTTTTTGTAGTTCGTAGGGCTTTAAACAGTAATAAATTACCTGATTCTAATGCTATACAGAGAGAAAATATATTCCATACCAGATGTTTAATTGATGATAAGTGCTTTAACATGGCCATAGATAGTGGTAGTTGTATTAATGCTGCTAGTACTCTGTTAGTGTCTAAATTAGGTTTAACAACTACTAAACATCCAAAACCATATATATTGCAATGGCTTAATGAATTGGGAGATGTCAAAGTTAGTCAACAAGTTTTAGTAAATTTAAAATTAGGAAAATATGAAGATTCTGTTTTATGTGATATAGTTCCTATGCATGCTGCTCACTTGTTGTTAGGTAGACCTTGACAATATGATAGGAGGGTAATACATGATGGTTATAAAAATAGGTATACAGTACAGAAGGATGATAGGAAGATTATCTTAGCACCTATGACTCCAAAAGAAATATTTGAGGATCAATTTAAAATTAAATCTGATTATAAGGAGTTATCTAAACCTAGTTTGGAGAATGATCTTAGTTCAAAGGACATGAAAGGAACTTCTGGGTTTTATGCTAAAGGTAAGGATGTAGGAAAGGCAATGAAAAGAAATGTCAATGTGTACTTGATGATTTATAAGGACTGTTATGAGTGTCAGAGAGGAATAAGTGGAGAAATACCTAGTACAGTGAAACAGTTATTGGAAGAATATAGTGAGTTGTTTCCTAAGGACATTCCTAGTGGATTACCTCCATTAAGGGGAATAGAACATCAAATAGATTTTATTCCAGGAGCTGTTATACCAAACAAACCTGCTTATAGGGCTAATCCTGAGGAGGTTAAGGAATTAAAAAGACAGGTCTCTGAACTGTTAAGTAAAGGATACATTAAGGAATCTATGAGTCCTTGTGCAGTACCAGTGTTATTAGTACCTAAAAAGGATGGTAATTGGAGGATGTGTGTGGATAGCAGGGCAATAAATAAAATAACTATAAAGTATAGATATCTTATCCCTAGGCTTGATGAAATGTTGGATCAATTGCATGGTGCTGTTATATTTTTAAAAATAGATTTAAAAAGTGGGTATCATCAAATTAGAATGAAACCAGGAGATGAGTGGAAGACAGCTTTTAAGACTAATTTTGGATTATATGAATAGTTAGTGATGCTTTTTGGGTTGTCAAATGCTCCTAGTACTTTTATGAGACTCATGAACTATGTTTTGAGGGAATTTATTGGAAAATTTGTGGTTGTTTATTTTGATGATATACTTATCTATAGTAAATCTTTAGAGGAACACTTGAAACACTTAAGGATTATTTTAAATGTGTTTAAGACAGAACAACTTTATGCTAATTTAACTAAGTCTAGATTTTGTCTGGAAAGTGTGGTTTTCTTAGGATTTGTGGTAGGAAAAGATGGTATATCTGTAGATGAAGATAAGGTTAGAGCTATTCAAGAATGGCCTGTGCCAAAGAGTGTGACTGAAGTAAGAAGTTTTCATGGGTTGTGTTCTTTTTACAAAAGATTTGTGAGGAATTTCAGTACTATAGCTGCTCCCTTGACGACCATAACAAAGAAGGATAATGAGTTTAGTTGGGGTTTAGAACAACAAAAATCTTTTGAGACACTTAAGACTAAATTAACCCAAGCACCTGTGTTGAGTCTTCCTGACTTTGAAAAGATGTTTGAATTAGATTGTGATGCTTCGGGGTTAGGAATAGGGGCTGTACTTTCTCAAGAGGGCAAGCCAATAACTTATTTTAGTGAGAAATTGAATGGTAGTACTTTGAATTATTATACTTATGAAAAAGAACTGTATGCTTTAGTAATAGCTTTAGAAGTGTGGCAACATTACTTGTGGCATAGAGAATTTGTAATTAATACTGATCAGGAAGCTATTAAGTATTTAAGAAGTCAATCAAAGTTAAATAGGAGACAAGGTAGATGGATAGAATTTATTGAGAGTTTTCCTTACATGATTAAGTATAAGAAGGGTAGTGATAATGTAGTTGCAGATGCTTTATCCAGGAGATATGCTTTATTAAATGTTGTTGATACTACTTTGTTAGGTTTTTCCAGTATTAAACTATTATACTTCGAAGATATTGATTTTAAAGAAATTTATAAAAAGTGTGAAGTTTCTACACAAGGAAAGTACTTTATTAATGAAGGTTATTTGTTTAGGGAGAATAGGTTGTGTATTCCTGCATGTTCTCACAGAGGTTTATTAATTCAAGAAGCTCATAGTGGTGGGTTAATGGCACATCTAGGATCTCAGAAAACTTTAGATGTTTTAACTGATCATTTTTACTAGCCACACATGAAAAAAGATGTTTTGAAATATCTGTCAATTGTATTGCTTGTAGGCAGGCAAAAACTACTTCAAAACCATTTGGTTTATATACTCCCTTACCTATCTCTAACCACCCTTGGGTTGATGTATCTTTGGATTTTATTTTAGGATTACCTAGGACTAATAGAGCTAAGGATTCAATAATGGTTGTAGTAGATAGGTTCAGTAAAATGGCTCATTTTATACCTTGTAATAAAACAAATGATGTTGTGGCAGTGGCTAAATTATTTTTTTCTAATGTGGTTAAATTACATGGTATTCATAAGACTATAGTTTCAGACAGAGATGTTAAGTTTTTAAGTCATTTCTGGAAAGTTTTGTGGGGAAAATTAGGGACTAAGTTATTGTTTTCTAGAACTTGTCACCCTCAAACTGATGGACAAACTGAGGTAGTAAATAGAACATTAGAAAACATGTTAAGGGCCATCCTTGGAAAGAATCTTAAACAATGGGAATATGTTTTACCTCAAGTAGAATTTTCTTATAATAGAACTTTGCATTCTACAACTAATAAAACTTAGTTTGAGATTGTGTATGGTTTTAATCCTTTAACTCCTTTAGATTTGAGTCATTTGCCTCATGCTGAATTGCAAAATTTTGATGCTGAATCTAGAGCTGATAATATGAAAAGGTTACATGAATCTGTAAGTCAGCAGATTAATAAAAAAAGTACAACAGATGGCTGAACATGCTAATAAAAGAAGGAGAAGAATGATTTTTAAACCTGGAGACTTAGTTTGGGTATACCTTAGGAAGGAGAGATTTCCAAATTTTAGAAAGTCAAAGTTGAATTCTAGAGGAGATGGACCATTTACTGTGTTAGAGAAAATTAATGATAATGCTTATAAAATTGATTTACCTGTTAAATTTGGAAATGTGAGCAACACTTTTAATGTAGCTGATCTTAGTCCATTTCTGGGACTTATTCAGGTTTCAGAGGCGAAACCTTTTCAAGAAGAGGGGAATGATATGAATCTTAAAAATTTATACTTAATTAATTTTGATAATTGCTGTGAATTATTTACTTATAATTGTTTATCTTATTTGGTGGATAAATAGGAGTGTAATGCAGCATATGGACTCTGTGGATCTTTGGATGCAGCTGCTGGAGTGTGCAGATTATGTAATGTTTGTTAGTTAATTGTAATCCCATATGATGCATTCGCTGGTCGAATTGGCTAATGGAAATTAGGTCGATTGTATAATCCGCCACCCGGTCCTTAATTATGGACTAGATAGATTGTGGATTAATCAATCCTTAATAGCCATGATTAGCTAAATTTTTTAGCTGATGGGATCTCAAACTTACCTTGTATTTGGGGCATTTCTCTTGTGTGTTATTTGGGCTGGTCGACTTATTTATGTGGCCCAAAGTAGCAGCTCATTCCGTTGTATGGCTGGCTGTGGAGTCTCATCTGGGCTGTATTGTGCGGGTATTTTGTACGTTTGTTATACGGTCTGTAATACTAATATAAATAGCCATGTAAAGATGTAATACGTACAATAAATTTTGACAGAATACAATTGTTGAGTTTATTCTCGATTCTTCTGGCGAATTCTCTCTCTCTCGGCGAATCTCTCACTCGCTCTTCTTCTCTGAATCAGCTCTCTCTTGCTTTGATCGATCTTGATCATTCTTTCTTCGATTTCAATTGTCGTTGTAAAAACTATGTCTCTGAATCTTTGGGTCTTGATTTGGAGTTTTTCCATAGGTTGAACCGGCGAATCGAATGTTGCGCTCAATTAATCTTTCGATCCTTTCGTGAAACCCTAACAGGTTTCCATCAGGAGCTTTAACAAAGAAAAAGGAAGGAAAGCTAATAACGACAATACTTGGATTTTAATGGCCTAAGCCCGAATTTAATTAAAAAAAATTATTCAAAATTATTTAAACTTTATCTCTCTTAACGTGTAGGATTAGAAAATGAGCTAAAAGTTACCTAATCCAAGACTGATATCGACATAGTTTTAAAAATATTATCATTATTGACCATCCTCTATTACTCCTAATAATATCTGATTATAATTAAATTGGATTAATTATTAGTCTAACTCTTTATGGTCTAATAACTCTTAAATTGTAATACCAAAATTATTAAAATAATAATATCCAATCTTCTCATTCATTTGTCCATATATGATTTCACCCTTCACTCCTCGATATCTGATCTTCTCATCCATCATTCTGGATCAACTTTCTTTTTCCATTGAATCCTAAATAATAATAAAAACTATAAAATTGTCTGAGTGTATATCAAATAAATTTAGACAATTAAAATTAGGTTAGAGAGTAGCGATTAATGACGTGAGGCACATAATCTTAGTTTTATATAATAACTCGGTGCACACAAGGTACCCTATAATTTCATAAAACCATGGACATCGACCATTGCATTAGCTATAACAAGTTAGAAGGGAGGTCTTGCCAGAGTAGATTCAAGGAAATGAAGGGCCTACTCAGGAAGTGGAATAAAGAGGTCTTTGGAGATTTTGAATCAAGAATCAGTCAGATCGAAGAAGAAGTAAAAAAGATTGATGGGCCTGAGTCGGATGCTTTGAATAATGAAGTGAGAATAGCAAGAAAAGCGACATTGCAGTCCCAACTTTGGAAGTGGCATAAAAGGAAAGAAGCGTACTGGATGCAGGTGGCTAGGGTTAGGGGCTTCAAAGAGGGAGACAGAAACACAAAATATTTTCATATAGTAGCAGCAATCAGAAAGAAGAAAGTGGTCATAAGGAGGCTAGTGGACAAAGGGAAGGTAATTGTAGAGCAGACAGAGCTGACAAAGGTTATTACAGATTATTTCAAAGAAATGTATTGACAAGTAGATTTACCATAAGTTTTCCTTTCAGAGGATGGGTTCCAGAAGCTAACAAGGGAGGAAGGTTTGGAGCTGGAAGCGATGCCTAGTAGGGAGAATGTTAGAAGAGCAGTATGGTCTTGTGAGCCCTTGAAAGCACCTGGGTATGACGGTTACCATTTGGGGTTCATCAGGAAGATGTGGGGAATTGTTGGGGAGGATTTTACCAAGTCCGTGCTGGGGTTCTTTCATTCAGGCAGGCTACCGGTGTCTCTAAATACGACGTTGATAACTTTGATCCCTAAAGTGGATGATGTAGAGGAAGTCAGTCAGTATAGGCCCATCAGTTTAGTAGGGTGCATCTACAAAGTGATAGCAAAGATTATTGCCCTTAGGTTGAAACAGGTGGTAGATAAACTGGTGGGTGATTCACAGTCAGCTTTCATAGGAGGGAGGAATATAGTTGACGGGGATCTAGTTGCAAATGAGGTGGTCCAGTGGGTTAAGGGTCAGAATAGGTCGAAGGGACAGATGGTCAAGTTGGATTTTCAGAAGGCATATGATAGCATGAAATGGGAGTTTGTGGAAAGGGTATTAGATATTATAGGCTTTGGCCCTAGATTCAGAGGATGGGTGAAGGAGTGCATATCTACGGCGAGAGTTTAGATCCTTGTAAACGGGGTTCCCTCAACTCCGTTTAAAATGGGTAGGAGATTGCGACAAGGTGACCCCATCTCACCTTTCCTCTTTGTATTAGCGATAGAGGCGTTCAATCAACTCATTAAGAGAGGAGTAAAAGAAGGTCTTCTGCAAGGGATCAAGGTGGGAAGAGATAATGTGGAAGTCACACACCTCCAGTTTGCAGATGACACGATGATATTCTGTGGAGCCTCGGCAGAAAACATCAGAAATTGGAAACGTATGGTTGACTGTTACTACTTATTATCTGGCCTTCAAGTTAACTTTAGCAAGTCAGTCCTTATTGGTTTGGGGGTCGACAAGGATGTTGAGCAAGAAGCGGCAGATATCATGGGATGCAAAGTCGGGTCTCTCCCTCTTAGCTATCTCGGCTTTCCTTTAGGAGCTACCACAAGAAAGTAAGAAGCTTGGAAACCTGTGATTGAAAGGATAAGGCAGCAGTTAGCTGGGTGGAAGGCGAGAGTTTTTTCAAGAGCTGGAAGACTAGTACTCATCAAAAGCGTGTTGAACAGTTTACCAATGTACTATATGAGTCTTTTCAGAGTACCAAAGGGGGTCGTGAAGGAGATCATAGGCATTCAGAGAAGGTTTTTCTGGAGTGGGCAAGGGGACAGGCAGGGGATACCGCTAGTCAAATGGAGTGTGATCCAGAAACCTAAAGATAGTGGAGGTTTAGGGGTGGGAGATATAGTGCTAAGAAACAATGCTCTCCTGTTTAAATGGTGGTGGAGGTTCTATACAGTGGAAGGTGCGTCATGGAAGATAGTTATTTTCTCTATTCACTCCGGGGCAAACGCAGGGTCCTTCGAGATTGATTCTTCAAGAAGAAGGTGGTCCCCTTGGGTTGATATTGTTGCAACAGGGAAGATAACTTCGATGTTGAGCTCAGGTTTGAGGATCATTATCGGGAACGACAATAGAGTTAGGTTCTGGCAGGATGATTGGACGAGGAAAGGCCCCTTGCAGAGCATCTTCCCTAGACTATTCTCGATTTCAGAGCAATAAGAGATCAAGGTGGCAGAGATGGGAGAGTGGGAGGGATCGACATGGGTTTGGCACTTGAGGTGGCGGAGATAGTTCTTTAGATGGGAAGAAGATTGGGAAAGACAGATGTAGGAGATGATCCATCAGAATGCCATAAAGAAGGAAGAGAATGATTTAGTGGCCTGGGAGCATGAGGCCTCTGGGTTGTTTTCAGTGAGATTGGTCTGTCAGACACACTATCAGAGATATATAGGAAATGAAAGGCTCACGAAAGTGGAGAATATCATGTGGAGAAGTCTAGCACCTTAGAGGTTTAAACTAATAACGTGGTTCGTGGTCCAACAGAAACTCAACATGAAGGAAAGACTTGCCTGATTGAACATCATGAATTCTAAAGATTCCATATGCCCTATGTGTAACACTGAGCAGGAGACGATTAACCATCTTTTCCTACATTGCACTGTGACAGGTAAGGTATGGTATGAGATTTGTGAGTGGATAGGGTATTATTGGGTGATACCCAAGTCTGTGGAGGATAACGCTAGAGCTTGGTTCGGAGTGGCCAACAAAGGGTTGAGAGAGGAGATTTGGCAAGCGGCTTTCTTTGCAATCCTGGGTACGATTTGGGAGTCCAGAAACAGGAAAGTTTTTGAAAAGGTCGAAGTTTGTAGAAGATGGACGATCATGCTCATTAAGATGCGTATAGGATTTTGGATCAGAAACGGTAGGAAAGATTTTCCCTATCGAGCGGAGGAGGTAGTTCATAGTATCCATGCGCTGATAGATTAAGTATTTTCTTAAGTCTTAAGCCTTATGTTTATCTGTAACATCAATCATCAAAAAAAATTTTCACAAAGTCATGAGAAATGGTAATTTTTTTTGTCTATCGGCTTGTAATTTCACAAAAAAAAAATCCACCGCTAAAATTTCACAAAAATTTCTTAAGTCTAATTTCCATTCTCTAAAAGTACTTACACCGTGTGGAAATTAGACTCGAGACTTCACTGATGTTTGGCATCAAACTAAAGCCCTTTTTTGAATACAAATAATTATTTTATGAATAATACTTGCAAGGAAAATTACCTAATTATGAATACTTAAAAAAAACCTACAAGCCGATACTTCTTAAGCAAACAGTTTTTGGTTGTTTAAGTGTAAGATCTCAGGTTTATCCCTTACTTCGACATATATATATGCTAGGCCTTTTCCCCCGAATATTTAAATTCACATTTTCTCATGACCGGCATGTCAATACAAAGTGGATCAATGATTCTATTAATGAAAGATCAGGTAGGATGAGAGGATTTGACGTTATTTTAATATATCTTATTACTTTGCTGACATGAAATAGCAATGACATACGAGTACGCATATTAATATGACCTGATGATTTCAAGGGTTTTGTTGTTGCTAATATATGAATGAAAAACATACGACTCTCCTTAAATAAGCTAAATAATATATCTGTAAGGGTTTGTGCGGATCAACACAATCAAGACATATAGGAAGATAGTAAGAAAATCATGAGCTCAAGAAAATAATGATACAATTTATATGATCCATCCAGTTAAGGCGATGTCTAAGGATGATGACTAGTATAAAAATTCTACTATTAAGTTTGAAGAACACAAAGAAAAATCCTAAAGGAAATAATTGTTTAAATAGAATGAAGAAAAACTCTCTTATGATACTAACATTTTACCTGTGTCAATTATAGCTGTTAAATTTCCAATTCAGATCATATAATTTTATGATTATGTAATATAAAAGTTACTAAATAAATTTTAATTCTAGGTAGAATTTTAAAGTGATAGAATTGTAGTAGGATATGATTATCCTATGTAAGATTAGTAGAATCTTACAACCTTAGGTATAAGATTCTACATAATGGCCATACTTTTTCTCTCTACCTTAAAATCTATTTTTTCCCTCATTCCCATTGTATCTCTTTTCTAACTCTAAACCTCAACCCTCCTAGTTTTGTAAATACTATATATTGATCATCAACCAATTTGAAGGAAGCATTAATGATATATTAATATGACAAAAAAGTCAATTGGTGGAAAAAAAATACTTACAAAAGAGTTCAAACACTATATGCAAAGTAAGACAAATATATTTATTTTCATGATGTTATTTGCTTATTAATTTCTACTAATTAGTTCATAATTATCTAGTATATTATCTTTTGTGGATCTATTAGTTTTTTTTGGTAAGCATAATCCATGTGCCAAATTTTTCTAAATGCATGTAATTCAATAATTATTTTGCTTTAAGTAGCCACAACTTAATTAGTGACCAAAAATGCTTTAAAATGAGTTTTTTTAAGCTCAAACTATGAGATTTTGTGGTGTACAAGTATATCGAGTCATATTTTTATGGTATTCACAACATCTTACGATCTTAAGGTTCTCTTCTAATGACGGATATTGATTCTATGTAGGATATTGATTACTCTCCAAATTATTACAATTAAAGATGTTCATGGATCAAATATTTGGTGTTTCCAATATCCATTGATTGGATATTTGTCAAAAAAAATTGGATAATTGAATAATCAAGTATCTTGCAAAAGGTTTTTGATAGCCAACACTTCATATTCGATTACAAACAATCGATTGAATATCCAAATTTTTTGATCAAATAAAAAATATCTTATCGATAGAAAATAAACCAATTCAATTTAAATATATTTGATGTGAATAGAAAACTAAAATGATAATACTAAATGATTATAATTTGATTCTGATGCATGGTGGATATAAATTGAATGAAGCTAGGAACTAATTGTGGTAAAGGATAGGACCACCAAGAATGAAAGGAGTTAAATAGGGAGATAAGAAGTTATTAATATGACTTAAGTAACCCTTAAATTATATACTTGGATCTACCACTCAAACTTTTGCATCATTTGAGATAAAAGAGACAAGATTTTTTTAGTGATATTTAACCCAAGCCTACACTAGTTGGGAGGTAGTTTCTTAAAAAATGAGGGGCGTAATGGTAGAAAAAGTTCCCTCTATTCAGCCATTTCCTACACTTTTAAGGGGTGTGAGGATCTTTAGTTACAACTCAACCATACCTTAACTAAATAGGTATAAATTGGTTAGAATTTAAAATAGATACTTATCTAACAATGCTAACTAATTTTGTTTAATTCTAACCAACCCAAAAGCCAACCTATGTCTCCATCAACCCTCAACTGTGTGTCCCCCTTTCCATCCCTTACTTTATTTCTGATCTTGGGATCGTGTACAAGTAATCAACTACTAATCTAGCTATTGCATCATTTAAATGACAAAAGATAAGCTAGAAAACATAGCCTTCACCATGGGATGACAAAAGTACATTTACATGAGGGGATTTATCATCAAAATGCTACTACTTCCTCCATAATTTAGACCTGCCATCTACCAACCTCATCCCTTGCTTTTCGGTGCCACTAGATGCTAGAAAAGTGGTCCCCACTAGCTACTATGTGTAGGGATTATTAGTTGATGTGGTGGTTGGCTATGTACTTGGTGTTGGGTTAGCTTGTTGGTTGCTTTTTGTGCTCAAAAGGAAGCCACAAGAAGGGTGTTGACTGGTTGCATATGCATGGCTTGCATGGATCCATGCATATGGTTGGGGTGCTTCTTCTAATTAGTATGATGTTTTAAAAATTAGAAGGGTATTGGATCCTTCAAATTTAGTATGGTAATTAATTAAGGAAGAGTGTTGTGATGGATATGCCCCTACATCATCCTCTCCCTCTTGAGAAGATTGCCGTGTGTAATCAAAAGGTTCATCGTGTATGTAGGGGAGTAAGTCTCCTACATTAAATGTATTTGAGATATTCCCCATATCTTGTGGTAGCCTGATATTGTAGGCATTATCCCCAATAATCTCTAGCACTTCATACAGTTCATCACTCCTAGGAATCAATATGTTATTTCTTCTTGTGGGAAAGCATTCTTTTCATAAGTGAAGCCAAACTAGATCTCCAGGCTTATATAAGTTTTGTTTGAGATGCTTTTTTGCTCTTACCTTATTTAGTTTGTTCGCCTTTTTTATATTTAACCTTACTTTTTCATGGAGTTTCATCATTGCCTTAGCTTGATATTTGGCTTCAAAAACTACAATTTTGGATATGGGAAGAGGTAAGAGATCTATGGGAGAAGTAAGATTCAACCCATACACAATCTCAAAAGGTGAGTGAATTGTGGCATATGTTGGGGACCGATTATATGCAAACTCAAAAAACCTAAGTTTGGTATCCCAATCTCTTAAGAATTTGTTGGCCAATATTTAGAGCGTATCAATCAATGGAAGATGTGTATTCTAACCTAGAAGATTTTTATTACTTGAATACACTTTATAAAATAAAAATAAAAAACATGTTCTGACTATTTATAACTTTAACTTGACAAAGAATAATCATATCAAGAGAGATGACAAAGACACATCATATCAAGAAATTGTTCCTCATAAGTGTATTGTTGAAGACCTAGATACACCTTTATCACAAATTTATCCAAAAAAGAAGAGAAGATTTGTTAAGGCATCGGAAGAAAACATTGATAAAAATCCTTAGAAGAAGAAAGAAAAGGAGGGAAACCAATGTTGTAGTTGTGGTTGGTAACAAACTAGTTGTGTTATAGAATACAATGTTCCCTTTATCCTTAACCAAGTTGATTAAGTATTTTATTAAATAAAAAAAATTGTTAGAGATATGGGATTTGGTGGCTTGTTTAGTTTGGAGGTGACCAAGATTCGCTAGTTGTTGCTACTTTGAACATTAATACACTTTGATCTATGTAGTTATGATCAGAAATTGTAATTAAGAGATACAAAAATAGATTACCATGATGTTCAAGCAACATTAGGCTTCTAATATGACATAGGCAAGGCTAAAGAAGCTAAGTGTGACAAAGCTTTTAAATAATGACAAGAAATTAACAAAAAATAGAGTGCTTGATACTACACTATAATTCCAAAAATATATGAAGTATCAAAGAAAATTATAGAAGGTGTTGTAGATGACAACTTTAAGTGGGATTTCAAATCCTATATGGTGTCAACCATTATCATGGGACACCAAAGCAACTTTTGTGACTTCAAAACGCTATAAGATGCAATGAACAAATGAGAAATAAATCAACTTAACTAGTGTGGTTACACTCCAAAATGCCTATAAAAAAATAGTGGAGACATGGTAGAAAATTTAATACTCTACTTTTATGTGGCCTGCTCAATTTCTCATAATAAGTATTTTTTTAATATGCACATCTTATTATCCTATAATAAATGTTTTTTTCTCTATAATGTGTGTATGATGGTCTACATCATGTGCATTCTATCACGAAAGATGTGTTTTCAAGGTTTTCATAATAAAATGATTTGTTATGGTATTTTTACAAAACTTTACTTTGGTGATAGGGTGGACCTCAAAGGAGAAATTTATGTTAAAATAGTCTACCATAAGCTTAGAGGATGGATTGCTATAATAATAATAATAATAATAATAATAATAATAATAATAATAATAATAATAATAATAATAATAATAATAACACAAAAAAATAAGAGGTCATTGGAAAGGAATAGTTCAACTATAAATTGATATTCCAAATGAACAATTACTCATAAAAGATGCACCTTCTGATGTCCAAGTTTAATAATAACATTCTTCTAAACTTGCTTCATCATCTTCAAAGACTCCAACTCAAAAGGATGAACAAACCTTTAAACATGTATTGAAATCTGTGGTTACATTATATATAAACCTAACCAAAATAAAAGGTAATAATATGGTTAGATTTAATTGTAGGAATATTTGAAAAACCTTATTAATGTGGCAAAAGAATTGTGATAACCAATCTAAAATTTAATAGTGTCATTTAAGAGGGATCCTAACATCTTGTGAACAAGGATCACTTGAGATAGATCTAATTAATTAATAAATAAATTTTTGAAACCAATATTGAAAGTGATATTAATCCTAAAAAAACAAATGCTTTAAGTCAAGATGATGAGTTATTTGGAAAAGTGGACGTGTTTTCCATAATTGATTTCTCAAAGATATGTTAACTAGAAATAGGCTAATTTTTTTCTTATGAAAAAGACTTTTTTAGCCCTACTTTTCATTTAATAATATCATAGTCACACCCACAGGGTAATAAATATCTATAGCCTACAATATAGGTAAAAGAAAAACAAAGAGAAAGGTAAATAATGTGTATTTTACTGCTTGAAGATATGCATTTCATGCTATAAGTTCAACATCTAATAATCCAGAATATAACAATCAAGTTGTTGGTTAGGAAACTTTTGTAGAAGATCAAGATATTGATCAAGAGGCTCCAAAAGGTCTACAATCTCTAAAAACACGGGACATTATTTAAGATTCTGTATGATAAACCCACATACCTCTGAATTTTACCAGTAATTCATTCCATTACTATAAGAAATTCTATATTTAATTGCTTATTGGTTCATATTATAATACTTCAACTTGTTTACTTGGGCATAAAATACATTAAGAAGTTCACAAACAAACTCTATAAACAACCAACAATCACTAAAAACTTGATGAAGGATCAATTGTATGCTTGATCTTGAAAAATATTACAAGAGAGAAGCAATTTATTGATGCTACATAATCTTTGAATAATGAATACAATATGGTCACAGGTTATATTATTAATAGAAATATGAATGCACAATAATTCTAACAATAGATTTCTTACATTTTCTTTAGTATTTTCTTGAAATAGAGTTAACAAATATATAATATGTTATATAGGAAAAAGTGTATGTCCATAAAGAACTCAATCAATATATAGATAATATCTAGATGTGTAAATTGATAAAGAAGAAAAACTAAGTTAACATGATCCTTGTGGACATATAGACATATATGATAAAGTGCAAAGAAAAAATCAATTGTCCTTTAAATTAACCATGTAAACTATTTGTACCTGGTGGTGTTGTGTATGAAAGACTAATTCTTTGTTTACCTCTCTATGAATCTTTTCTTCTTTACTCCATGATTTATAATCTTTCCACTATATGGTGTGCATTTTTACTTTGAAAATGTGTATTACTTATGGTAATATGTGTTTTTTCTTACCATTATTATAAGATGTGTATTCTTTTATGGAATATGTGTACTCTTTCATGAAACAAGTGTACTCATTCCTACATCATATGTATGCTTTAATAGAATATGTGGTTTTTTGCATGAAATATGTGTTTTGTGAGCTTTGAATGGGTTTTGATGCACAACATAATAGGATTTTAGTTTGTGTAGGTTGTTGGAGAAGTGTATAGCTTGAAATGTGCATTCTAGGACAAACATAGGAGACTCATGTTTACTAACATAGATCATGCTTGTTTACAAAATATTTTGGGTTGAATTTTGGGCAAATGTTGAGAGTAAGGAAAATAACATGAGGACCTTATGTTTCCTAAACATGGACCATTTTTAAGAGGTCTTCTACAAAACATGTTATTTTACCCTATAGGATTTTATTTGATATAAAAGGAATGTGGTATAACACTATCCATCAAGTTGAAAATGTAAATATTCTTCTCGTGTATTGTGTGCTCTTTGTTTTAGAAAATTAATGATTATATGATTTATTAAGTAGTTTATTCAATCATCTTGTAATTACATAAATAAACGGATAAAGATCTTTAATATTTCCTTATTGTTCTATCTCGTGACTGAATTCTCAATTTTTTTAATTATCTCATTAGCACCAATAATTATTCAAATATATTTTTATTAGACCACAGTCCATGTTAATCTACAACAATTTAGAGCACCGATCCTTCTATTAGGAAAATATATCCTAATATGACCCTTTTGGTGACATCCATGGCACACCACACTCTTGTGTAAATCTTTTAATTAGATATGGAATTCTTATCGTCACCAAGCCCCTTATCTTGATTCATTCCTAAGCTACAAGTTCCTCACTATATGAGTCTCTAGAAGTACCACTATTAGTCAACTAACTATTATAGCAAGGTAGATTTCACATCTTTAAGGACCAACTCATCCTTCCCATACAACACAATCTCACAAAAATGATTAAAGCTTATAGGCAAATAACACAAAATAATTATGGCTAAAATCTTCATCATCAAACTTGACTTTTATGTTATGCAAATCCATCACAATAGAATCAAAACCATCCAATTGAACATTTAAAGATTGAAAACCTAATATGTGCTTGAGAGGTTTCATATAACGAATGCCAAGTCAATCAACACTTCGTTGTCTACTCACATTAGATTATCATGTTTGGATTACCCTAAATCCAAAGAGGAAGAGAAGTTCATGGTTATTCTTCTATACTATAATGTTTTTAGTTGTATCATGTACTCTATGGTGTATATATAGCCTAATATCACTCAAGCTATTAGTGTTGTAAGTTAATATATGGTAAATCTAGAAAAAAGTCTCACTGGCAAGCAGTGAAGTGGATCTAAAGGTATTGGAAGGTATGATATTAACTTGTTTGGTTTATAGGAAATCAGTTGCTATGCTAGTTGGGTTCTTAAACTTTAATTATGGTGGAGACCTTGATAATTATATATATATATATATATATATATTATCTTGGTGGTTCAACTATGAGCTAGAGTTCTTACTAGTAGGAGGTGAAAGCTTTGCCCACTATAGAGGTAGAGTATATGGCTATGACCAAGGTTGTTTAAGAAGTTGTATATCTTGGTGGTTTAGTAAGTGAATTTGGGTTTGGTCGTTGTGCTCCAATCGTTCTAGGTGATAGCATGAGTGTTATCTACTTATAAAAGAATCATAGTTCTTTCCATCATTGAATGAAGTACATCAATATCAGGTATTACTTTATCTGAAGTAGTATTGATTCTAGCAACATAGTTTTGGAGAAAGTGAGAATTTTGGATAATCCGGTAAATATGCTAACAAAGCCGCTAATAGTGGACAAGTTTGTGTGTTTCTTAGACTTGATTAGTATTTATAGGCCATGAGACCTTTTATAGGGCTAGGGTTTTTTACAAAGGTCTTTCCATGTCATGCATCAAGGTAGAGAATTGTGAGCTTTGACTGGGTATTTGATGCACAACATAACATGGTTTTAGTTCGTGTAGGTTGCTGGAGAAGTGTATAGCTTGGCATATGCAATCTGTGACAGGCATAGAAGCCATACGTTTACTAATATAGACCATGTTTGTCCATATAATATTTTGGGTTGAATTTTGGAAAAATGTTGGTAGTAAAGAAAATAACAAAGGGACCCCATGTTTCCTAAATGCATACTTTGTTTAGGAAGTATTCTACAAAACACATTATTTTGACTTATAATATTTTATCTTATATAAAAGGAATGTGATAAAACCTTATCTCTAAAGTAAAACATGTGAATCTCCTCCTCCTCTGTGATGTTTTCTTTGTTTTATAGAATGAGTAATTGTGTGATTTGTTGAGTTATTTGTTCAATTCTCTTATAATTATACAATTTCTCAAATAAAGAACTCTAATTTTTCCTTTATTGTTTTGTCTAGTGATTGAATTCTCAATTGGTTACATTGTCTAATTAATTTTGATAATTGTTTGGATCCAGTCTTATTAGATAAAAATTGGCATTATTTTATAATAATTTGGTATTAGAGAAATGGGCTTCCTATTGGGACAAAAACTCCTAATATGCCCCTTTTTGTGCACCCATGGCACACCACATTCTTGGGAAAACTCTTTATCTTATATCTGGACTTCTTACAATCATCTAAACCCCACTTCTGAGTCCTCTACAAGTCCCTCACTATGTGAGTCTCTAGAAGTACCACTACCAATCAACTGACTATCAATAAACTCTCATTGTAGCATGGCAGATTTTAAATCCTCAAGGATCAACTTGTCCTTCTCTTACAACAAAGTATCATAAAAAATGCTTAAAGAATGTAGATAAAGATCACAAAAGCATTATGGTCAAATCTTCATCAGCAAGCTTGAATTATGTTATGCAAATCTATCACAATAGAGTCAAACTCATCCCAATAAAATTTGAAAGATTAACCATCACCTTATTTCAAGTCATGAATCCAACTCTTTAATAGTAGATGATACACTACTGAATTTGTAATATATAATGATTCAAGCTTCAACCAAAAGGCAGCCACCATTGATTTCTTTGCCACTTCCCACAATACTTTGTTGGAAAAACATATTTATATGGTAAATAAAGCCTTCAAATCTACCTCCTAAAGTCTCTCATCAATCATTGATTATAGCTTATTCGAACGGTTGGATAAAGCTCAATTGGCAATGTTGGAAAAAGATGTCAAGGATTTTAAACTTGTGACTATATATTTTTATTTTTCTCATATTCACTTTGTTTCTTTTCCAATCTTGAAAATCTTTATATTCATTTACTTTTCAATGCAAGATTTTTTTTTCTAGAATACATGAGTGAATACTAATACGTGGTGATTATCAACATCATGCATGCCATATTACAAAAACTAGGTAATAAGACCTTTGCTTAAAGATGTTCCACTCATTCATAAATACAAAAAGGTTTATAAACTGGTAGATAGAATTGCATACTTTTTGTACATCAATCAGCATGAGAAATTTTCTAAAATCAAGAAATATTAGCTAAAACTATGCATGATGTTTACTCTACATTATGGTGTTTTTTCCATCATGCATATGGAAGCTTATTTCAACAATTTTGAAACATGGGAGACTCAATTTGATAAAGATATGAAATAATAAGTCTTCAAATAATAAAGTGTTTACTCTACAACTATTATGTATTCAAATAGAAATAAATAAATGAATTTTCTATTTTGCATGCAAACAAACAAATCAGTACTCTCATGGAGAAATAAATTGCTCAAACTATAATGTTTGAAAAGTATAACAGAGGAAAGAAATCATGGAAAAAGTGAAAGGACTCCAAGTAGCCGAAGAGCCAAAAAAACATCTAAAAGGTGTAAGAAACAAAATAAGTTCAATAAGGAATGTCATAGAGAGTTTGTGCCACATAATTAAAGTAAAAAAACAAAAAAGTAAAGTAGTATAAATGTAGTATATGTGAGAACAAATGTGTACTCTATAAATTGTAAACCCTTTTTTTGTCAGTACTATAATATTAAATCTTATTACTCATAAAAAGAATTAACATAATATCACCCTCATTTGAATTGTTAAAAATATATAAATTCACTGATAAATAACATCAAAAGAACCATCGTTAGGATAAAAAGAGGATAATGATGATTATGATTCATGATTCTCATCAAAACCATAAAACTTAAATTTTATTTTACCATCCTTATCCTAAAAATCATAATCATAATCAAAGGTGTGTAACAAATCAAACCATAAGGATCCTCTTCTTCCTCTTCTCCTTTTTTATCTTCAGTTGGATTGGGGTTTTTGGATAGTGGTGGCACATCTTATTCATCAATAAATATATATATATGGAAGATGTATACCAATCTTTCACATTTTTCCCTTTATCTCACTATCATCCTTCCTCATCTATTGTTGTTGTAGTTTCTAACCATTAATGTAATAAAAAATTAATAATGAATGTATGAGAAAATAATTAATAAACTATGGTAAATATGATTTTATAACACAAATTATCATCTTGTAAATTTAACAAGTTTATAAACTTCATTAATTTCAATATTTGATTGTATTATGACAAATTACATCTTTAGCATCTAATTTTAAAAAAATAAATCAAAGTTTAATGCGAAATGTGTATCTCCAATAAAAAAATATGTGTTTCATGACATAAAATGTGTATTGTTTGTTGTGAGATGTCTAATCTTTCACTTAATTATATATTTTTGATTTTTTACAAGTTGCATCATATTCTAAAACAGGTGTATTATCAAAAAAAAATGTGTGGTTGTTAATGTAAGATGTATATTATTCTTAAAGCTCCATACTTTTGTGTGAAACTATGAAAATGTGTATTCAAATACTATATATGTGTACTAATAAACATAAAATATCTATGCTAATCTAGAATATATGTATTATTGGAAAAATTACCTACTTACATAGAATAAAGTATTAATCATTAGAATTGTTATCAATTATATATATATATATATATATATATATATATATATATATATATATATATATATATAGTTATAAAAGGAATCAGCTATCTATACATGAAATAAAATCAGAGTTGACATTGACTGGACGAATAAGGCAAGAGTAACCAACTCTTATATGGACTACCTCTTGAAAATATCCTATAAGAGTTTGTTTGACAATAGATTTTAAATATATTCTCTTACTCCCTTTTGACATAGTACATTTATTCTCCATTATGCCTCTCTTTCTTATGTTGCGTTCTCCTTTAGCATGAGATCTAGCAGGGTTATGAATAATAGTACTTGACATATGGCTTCCACTTAATTTTCTTTAACATATAAATTATAAATTGCAACTTCAACATATTCCTTATCCCTATAAAATTCATCTCCATATATTTTTCTTGCTTTTGAGTTTTTATCACTAGAAGAAATCATATTTATAAACTTCCTAATCATTTACATCATCTAAAGTAAATTACAAATAAAAATCATTACTGGTAGTATTACAACCTCATCTTAACTTTCCATTACTTGATTATTTCTCCATTTAATCAATATATAATTCTCTAGATCTTTTTTGACATTTTGCAAATAATATGTGCAAACTATGCAATCAAATTATTCAAAAATTAGTGTAAAATGTGCATGGGAAAAATATTAAATTAACAACTCCATCATACATAAAAACATAGAGAAATCTATTATTATCCCACCATATATGCAAGCTTTCAGTATTATCAATTCTGTAAAACACCATATGAACCAACATGATAGCAATCTTGAATTGATATTCAAATTATTCAAACATTTGTTATGTGTAAAAATCTATTATCTGCGTAAGAATATTAAATTTTTTATCGTCATTTTAGGAATACCTTATTTGGAACTAAAGTAATTATATTTCTTTCTACTTCTTTACTCAAAATAAAATCTTGAAAAAAATTATAAAAATCACAAAGGTATGTAGTTTTATTAAGTCTGATAGATAAAAATAATAAAAATCAATGATTTATTAGTGGTTTCATTTTATATAAAATATGAAATACCAATAGGGAAAAAATCTCTTAAGAATACAAAACACAACTTCTCTTTATTTTTTCTAAAAAAATCTTAATTCATTAATTATCAACATATTGATATATATATCAATCATGTTGTGAAAAAAATAGATAAATCAAATATGTAATCTATTATTACAATATGTGTATTCTACACTACATCGTGTGTATTACAAGTAGTAAAATGTGTGATATTTTCATTAATCATGTATATTGTAATGGATGTGGTTCAAGGGATTAAGCCATGGTAATGGATTGATTTTTTGATATTCAACAGAGGAAGGAAGGATTAGGGGTGAAGTTGCTCTATTTTGACAAAAATGGAAACTGACGAATGAACCTTTAACTAAGATTCATCTAACATGGTTGTTGACTTTGAAGGTTCTATAAGAACACATTAAAAGAGTGTTTATAGATAGGATTACTCCAAGTACTTCATATGAATAAGAAAAATCTCACAAAAGAGTCGATAGCCCAACTTACTTGTTTTATATTTAACTAATAATATGCTTCGCATGTATAATCTAGTTATGAGTATATATACACTCATAACATGGCTTGTTATAACTAATCTTAAACCATCTAACAATTCTCTCTCTATCATAGAACTAACTTGTATGTTGGTTATACAAAACAAGTCGTTTGTGGATAATTAGTTCAAACTGTAACACCCCAAAATTCACTACTTTTTTTTAAAGCGGAAGTAATTAAAATAGCAATACTTAAAACCTGTGAATTCTGGGAATGTTACCGCCACACTTAGTACGGAACCGGTTCTTTCCGACCGTTCCAGTACCAAGTGCTAAGGCCAAAGAAAATTATTAACATTAAACTCAAACCAATAGCTCATAAAAGAACTAGAAAGATCATACATAAAAATCAGAGTGCGCATAAAGAATTACGAATCAAATAGAAATCAGAGTGCGAAATTAAAATTCCTCGAAGGAAATAATCTTATAAATTATAAAAGGTTAAATAGAAACCCCTAATATAAGGTAATAAATTAAAAAGAATAAATGTGAATCAGAAGAAATAACATAAGGAAATGAAATCACAAGAAGAAAATTACGGCCACGACACTCTCAATCTTTGAGCCAAAACATGCTCAACACACAGCCCCGACTGATGTCTCACCCACCTGCACAAAGTCAGAAGGGCATACTAATCGTGGGAATGAGCAGCACCCATGAAAAGGGTGATCAGTATGCTACGTAATGAGTAAGGTAACCGAGTACTAAGGCCAACACATAAGCACATAATCCATGCAGAATAATAACATGGCATAATCCAACATAACAAAATAAAGGTATATGAATAATTTAGGTAAAAGTACAAATGCCCATTTACAGTCCGGATTAATTACTTAATTAATCTCTGATCATAACTCAATTCACACCATGCTTTTTATCAAATCCATGTAAGTATAAGAACACCCTAAGATTATTGCCGGTGGGCCGGTCACTTGCGGAACAAAGTCCACACCACTATTATTCGTCGGTGGATCGGTCACTTGCGGGACAAAGTCCACACCACTATTCCTGACCGGTGGATCGGTCTGGTTCCTGCTCACATGGTGTTCCAATGTAAGTAATTAGTATCTTTTAAGCATTTTTAACTCTAGTTTGTTTTTATTGAGCTCGAGTCACCCCACTATTATTGCCGGTGGGCCGGAAACGCTAATACCATCCTGTAAACCCTAATACCACCATACGACCATTAATACCACCATGCAACCCTAATCACCAGGAAACCTCATGCGAAACCCTAACCCATGCAAAACCCTAACACATGCAACTCCCCATCAATATTTTATAACTCCATCATTATTTTACGACCCCATCATTATCTTACAACCCCATAATTATATCTTACCACTCCATTATTATTTTACAACCCCATCATGCATGTCTTAAGGCCACATTATACAACAATAATAACATAAATGTACACATGATTCTCATGCCACCATTTATCCACACCGACATACTCCAATCCCATAATCATGTTGTATTAATAATAATTATACAATATTTACACAAAATACACTATAATTAACATCACATGGCGTGCATAGCATAAAATCACATAATACAAGTATGGCCTTAGCACCCGTTACCTAAAACGTCACCGGTCTTGGAACACACCCTTATATCACTTGAGGGCTTTGGTTGGGCTCACCTACTATGGGAAAAGTACTAGGATTAGGTTTTCTCTTAAGAATGCTATTATTTCTAACTTATCCCAAGACCTTATTTTTAAATAAAAATTATTATACTAGAATTGACTCTACAAAATACTAGTAGAATATTAATAATAAAACTAATGCAGTTCAAAATAAAAAGGTGATATAAGGGTTTCTACCCTTCACCAAAATAATATTAATAAAGATAAAATAATAATAATAATAATAATAATAATTCTAATAACAACTAAATATTATAAATAAAGATAATATTAAGAATAATAATAATAATAATATATAAGCTTTAAATTGAAAGTGGGGTTTCGACCCTACTTATAACTAATGACCTACTATTTATAAATATTAATAATAAAATTAATAACATATATAATAATATTAAAATAATAAAGATAATAATATTATTATTATCAATGGTTTAAAAAAAATAGAAATAATAATACTAAAATACATAAGTGTGAATGTTAATACAAAATTAGGGCCTAAGATTTTCCAGAATAATTAATAAAATGATAATAATAATTATTCTAATAATAATAATAATAATAATAATAATAATAATAATAATAATAATGATAATAATCATATAATAATTCAATTAATAACTTAAAGTTCGAAACTAACAATAAAATTATTTTATTACTACTCTCTACCCTGCAAGTAAAATTCAGCATAAATTTTATATCAAATAATATTATTATTAATAGCAAGGAAATAATTATTATATTCGAATAATTACTAATAAATAAAATAAAAATAGAATAATTTACAATAAATAGTAAATAATGACTAAGAAGGTCTAGGGTTTCACCTTGAGTCGGCGGGAATGGGCGGCACCGGCGGCGGTTCACAACGGTGGCCGAAAAAACAATCTAAGAGGGAAAAAGATGAAGAAAAAGAGAGAAGGAGCAGGGGAAAAATTAAAATAAGGCTATGGTTCGGTGGAGGAGGATTAGAGGGATTTTTTGGGTGGTTCAAAGGGCAGTAGAAGTGGCGGAAACGGCGGCAGACTTTGGCTTAAAGGTTGCGGGGTGAAAATTCAGGCGAGATGAGCAGCAAACGTTTCACAGTTATGGAGGCCCGTTCAAGAAGAATCGAAGGTTGAAAATGGTTTAGTTAATTAGAGGAAATTTCAGGGAAGAAATTGGGATGCTTCGGTGGCGCTGAGGTTGGCTATCGGCGGCGAAAGATGCGTCTGAAGTCACGGTGATGGTAGCCCTCGCTTAAGGTTTCGGGTGAGAAAAAAATTCCAAAACTCCTAAAATTAGGTGATTTATAGATGGTAGGTAAGATAATAGGGTTTAGGGGGTCGGCAGGAAGGTATTAGGTGCGAGGATTTGGGTGGCCGGCGGCAGTAATTGGTCGGCAAACATTTGGGTTGTATCGAAGTTTTGCGAGGCTGGGGAGAGGAAACGGGCGAGAGATAACGGACGAGAGTTATGTCAATTTATTCCTCGAGTCAAGGGGAATACAATGAGACAAGAAATAGCCGGTCAAAGTCTCTATAGCCGGCGACGTCATCGAAGGAGGAGAAAGGAGGAAGAAGGAAGAAGAGAAGGAGGTGGACCGGTCGGCCAAGGAAAGAAAAGAAAAAGGGGAGAACCGGGCCGGTTGGCGCGGTGAGGGGGTCATTAAATAGAACGACGAGTTTCGGGCGTAACACGGACGAAAAGCCGCGTGTCGGTGGGTAAAAAAAGGGCTAGGTTGTGCTGGGGAAAAGGAAGAGGAAAGGGAAACTAGGCCACGAGCTGGTCCAGTTTGGGGAGAAGAAGAAAAAAGATAAAAAAAGAAGAAAGAAACAGGAAGAAGGAAAAAGGAAAAGGGAAAAAGAAAAATAGTGGTTTGGCTTAATTAAATTAATTAGGATATTTGGGTTATTTAAAAATAATAATATTTAAATAAAATAATATTTAAATCCCTTTTTAGGCTAAATTAGGATTTTTAAAAGATTTTCCATAAATTCCATTTTAATTAGCAAAACACCCTAATTTTCTTCCATTAAATTATTTATAAAATTATTATTAACTTTGAACTATTTCCTCCTTCTTATTTTAAATAAAATAATTTATTTAGTTAATTTCTAAAATAAAATCCTTAATTAGCTAAAATACCCAAATTTCTCCTAATTAAAATAGTAATAAATTTCTTCTTAATTTGTCCTAATTAATTTCCTTTTATTTTAATAAAATAATTTATTTAATTAGTTTTACAATAAAACCTCATTTAAATATAATATTTAAAATTAGAAATTTTCGGGGCATTTCACAAACCACTTAGGTAATTCCAACTAATTACTCACGTTAGCCCAAGTTGTTAGATTGGTTAGTTTTAAATTATAACCCCCCCCAAATGTATTCTAACAAAAATTTAAATGAAACTAATTAAAATATTACAAACATTAAATTGACTAATTCTCATACATGAAGTAACAAGCTACGAAACCCAAAAGTACATATGATAGTCTAGGGTTTACAACAAGTATTACCAAAATGAGTTATTTGAATGAACTTGTGGTATTATCCTCCATGAATTCCATAGCTTGAATGTTTGAGAATGCTTTGTACACAAAAATGTCTTAAATATCTTCACACCTTAAGTGTCTTCCTTTTGTAAATATGTAACATACATGTAAAAACATCTTAAAGTCTCTTTATTAGTAATAGTAGAAATATCTTTAAAAACATCTAGGATGATCAGCTCCTTTATTAAGTATGATTATTCCTCAATATCAAGAGGATCATAAGATACTTCCATATCAATAATTCTAGTTGATTTTACTCACTCAAATAACTAATTTATACTCAATGTGTATTCATTGGTTTAAAATGTGTATAAACACTAACTAGTTATGTATTCTCACCTTTGCCAAATATGTATTAAATTAATGTAAGGTGTTCACTCAATGAAATATAATATGCATTCTATAATCTAATATGTCTATTCTAACTAAGAGATTGAAAAAAAGTTGTATATGAATAAATATGATAAAAGAAATTGTACTTACATATTCTAATATAAACTAAAATCTGAATTGGTTTCACAATATTTAAGTAGATAATCAAAAAGGTTAATAAATCTTTTTTTTTATCTCAATCCTTAGATTCTCTTATTCAAATTCTTATTGATATGTTTGACACACAACCTGTGTCTACTACTAGAAAATACTTTTCCTATTGTACTTAACATATAAAAACACTTGATATGTCATGATTATAATAGGATGAATACCTCCCAGTGATTCTAGAAATGATTTAAGGAACCAAGAAAATGACTTCATCCTTTCATTCACCACAAAATCAAAACCAAACATGAAAATTTTTTCAATGTTGATCCATACCAACAAAAGGAGCACAAATCATATCATATTTATTGGTCCTTTATGTAGAATATTGAACTATCAAATCCCCAATGTTCACATATGATTATTTCATCAACCCATCCCTCCAAAATAAACTACGTGGTCTACTTTCTTCTTCTAGCTTAAACCTAAAGTAAAAAATCAACCCCATTCTCTTACCTCTTCTTAAAAATATTCAGGAGCCAATCAACATCTCATCCCTTTATGAACCTAGAATTTTATTTTGATAAACTATGATATGCATATTTAACTTTAAATCCCACTAAAGGAGAACCTAATACCTCATTTCTCATGATTTTTATGGATTTAGAAACTCCAACATCCTTATTTTATTCAATGATCTTATGAGCATAAAGATGATAACTATTACCAGCTCGAACAAATGATAGATTGTGTTCCTTCACATGATTTGTAACCCTCCAAAATCCATTAGCATCAATATGAATATGTATCCCCCGCTCTGCATCTAACTTATTGTAACTCCTAACTTCTTTCCCCCTCTTCTATTTCTCACCTTTCTTACAACACAAATACTACTTCATTGATAAATTTAAATCATTTTCTCTCTTTCTTTTAGTACCCTTTCTAAGGCCAAACCCAATCCTATAATCATACTCATTATATAAATTGTAAGCCTCCACTTTATATCCTACAACTTTACCAATTAGCTTAGAAGATTAAGCTTCAAGACTTAAAAGTTCCTTCAGTCCATCTTACATATTACAACTTATTAGCAGACATAAATTTCATAACAATTTGTTAATAACTAACTCACATATAAATATATATAAACAATAATTGTACTTTATATTTTTTTAATGTATATGACTCATACAATAAAAGTAAACTTGAATATAGTACAATGAGTATCAGAACATAGGAACATGTGTATTGTCAGCTAAAAATGAGTATAGTATATCAAGAGTGTGAATAGTTTGTATTCCCAACACTACTAAATATGTACTATTTATATGCAAATAATTTATAATCTATAATTTTCCAATTATATTATTCATCAATGTATGATGTGTAATAGTGTTATAAAAATGTGTATTTTCATCATAATACCCTTTCCAATATGCCAAATTATCAAAATACCCTTCTCCTTTATTAAATTATCATTTTGCCCCTTTACATTCCAAAATTACTAACATACCCTTTTCATTATGCCAAATTACCAAAATACCCTTCTCCTTTATTAAACTACCATTTTATCCCTTTAAGCTTATAAATTACCATTCTACCCTTATTATACCAATTTTACTAAAATACCCTCACTACATGAAATATTAATATACATGGTCCATATACATCATCCAACACCACCAACTATTATTATTTATCACTAATACTCATTACCACCTACCACACACACTTATTTAGGACACACCCTTATACAAGAAATATTAGTAAAATTCCCCTATGGCTTATATTAACATTATTTATGCAATAGATTGGCCACATTAGCATATCATATCATACATATGCATTTAACATTATCATTAATAACAAGGCTCCTTTCCTTAAGCATTATTTCTACACATAGTACACAAATTATCATGCTTTTCTTTTCATCAACCAACATATTCCACTAAATACATTATACTTAATAACATATATCATGCATATAAACATATTAAAAACCCTAATGTGCTAACATACGTATATCTACACATTTTAGTAGGGTATAATGGTTACCTTAATTCTAACAAAAATTAAACCTTACCGGTGCCCTGGTTAAAGGTTTGAGATTTGATTAGTATAAATTTAATACCTAAAAATAATATAAAAAATTAGCATAATAGAAGTAGAAATTCAAAAGAATAATTTTTATCAAAAGCTTAATTAAATATATACTAATATTAACTATTATTATACCTCAAAATTATTAGCCAAGATTATTATAGGGAGGTAGCAAACTCACGCTACATAAGCAGAGTGAGTAGCATGCAAGATAGCAAGGAAGAAGGGGGGTCGAAGAGGGAGTTGGGAAAAGGAAGGAGTTGGTTCAGTTAAGGGTTTTAGGAGTGGGGTAGAGGACTTGTGGAGGGGAGTTATAGGGGTGGTTGGGTGTAGGAATGGGGTAGAGGTGTAGTTTGTAGTCGAGGGTTGGTGATTAGTGGCTAAGGGTGGTGGAGGCAGCGGTTGCAGGGTTGGGAAATTAGATGCAAGGGTGGTATAGGAGAAAAAGGAAGGGAAAAGAAGAAGAGAAAGGATGGTTGCAGGGGGATATTTTAGTCCAGGGGAGAAAGAATGGTGGTAGGGGAGGTTCTAGGGAGTAGATTAGTGGCTGTGGAGGCAGAGGAACAGCGGTGGACAGTGGTGGTATAGGGTGAAGGCTGAGAAGGAGAGAGAAAAAAGAGGGAGGGAAGGAGGCTACAAGGGCATGTGGGAGTGATGGGGTGGGGCAAGGAGGTTGATGGAGTGTTAGGGAGGTGGTTAGGGTGGTTGTTTGGACAGGAACAATGGCGATTGGAGGCAGCGAAGTGAAAACAGAGGAGGGGGAGAAGAGGGGAAGAAAAGAGAATGGATCGGTAGAGGGAGAAGGAGGGCTTGAGCAAGGCAGAAATGAAGCAGCAGAGAAGAAGAAAAGGAGAGGGAGAGGAGGGGAGGTAGGGCACTAACTAGGTGGCTAGTTGCTGGCAGTAGGTTGGCAGGTTTTAGGGAGAAGGAGAAGAAAATGGAAGGCATGCGTGGGAGGGTTGTAGGCTCGGGTATGGTCAAAAATGGAAGGAAAGGAACGGGGGACAGAGGGAGAGTGAGAGTATGGCAGCCTGGCTACCATGGTAGGTGTTGAGGTGGTAGTTGCAGGTGGCATAGAAGGCCTAACGTGCGGCGTTGAAGGAGGAGGATGGAGGAAAGAAGAAGAAGAAGAAGAAGAAGAAGAAGAAGAAGAAGAAGAAGAAGAAGAAGAAGAAGAAGAAGAAGAAGAAGAAATGAGAGGCAGGCTAGACAGATGGGGGAGAAGGAAAGGGAAGCAGGTTGGCCCTCACGAGGGATGGGGAGAGAAAAAAAAAAGAAGTTGGGCTGGCCCAGCTGAGGGGAAAGAAAGGAAAGAAAAGAAAGAAGGGGGAGGATCGAGCTAGATGCACGAGGGAGAGGGAGAAGGAGGGGAGGAAGTGGGTCGATCGCCCACTGCGAGGGGGGAGAAAGGAAAGTAGGTCCTGCGCCCGAAGGGGAAGAGAAAAGGAAAAGAAAAGAAAAAGGAGGAAAAGGAGAAGCAAAAGGAAAAAGGAAAAAGGAAAGATGAAAAAGGGGGAAAATAAAATAAAATAATTTTTGAAATAATGGCATTTAATATTTTTGATAGATAAATTATTTTAATAATTTATTTTATTAGAATTTAATATATTGGTTTAAAAAGGGTAATTTTTAGTAAAATATTGGTTTAAAATTTTATTTAAATAAAATGAGTATGATAAAATAACAAAATATTTATTTTAATTTATTAAATATTCATATCCTTTTTATATACTCATAAATCCATAAAATTATTAAATTAAATAAATTTAAAATTTAAATTATCCTAAATGAGGGCTATTTATTAAATTATAGGTTTTAAATTTTTGGGGTATTACATCAGTACACTTCGTACTGAGTAAGCGAAGTTACTTCTTTAATGAGAGTTATAAGCAAACAAGCTCCAACATCATATGGAGTTCATACTAACATAGTTCAAGACTATTTCATATAAATAGAATACATATTCCATCATGGTCATGTCATACATAGGAAATTCATACCATACATGACTCATCATGTTTATCAATCATAACACAACATCAAAGATGAAAATATGTAGTTACTATATAATTGTTTAGCTATTATGAATGCTCCTATCATCCATGAACGTAGTTCCACAATAGGCTATTTTCACTTACCTGATCCATTAGGTCATTTATTTATAATCCATTGTCTCTTTTACCATACCTTCATTTTTACTTTTATTTTTCCCTTTAGCCACATTCATAATCCAAATACTTATTCAAATTCTTATCAAGTGATGGACTATGCACCACCCCATGGTCTTACATAGAAGTTTATCCAAGCCAAAGAAAATAAAGTTTAGCTAAAGCCAAGTAACCACCAATGGACATAAATCCCGAAGCTAAAAACCACATAAGTAACCAGACCCTTTAATATTGATACCCCCTAGTACATCAATTATGTCTAGAGTAGGTAAGGCACTAGGATATACTAGGATCCCGCTCAAATGCAAAGCCTAAAGGCACCAATAAACTTTCGAAGGCAAACTAACCTTTGGTAGCTAATCGAGGATCAGGAAACCCATACCCATAAACAACTCAATCATTTTTCTCTTTAAGTGGTTAGTACGTTATTATCAAGGTTATATGATCACATAAGACCCATACGATATGTAAGCAAGGCATCCACATACTTTAATAATCATTTCCATTCCCCTAACTATGTGTGGGATCTTCATTAATGCTTAATCAATATTAACTAATCCCTTAGATTAATCCATTATAGGCCAATAATCCAAATTACATTACCCCTTAAAAGTCATAAAATAGTTATATGGCTTCTCCCATTAAGGCCTTCACAAACACCTATTGAGTATGACATGAATTTTGATCAATTTAATCCACCCATTAGGTTGTCAATAGATGTATTTCACTCATTAAATAAGCATATAGCAACATTATACATAGTTTCAAAGCATATCCAAGTTAAAAGATGAAAATCACATAATATGGTCAAACCAGTTGATTGGTTTGCCTAACAATTAATTGGGATTTAGCAACCAGTTCATTAGTTTGGGTCAACCAGTCAATCGATATTGACCGACTAATAGATTGGTTTGGCTCACCCAAAACTAGGGTTTCCTCGAACTAGTCTATCAACTTGGCTAAAACAATTGACTATCTTAAGACTAGTCAATTGGTTCTAACTAACCAGTTGATGGTTTTAAGTAGAGAACAAACCAAGGTCACTACAGGCACATTAGTTAATTGGTTTAAGCCATTATAGCCTAACCAGTCGATCAATTAGCCCCCAAAGAGCATATAACATACATTTTCATGCAAATCACCCTAACCAGTCTATCAACTTTATCAACTCATAAACTAACACATGCTTTACAATTAATCAAATTGACCCTATTTCTTTAAAAACCATGTTTTTTCTCTATATTCACCAATTAATCAACACACATCAATATGAAGCCAAATTCTCATGTAAATCTATAAAATTAGCACTTTAAATAATAGACAACATCATATGCTTAACCAAGCCACATTTTAGGAGTAAGAATGACTTACTTGATGCAAGCAAAAAAATTTCCACGAATAGAAAACTTAATTCGAAAGATTTTTAACTTCCAAATCTTAAAATAGAAAGTTAAAGCTTCAAAAATCCAATGATATATTTCATAAATTAGAATTCAAATTAGAAGGAAACAAGCTCACCAAATTTAGAGAAAATATAGAGGATTTATGCTAAAAGAGAGACTCAACTAACTCTTAAATCTAACCCTCATTTGCTTAAAGATAAATAAGAAGAAGCTATAGAAAGGATTGGATGAGTGGACAGGACCAAACATCAAGCTTGAAGTGGGGAGAAAAGAACACTAGTGCGAGAGAGTTGGAATACCTCAGAGGCTAAAAGAAAAGTTCCTAGAAGGGGTCATTAGGTTTATTTATAACCATTGAATCAGTACAAGAATGACTGGGTTTATGCATAGATTAAAAACCCTAATTTCTACCTTTTGAATTTGAGCTAAATGGGTAAACTTCTTCGAAGATAGGCTGACCTCCCTTCTAGAGCTAAAATGGTGATTTCTAGAAAATGCATGTTGAATTCGCTCATTAAATGTTAAACACAAGAGAGGTAATGAAAATTTGTGGGAAGAAATATCCAAACTAAGTAGAGATAGTTTGGGAATCGAAGTAACGATTCTAGAAGTGTGGAGAGGAGAGAAAGGGTGGAAAATAAATATAAGGTCATCATCTCTTTCAATTGTTCGAATCAAACCCTCAAATCAATTTGAGGCAACAAATCAAGCTGAATGAATGATAAGAAAGGTTAAGAACCTCTAAAGAATGTCTTAGATTGGGATTATCAAGATTCTATTTTGTCAAAAGATTTTTTTTTTTAAAATAAGCTTCGAAAATGTACTCTACTAAACAAACCAATCAATTGGTTTGACCTACTAATCGAATATTCTACTGACTAGTCGATTAGTTTCCCAAACTAGTTAATTAGTTTGATTGAGAAAAACCCTTTAGTTAAAACAACGAGCCAGTCGATCGATCAACCAGAAAACTCATTTTATTAAATTTTCAAAGCTTATTCAAATCTGACTTCTTCTCAGACTCATTAATAGTCCTAAATTAAAAATATATAATTATCAAATTTTAATAAACTCCATAATGTTCCATTCAATAAAATTTACAAAAACATAAGGTATGACAACTGATTTTTTTTTTATCATTAGTTGAAGATGTAGGTGTCCCAAATTTTAAAGTAGATGAATTCGAATAGGTTTTGGTTGATGTAGAAGTTGAATCACTTGTTTTAGCATAGGATTTAGTAGACTTAGTTTGTCTTTCACATTTTAAAGCCAATTTAGTAAAATCATCAAGAGAATCATAGGAAAACATTTCAACTTTATCTCTAATCAATTTATTAAGAAAACTTAAGTATCTAGCATATTTTTGTTCTTTTATTTCTTACATATCACACAAGAGTGATAGTCTTTCAAATTCCTTAGTGTATTCTTCTACACTAAGTATTCCTTGCCTAAGAGTACTCAATTTGATATATATATATATGTATATCTTTTTCATACTCTCTAGGGACAAATTTGTGTTCTTTTTTCATTTCTCCTAAGACTTGATTTTAATTTTTTATTGATGAGTCCTTTCAAGATTATCATATCGAACCCTATTAAACTTTTTAAATTTGAGAGTTGCTAACTTACATCTATGTTCATCATCATACTCTCTAAATTCAAAGATAGCTTCTATCTCATGCAACCATTCGAAACATAATTCTATATCCAATTCACCATAGAAATCAGGGATATCGAGTTTGATATTTTTATATTCCATATGATTATATCTTGGTTGGTAATTTGTTTGTCCTCGTTGGTTATGACTAAGATCATTACAACCATACTCGTGTGCCTTACCTTCATACTATATTCGGTTGTTGATTTTTCCACATAATGCTTATACTGCCCTCCATACCATACCTTTTACTCGGTCATGCATGGCCTCCATGGTGTTGTACATATATTAGAGTGTCTTTTGGTCGGCTACTCTTATCTCCAACCTTTGATGTTGACTTTGAATATAAGGAAGTTGTTGAAGTTGTGTGTCGATAGCATGCACACTTGCTACAAATTGTTGAAAAGTTTTGAATATTTTTTTCATGGACACTTCTTTACCCATAACTATTTTTTCTTGATGAAAGTTTATTTGACAACTTGTGTTTAATTTTGGTTGTTGATTCTTAATGAATTATTAATGGAGTGTCAAGAATCTTGGAATATTCTTTGGTAGGGAAATGGAAAGAAAATGGTTGAATATATTACTACCAATTCTTGATGCACGAATAAAGGTTCTCGATGGATGATGATGGGAGGTGTTTTTCACGGATGAAGTCAAATCTTAGAACCCAAGATTGGTTCAAGATAAACTTATTTGTGAGTAATTGAATGCTAAGATAGGAAAAAGATGTTAAAAATTTAAGTAATGTTCGAATAAGATTGAAAGAACTATTTAATATTCTTTCTTAAATCAAAAAAATCAAGAAAATATAAGATGAGGGTTCAAAGATAGGTTGAAGGCTAAAACAAAAATTAGTAAAGAAGAAGGTCACTGAATATTTTGTAGTGGAAGAGTGGGATGGAACAAATATGTGATGATGTTTGGATTAAATTTCTATGCACATATTTGGTGAATTTTGAGGGAAAATGTTGAAGGATCGATCGTCTTCAAACTTGAGGAATTTAAGATTCAAGAGAGTTTGAAGATGGCTGTGAACATAGGACTTCTTCATGTTGCATGTAGTGGAGAAGGGAAGAAGAAGATTAAAGGGAAGGTTAGCAATAAAATGAGGGAAAAGCAACTTGGATTTAATACCAAAAATGGTGTGAATTTTATCTCATAGTGTTGAAGATTAGAAGGTTAAAAGGAATTAGGTTAGGTGGTTTGAAGAAGAAGAAGAAGAAGAAGAATGTGAATATTCAAAGAAGATTGGAAGAATGGTATGAATCTTCAAACAAGATTTAAGGAATATTTCAACAAGAAGTTTAACTTTTAATGTTTCTCCAAGAAGGAATTCAAAGTATCCTATCTAAGATTACTCTAAATAGTATTAGTTGGAAATATTCACTCATAAAAGAAAATGCAATATGACTTAAAAAGAAAATAAGGGGGCAATATTGTAAAAAGCAATGCTGGACATGTGAGATGTAATCCCCCAAAATTTTAAAAACCTACAATTTAATAAATAGCCTTTATTTGAGATAAATTAGCTTTTAAATTTATTAAATTTAATTATTTTATGGATTTTCAAGCATATAAAATTAGATAGGAATATTTAATAAATTAGAATAAATATTTTATTATTTTATCATACTCATTTTATTTGAATAAATTCCCAAACCAATATTTTTCCTAAAATTAACCTTTTTAAACCATATATTAAATTATATTAAATTAAATTATTAAATTTATTTATCTACCAAAAATATTACATTATATTATTTTACAAATTAAATTATTTTATTTTCCCTTTTCTTTTTTCCCTTTTTCCTTTTCTTTCTCCTTTTTCTCCTTTCTTTCTTTTTCCTTTTTTTCCTTCCTTCGGGTTGCCAGGCACGGTCTTCCCTCCTTCTCCTCGCGCCTGGGCCGCAGACCTGCTTCTTTTCCTTCCCCTCCTTCTCCCTCACTCCCGACCCAGCCCCTGCTTTTCTTTCCTTCCTCCCCCGTGCATATCGCCTGGCCTAATCCCCTTTTCTTTTCTTTCCTTTCCCCCCGACCGAGTTGGCCCACTCCCTTTCTATTCCTCCCCCGCCCGTCTTGCTTCCCCTCCTCTTCCTTTCTTTCTTCTTCTACCTCCTGCGCCAACCAAATGTGCGCCTCAACGCCATGCCTGCTACCCCGAGCGCCATGCCCTACAACTCCACACCGACAACCATCTACCTCCTTGCCACTCTCCCTCTCTCTCCCCTCGTCCTTTTCTTCCCTTTTCAAGCCCAAACCAACCCTACACCCCAGCCACACACACCTCTTTCTTTCCCCTTCTTCCCTTCCCTCTCCCTACCACCCGACCACCCCCTACCACCTTGTTGCCACCCAACTGAGCCTCCTACCCCCTCTTCTCCCTCTCCTTTTTCTTCTCTTCAACGGCCCCTCCCCTGCCTAATTCTTAAGCTCCCTTACCCTCCTCCCGATCCCCTCCTCTCCATTTCTTCTCTTTCATCCTCTCTCCCCTATTTTTACACCACCACCCCCTCCGCCGCTTCCTCTGCTTCACCAATCACCTGCACCACCTCTTGTAACCCTTTAACTCATCCCTACACCACCCCTCGAGCCACCCTACAACCCACCTCCTTCCTCTCCTCTTCTTTTCTTCCTTCTCGGCAACTACCCTACACCTCCTCCTTCCGCCGTCGTTTTGTCGCCTCTACCACCACCCGGACCACCAAACCCATCCCTGCAATCTGCCCTACCACCCACACACCTTCCTTGGCCGAAACAAACCCCCTCACCCCCTCATTTTCGTCCTCCCGTTTCCTTCCTTCTCAACCACCTCCAGCTCGGCAACCACCTTCGTAGCCTTGCTACTGCCGCCACTACCGGCCTTGGCCTAAATCCTCCACCACCTATGCCCCCTCTCCACCCCTACACCCTTCCCTTTCCCTAAATCCTCCCCCCCTACCCTCTTTCCTAGCCCCAATACCCTAACCCAACATTGGCTCCCCCTCCTTCTTTTTATGCCATTTTTGAGCCTTTTCTCCCTTACCTTGCATGCAGCTCATGCTGCATGGGTAGTGTGAGTTGCTACATTTCTTGGTCTAATTTGGTTAATAAATTTTAAGGTATAATAATATTTAAGTTAAGTATTTCATTAATTAAGTTTTTATAAAGTCTTATGCTTTTGGTTTTCTTATTTTTAATATGATAAGTATTGATATTATTTTTAGGTATTGGTTTTGCTAATCAAAGCTTGAGTCTTTAACTGGAATACAAGTAAGGTTCAATTTTTGTGGGAATTAAGATAATCGTTAAACCCCACTTAAACGCATGAATAAACGTATGTTAGCACATTATGGTTTTAATATGTTATTTTACATGATATATGTTGTTTAATATAATATATGTAGTTGCTTATATTGAATGATAAAAAGGAGAGCATGCTAATTTATATGCCATGAGTGTAAATAATGCTTAAGGAAGGAGATTTGTTATTCAAGAAAATGTTAGGTACTTATCCATGTTATATTATGTTATTATGACCATTGATGAATGAATAATATTATTGTGAGCCCTAAGGGCATTTTAGTAATATGTCTTCCATAAGAGTGTGGCCTAATATATGTGTTTGTTAATGAGTATTATGTTGAAATATAATAGTTGGTGGAATTGGATGATGAGAATGGAGCATTAATATTAATATTCATGTAATGATGATAATTTAATAAAACTGGTGTAATAAGGGGTAAAATGGTAATTTTGTAAGTAAAAAGGTATTATGGTAATTTTAGAGGTAAATGGTAAAATGGTAATTTTGTAAGTAAAAAGGTATTATGGTCATTTGTAAGTAAAAGGGTAAAATAGTAATTTTAGAAGTAAAGGGGAAAATGGTAATTTTGTAAGTAAGAGGGTAAAATGGTAATTTTGGAAGTAAAGGAAAATTGTAAGTAAAAGGGTATTATGGTACTTTTGGAAGTAAAGGGCAAAATGGTAATTTATGAGTAAAAGGGTATTATGGTAATTTAGGAAGAGAAGGGTAAATTGGTAATTAAAATAATAAATGGTACATTGGTAATTATAATAATGGAGAAGGGTAAGATGGTAATTATAATAATGGAGAAGGGTAAAATGGCAATTATAATAATGGAGAAGGGTAAATTGGTAATTATAAAAATGGAGGAGGGTAATTTGGTAATTTAAATAATGGAGAAGGGTAATTTAGTAATTTAACAAACTAAAGGGCAATTTGGTAATTATGATAATAGATAAGGGTAATTTGGTAATTATGATAATGAAGAAGGACAATTTAGTAATTTAACCAACTAAAGGGAAATTTGGTAATTATAACAAATGAGAAGAGAAATTTGGTAATCTAACCAACCAAATGGGAAATATGATAAATGTAACAATTATGAAGGATGATCAGTGACCTAATAAGTGTGGGAGATAACTTGATAACCTAAACCGAGTAAGGGGTAATTTAGTAATTATGCAACATGAATGGTAATATGATAAATTGGAAAGTAGAGAAGAGATGACTTAATAATTATTTAAGTAAGAGGTAAATCAGTAACCCATAGCAAGTATGTTGTTGTGATTACGGAGTTTCGTAATAAGACTCAAGTAACACTAAATAGTAAGATAATGGTATTTGATAATTAGTAAGTATCACAAAAAAGAATCCTAAATCAGAATTAGATGAGATTATGATGGCCTTAAAGATTCCTCTCTATTATCTTGGATAACCGTATGAATAAGAAATACCTAATGATATCAGAACGATAGAAAGTGAATAAGTATCTGATTACCTCGAGATTGGAAATGGTGGCTCTCTAAGGGTCGCTATCCTAAAGATGTGGTTTAGCCCACGATTATTCTAGTATTTGCTGGTGTGCCTTTGCTCCCCAACCAGGCCCTATATCTTACTCTATCTAGCTCTAAGGACCTACTTAGGGGGTATACTGTGTCCTTATTGGTAGGGTACTGAGTTAGTTGTATTCACTAATACGACTAGGGTACCTTTGCGTTCCTAGGTTGATAGTTGATGGGTACTGAGTAGCTTGTAGGCACCAGTGTAACCGGTGTACCTTTGTGTCCTAAGATCTTGATCTCCCCTCTGAGGTAAATAAATAGAATTGTTGTGATGATTAAAAATAGAAAACACTAATCGTGAAAGTGAAAGACTTGTGAGTCGGGGCCAGACCGATCCATTGGTAGTAATAGTGGCCAGGAGCCTTCCACCCTAGAGACCGATCCATTGACAATAATAATGGTCAGGAGCGTTATGCCCTGTACGTATTTCGATCCACCAGCTATAATAGTGGGGTTACCGCACTTATATATATATATATATAATTAAATCATGGAAAATACTAATCATTTATAGTGGAACGCCATGTGAGTCGGGGACAGACCTGAAATGCCCCAAAATTTTCTAATTTAAAAATCATATTTAAATAAGGTTTTCTTATGAAAATTAATTAAATTAATTATTTTTATTAAAGTAAAATAAAATTTATTTGGGTAAAACAAGAGAAATCATATAAATATTTTAATTAGAGTGAAATTTGGGTATTTTAGCTAATTCAGGATTTTATTTTGAAAATTAATAAAATAAATTATTTTATTTAAAATAAGAAGGAGAAAATAGTACCAAATTAATGTGAATTTTATAAATAATTTAATTGGAGAAAATTAGGGTGTTTTGCTAATTAAAATGGAATTTATGGAAAACCTTTCAAAAATCTTACTTTAGCCTAAAAGGGGATTTAAATATTATTTTATTTAAATATTATTATTTTTAAATATCTAAAATATTTTAATTAATTTAAATACCCAACATAATTATTTTTCTCTTTTCCCTTCTCCTTTTTCCTTTCCTTTTTTTGTTTTTTTTTCTTTCTTTTCTTCTTTTTCTTTTTCCTCTCCTTTTTCCCCATTTGGGCTGCCTCTCTTGCGGCCCAATCCCCTCCCTCCTTCCTTCTTCGGCACGACCCAGCCCGCGCCTATCGCCCTTCGCCCGTCCCTCTCTATGCCGCGTTTTAATTCTTTTCCCATTGAAACTTTGCGTTGCATTTAATCACCCTTCACCTCGCGCCGAGCACCCGGTTCCCCTTATTTCTTTTCTTTTCCCCTAGACCGACCGGTCCACCCCCCCATCTCCTTCCTTCTTCTTCCCCGATGCCGCCAGCCTGCAACTCCGCCCCCTCACCCCTTGGTTTTTTGCCGCCGGTTACGATCGTTTTGACCGGCGGTTTTCCTTCTAATCTCTCCCCCTGATTCAGCAACCACACAAACCCAATCATCTCCCCTTTTCTCGCGCGTCTTCCTCCCTTTTTCCCTGCACATTCCCCTCCCCCAAAAATTGTTACCACTGGCCAACCTCGCTGCCGGCGACCAAAAATCCTACTGCATTATCCCCTCACCGACCCACAGAACCCTAGCCTCCCTTCTAACCATATAAATACCCCCATAATAACCTGTATCGAGCCTTTGATTTCAGTACCCAGAATTTGACCCTTTTCACCACTGCCACTTTAGACGCCAGCCCTACCGTGGTCGGCCAACGCCGCCACCTACCCCGCCTACCAAAATCTTCCTTGCACCGCACTCTAGCTAGCCAAATGTCCCATATTCCTCGATTCTTCTCGCATGAGCCACCCCGACTGTGCAAAGTAGCCTTCCCGATCAACCTATTTTTCTGTCTCCGCCACCCCTCGAACCACCTTTAACCACCTCTTCCACCGCTGCCGCCACTTCTTTCACCTTCTAAAATGTTCTGCATATCACCTTCTATCTTCCCCTACCTTTACTTTCCTCTTTCTACCTCTCCTCCTCTCTTTCTCTTCTTCTCCTCCATTCGACCACCGCCGCTGCCGCCGTGCGCCGCCACCTTTGGCTACGCCACCACCATAATTATGTCCCTCTCCTCCTGGGCAACCCTAAACACCCAATACCTCACCTTAATTCTCCCTATCTTTTTCCCAGCATTCAACTTTTACCCTTTTCTTCTCTTTTTTCGGCCACCACCGCCGGTGCCGCCTATCCCCTCCAGCCTAAGGTTGAACCCTAGACCCTCTCAGCCCTTTTTCCTATTTTTTATAAGCCTTAATTTAATTTATTTCATTTATTTGACTATAAATACTATTATTATTATTATTATTTTAATATGTATTATTATTATTAGTAGTATTAATGTCTTGATTATTATTTCTTTTGAGGGCTGAAGCCCTGTTGTATTTTTAATTAGATTTTATTATTATTCTTCTTATTATTTCTATTATTACTATTATTAATATTAATGTGTTATTATTATTACTATTATTTTTATTTTTTATTTTTTTTACTATTTCGAATTTCTATTATTAATATTTAGTTATTAATATTACAATTACTTTACTATTAGTTGTGCTATTATTATTGTTGTTGTTGTTGTTGTTGTTGTTGTTGTTATTATCATCATCATCATCATCATCATTATTATTATTATTATTATTATTATTATTATTATTATTATTATTATTATTATTATTATTATTATTTCATCATTATTGTTATTGCTAAATTTGGTTATTTATTTTACTAATATTATTATTAATATTATTTTGGTAAAGGGGATGAAGCCCTTATTTCACTATGTTTTTGAGTAATGTCCTTTACTATTTTTATTATTCTTGTTATTGTTAATATTGATAATATTTTTGGTATTTTTGCTATTATCATTTTAATATTTTATCAAAAGCCTAGTTTTATAGTAAGTTAGTGTTTAATAGTATTTTTGGTAGGAGGGAATCTAATTTTAGCTTTTCCCTCATAATAGGTAAACCAGTCAAAGCCATAAGGAGGCGTAGGAGCGTGCTCCAAGACCGATATCATTTTAGGTAAGGGGTACTAAGGCCTTTTGTGTGCTTATATGCATTATGTGCTTCGCATGCTATGTATCATATGTTCATTATTGTAATTATTTCGTATATGGTATGACGTGGAGTTCAAGCATGTTTTGGTATTATTATACGGCATGTGTATTATTTATATATGATGATATGTGTTGTGACCCTGTAAGGCATGCATGTGAGGGTGTTGATGTGGTTTGTGTGGGAGAAAGCATGAAAAAGGAGGATGAGGAAAGAGGTTGACCAAGGGAGGTGAGTTGACCAAATTATTTTAATGATTCATGAGTGGCAGAATAAAATGGAGAATTTTAGGGTTTCGTGTGGGAGAATCTGATTTATGATTTTATGGTTTTGCGTGGGAGAATATAATTTAAGGTTTTATATGGAGAAGTCTAATTTATGGTTTTGTATGGGAGAATCTAATTAATGGTTTTATGTGGGAGAATATAATTTATGTTTCTATTTGGGATAATATAATTTATGGTTTTGTGCGGGAGAATATAAATTATGGTTTTGTATGGAAAAATCTAATTGATGGTTTTATATGAGAGGATCTATTCTAGGGTGTGGTATGGATGAATATTTGGTTTTGTGTGGATTGAATTTAGGGTTTGCATGGTGGTATTAATGGTTGTATAGTGGCATTAAGGTTTGCATGGTGGTATTAATGGTTGTATAGTGGCATTAAGGTTTGCATGGTGGAGTTAGGGTTTTACATGGGAGTTAATTATTGCATGATAGTTAATGATTACATGGGATTTAAGGTCTGTATGAAAAGTTCGAAAGGTTTCATGGGATGTGTAAAGTTTACATGAGAGTGAAATTAATGTATGGAACGTTGACTTGGGATGTAGGGAAGGTAATAGAAGAGTTATTTGGGTGTTTGGAAGTTTTGGGTGAAAAATAGTATGTAGGACATTATATGGGTATGGAGGAGACTGAATTAGGGTTTGGAGTGATTAACTATGGGTTGTTGTGATTAACTAAGGTTTGGAATGGCTAATTATGGTTGTTATGGTTAAATAGGGTTTGGAGTGGTTAACTATAGGTTGTTGTGGTTGATTAGGGTTTGGTGTGGCTGCTTAGAGTTTTTGTTGTATCATGTGTACTTGGTGATTAAAGTGCAATTATGAGGATGGTATTTATGAGTTGAGGTATGTGGGGTGTTAAAATGATTTGTGTTGTGTGAGGTGGAGTAAGATGGGCCACTGAGGTCCAAATTAAGGTTTCGGGATAAAACCCTAGAGTGAGATGTGGAGTGGATTTGGAGGATATGTGTTAAAGGAGTGATTCATGCATGTCCAGGGTTAAAATTTTCCTAATAATATACATAAAACATTAATCATTTAAAGTGGAAGATTGTGGAGCCGGGCTAAGACCAGTCCACCGATGAATAATAGTGGTTAGGGCATGATGCCCTATGTGTTTCCGGTCCACCGGTTACAATAGTAGTCAGGCTTTGTACCTATGTGTTTCTGGTCCACCGGCTATAATAGTGGGGGATCCCGTGCTCAAAAAAAATAAACATATTTGTGCCAAGACATGGGAAAGACATTAAGTACTTACAGTGGAACACCATGCGAGAAAGGGGCCAGCCGGTCCACCGGCGAATAATAGTGGTCAGGAGCTTTATGCCCTGTGTGTTTCTGGTCCACCGGCCATAATAGTGGTTAGGGCATGATGCCCTATGTATTTCCGGTCCACCGGCTAAAATAGTGGGTTCCCGTACTCGTATGGACTTGATAAAAAGTGTGGTGTGACACGAGTTCTGATCAGAGATTAATTTAAAAATTAATCCGGACTATAATTGGGCCTTTATACTTTTACCTGAATGGTCATATGCATTATGTTATCATATTGGTCTTATGCTTTATTATTATTCTGCATTCTTTATGTGTTATTATGTGTTGGCCTTAGTGCTCGGTTACCTTACTCAGTACGTAGCGTACTGATCACCCTTTTCATGGGTGTTGCTCATTCCCATGAGTAGTATGCCCTTCTGACTTTGTGCAGGAGGGTGAGACATCAGTCGGGGCTGTGTGTTGAGCATGTTTGGGCTCAAGTTCGAGAGTGTCGTGGCCGTATTTCAGCCTTTATGTGATTCTATTTCCTTTGTTATTTCTTTGGTATAGTATTTACCATTTTATAATTCATTACTCGATTGAGTATTTTAATTAACCTTTTATCGGTTGTAAGTTTAATTCTCTTTTGGAAATGAATTACAATTCTTGATGCGTACTCTAATTCTGTTTTACAACCGTTTAATGCTTATTTAGAATTTGAATTATATTGATTTATAATTGATTATTTATTTTCTTTAGCATTAGAATTTGGTACTAGAACGATCGGAGAGAACCGGTTCGGTACTAAGTGTGGCGGTAACATCCCCAGAATTCACGGGTTTTGATTTAAGAATTTCTATTTTAATTACTTCCGTTTAAAAAAAAGTAGTGAATTTTGGGGTGTTAAAAGACCAGTCCACTGACGAATAATAGTGGCTAGGAGAGTTCTACCTTAGAGATCGGTCTACCGGCAATAATAGTGGTCAGGAGCATTCTTCCCTATATGTATTCCAGTCCACCAGCTATAATAGTGGAGTTCTAACACTCACATGGATTTATAATCCAAGAGATGATTGAATAATGATGGACTAATGTCTTAAGGCCCATAAGTATTGATTGTACGTTTTGACCTATTAACATTTGACGGACTTGTTATGTATGTGAATGTTATGTATGCACCTCTCATTATATATGTATATAGTGTTGTATCATGTGTTGCATTGCAGGCCTATTTTTTCGAGGGTTTTAAAGGGTTACTCAGTACCATAGTACTGAAGGGTTCCATTTGTAGGGCCTCTGCCTATTCAATGGGTAGTGTCCCTTGCAGATCCATTTTAGGTGCTATTCAAGTGGGCAACAAGAAAGAGTATAAGGAACTAGCTAGAAAGTCCTCATGTTGTACTCTTTCTCTTTTTAAACCCTAGTTTAAATATGGTCCTTGTTCTTGTAACCACCACTGGTGGATTTTATTCTTGTAAATGGTTTACTATGCTACTCTAATTTAATTATGGTTTGAGTTTCTCGTAAATTGTATTTTACTCTCTCAGCCTTAGCACTTGGTACTGAAACGGTAGGAGTGAACCATTCTGGTACTAAGTATGGTGGTAATATCTTCGGAATTCACAGTTTTGTTATTTCACTTCCGCTAATTCTTTTAATAAAATGAAATTTTTCAATAGTAAATTTTTGGGGTGTTACATGAGATGTACCAGAGAGAGGGTGTGAGGGTCATACTTGAACTCAAAGTAGCCACCCAACACTGGATATGAATGAATCTTATTACAGGATAAGGAGAGGTAACGTCCTTCATCTAACAACACGCGATACATGCCTTCTTCCCACCTTTCACATACTCGGTTTCCTAGCAATTAAAGCATTGATAGGGTACGGATATTAATAGTAGGTCCTTTTTGAGAAAATAACAAAATTTTTATGGGAATCATAAAGAACACGAGTTAAAACAAGAAAAGATAAATTTTTAGGTTGCCTCTTATTAGTACTTTGTTTAATGTCCTCAGCCTGACAATCTGATGCAACCCTATGAGGTTCGTAGGGAAAGTGTTTGAACTTCCCTATTGAGATTTTCAACTCGATACAGTTTTACTCAATGGCCATTGACCTTAAAGGTTCCTTCAGTCTTTTGATCCTTGAGATCCATAGCTCTATAGGGATATACCTTGACAATTTTATTGGGGCCAAACCATCTTCATTTTAACTTTCCTGGGAACAACTTTAACTATGAGTTTTAGAGCAACACCATTTGCCTAAGATATAGCTCCTTTGGCTTTAAATGCTAGTCATGAAATTTCCTGGTCTTTCTTTGTATAACTAGGCACTATTATATAAGGCATCCCTTAGCTCATCAACCTCTTTTATTTGTAAATTTTGTGCTTCTCCTATGGTGGCAACATTGAAGTTGATAATTTTGAGAGCCCAATAAGATTTGTGCTCTAGTTCAAAAGTTAGGTGACAAGCTTTTCCAAATACAATTTAGTAGGGTGACATTCCTAAGGGATTTTTGAAAGTTGTCCTATATGCCCACAATATGTCATTTAATCCGGCTGATTAGTCTTTTCTAGTAGGGTTGACTACTTTATCCAAAATTCTCTTAATTTCCCTATCAGAAAGTTCAACTTGACCATTTTACTACGACTGATACGTGGTGGCTACTCTATGATGAAACCCATATTTTTGCATAAGCTATTGAAAAAACTTATTACAAAAATGTGTGCCACCATCACTAATGATTGCCTTGGGTGTCCCAAATTGTGTGATAACATTTTGTTGAAGGACGCATATCACCATCCTAACATCGTTAGTTGGCAGTGCAGTGGCCTCTATCTAATTGGATATGTATTCTACTACTACCAGAATGTACTCATTGCCAAAGGTGAATGGAAATGGGCCCATGAAATCAATGTCCTAGACATCAAATAGTTCCACTTCTAAAATGTTTGTTCAAGTCATTTCATTCTTTTGTGAAATGTTCCCAATTCATTGACATTGCTCACAGTTTTAGACCTCTTCCTAAGCATCCTTGAATATGGTGGGACAGTAGAATCCACTCTAGATAACCTTTGTTGTAGTCCTTATACCTCCAAAATGGACTCTATAGGATGTGCGGTGATAGGCAGCCAATATTTCCTTAGCCTCCTCTTCACTTACACACCTTCTCATTAGTCCATTAGCACATTGGCAAAATAGGAGTGGTTCATCTTAATAGTAGTATTTGAGGTCATGCAAGAATTTATTTACTTTTTTGTCAAGATTTGTCAAAAGACTGTATTTTACATGCTAAATACATAGCAATATCTACATACCAGGGTGGTTGACCTTACCTGACTATTAGGAGTTGTTCATTAGGGAAGTTCTCCTTAATCCAGACTTGTTTATGATCTTCATTGTATTCTTCAAGTATGGAGAGATGGTCTGCAATTTGATTATCCTTCCCCTAATGATCCTTGATTTCAACATCGAGTTCTTGCAAAAGCAAGGTCAACCTTAGCAATCGAGGTTTGTCTTCTTTTTTAGTAAGTAAAAAATGAATAGTAGCATAGTGAGTAAATATAATCACTTTTCTTCCTAGGAGATATGATTGGAACTTATCAAATGCAAATACTAATGCCAGTAATTCCTTTTTTGTAACAATGTAATTTAGTTGAGCCTCATTGAGTGTTTTACTAGCGTAGTAGATGTTCTGAAAGAACTTGTTCTTCCATTACCCTAGGACTAATCCTATAGCGCAATCACTCACATCACACATCAGTTCAACGGGTAGAGTCCAATTAGGTCCTACTATAATAGGGGGCATTAGTGAGTGCTAACTTTATTCTTTCAAATACTACCTTACAAAACTTGTCAAACTCAAATTTCCTACCCTGTTCTAACAACTAACAAAGGGGTTTAGCTATTTTAGAGAAATCTTTGATAAATATTTGGTAGAATATAGCATGTCCTAAAAACATTTCTCACACCCCTAACAGTGGTTGAAGGAGATAATTTTTTTATGGCCTCCACCTTTGCCTTATCAAGCTCCGGTCCTATAAGTGAGACCCTATAGCCTAAAAAAACACCTTCTTGAACCATAAAATGACATTTTCCTCAGTTAAGGACTAAGTTGATCTCTTCATACCTTACTAGCACTCTCTCTAAGTTTGTTAGGCAATCCTCAAAACTATCTCCAAAAATAGAAAAATCATCAATAAAAATTTCTACAATGTCTTCTACCATATTTGTGAGTATAACCATCATGCACCGCTGAAAACTTACAAGTGCGGGTGCGTTCCACAGACTAAAAGACATTCATAGAGAGGCAAATGTGTTGTAGGGGCATGTGCATGTATTTTTATATTGATCTTTTGGTGCAATGGCTATTTGGTTATAACATGATTATTCATCTAAGAAATAATCAAAAGATCTTCCTGCCAATATGTCCAGTATTTGATCAATAAAAGGGAGAGGGAAATGATCTTTCTAGATGGCTTTATTGAGTTTTTTCAGTCCATGCAAATTGTGACTGTCCTATTCGTAATTAGTTTATTCTTAGAATTTTAAATGGCAGTCATACCTCCTTTTTTTGGGACAAATTGGATAAGGCTTACCTGATTGCTATTGGATATTAGATAGATGATACTTGCGTCGAGCCATTTGATAATTTCTTTCTTCACTACCTCCTTCATTGCTAGGTTGAGCCTTCTCTGTCACTCGATTAATGAACTTGATGGGTCTTCTAGCAAAATCTTGTGCATGCATAATGTTGGGTTGGTTCCATGGATATTTGTCATGCTCCATCCTACTGCCTTCTTGTGTTTTTTATAGCAAACTAACCAACTAGTCCTACTGAAATTTAGGTAAGGTAGATAATATAATAACTAGTAGGGTGTCCTCCTTACTTAAATGTGCATACTTCAAGTGAGATAGTAATGGCTTAAGTTATAGCTTGGGAGGCTCCTCAATTGATGGTTTGACTGGTTGTATCTCTCCACTGATCAGAATAAGAGGTTCTCGAGGTGTTCAATAATTTATCTAACTACACCTTGCCACATCTTTATCATCCTATTCACTAGAATAATGGGTAGGGTAATTTCTAGTTAGATGATCCGTGTCAAACAACCTGGATTCCTCATGAAGTGTACCAGCATCAAACTCATCACAGATAGTAAAATAAATAATGTCAACTCGTGAACACTCATCAAGATCCTCTTTCGATAGTTTCATCGAATTGAAAACAGTGAAAGTTATCTACTTCTCGTTAACCCTCATTGTTAGTTTGCCCTTCTGCACATCTATTAAGGTCTTACCGATGGCTAACAAAGGCCTGCCCAAAATGATAGGGATCTCCTTGTCGACTTCATAGTTGAGGATTATGGAGTCTACGAGGAAGATGAACCGGTCTACCTTTACTAATACATATTCAATCCTTCCTTCAGGGTGGACATATGATCAATCATCTAGTTGTAGGGTGATAGTGGTAGGCCTTGCTTCCCCACTACCTATCTTCCTAAAAAATACATAGGCATAAGATTGATACTAGCACCAAGGTCACAAAGGGCCTTACAATAATACTTATCTCCAATGGAATAGGGGATGGTGAAACTACCAGGGTCTTGTAATTTTATAGGTATTTTTTGTTGGAAAATCAAACTACATCCCTAGGTCATTTCTACCATCTCATATTCACATAGTCTTCTATTTTGTGTTAATATGTCCTTTAAAATTTTTACATAATTAGACATCTATTGGAGGGCTTCCACAAATGATATGTTGATATGCAATTAACGAAGAATCTCTAGGAACTTATCAAACTCCTTATCCTGCTACTACTGTTTGAGGCACTGAGGAAAATGAGGTGATAAGATAAAGGGTTTAGGAATGATGTTCAATAAGGGATTACTATTCTTTTATAGCTTAGGTGTTGAAGTGGTGTCTTCTTCTGAATTTTTGGTAGGATTAGTCCATATTTGGGAAGATACACAATTTGATCTTCTCTTTGGGAGTTCTATGTTGTTTGCCTATTTGTTAAGGTGGTGCTCTTCCTTAGTTCTATCCTATTGGTGAGGAGGTGTAATTTCTGTACCTAATCTAAGGGTAATGGCTTTACACTGCTCCTTACCATATTTTCTAGGATTCTCCTTATCACTGGGCAAAGTACCATGGGATCTACTACTCAGGTCTGTAGCTAGCTGCCCCATTTGGGTGTTTAGGTTCATAAGGAGGTTGTGTTGATTTGGATTACAGCAATAATTTTTACCATGTATTCCTTTAGAATATTTTCCAAAGAGTTGGAATTATTGTGTTGGGTAGGAGGTTAGTGAGACTGTGATTGTTTAGGGTGTTGGGGTTGAGGTTGGTAATAACATTGTTGGTTGTATTAATTCTCCGAGTTTTGCACATTATTTTGGTTAGACGATGAAAAGTTAGGATGTTGTCTCCAAATTGGGTTTTGATGATTGCCATACTACTCCTAAGAGTTCCTAGCCTTATTTCCCACATAGTTAACTGACACTGGAGTTGCTAGACATTCCTCAAACTTATGACCTTCTCCGCAATACACACACGATACTACAGTTGCTAAAGTAGTGGAATGTTCCTTTGTTCTCTATGCCTATAACTTAGTGAGAATAATATAATAACTTAGACATAGATGATACATCAAGGGTTGTGATGGCATTGACTTTGAATGCTTCTGTTGCTCTCACCTTATGAACGCTCTTGGCACTACCCCATTGCTGGTTGTTACAAGCTATAGTCTTAATAATCTCATAGGCTTGGTCATAGGTTTTACTCAGCAAGGCGTCATTGGCTGAGGCATCTACTAACTTTCATGTCTGAGGGTTCAATACATGATATAATGTTTCCATTAGCAACCAATCAAAGATTTCATGGTTTGGACATTTCCTTAACAATTCCTTAAATCTCTCCCATGCATCATGGAGTGTCTCATCTTCTTCTTGCAAAAATGTTGTAATGCTATGCCTAAGTTTGGTGTTTTTATTGGGAGGGAAATATCATATGAGAACTTTTTTAACTAAGTTATCCTAGGAGGTGATTAAACCAGTTGGTAGGGAGGTTAGCCACTCCCTATCACGGTTTCTTAGGGAATAAGGGAATAACTTGAGTCTTGAGGACGTTTCTGGAACTCCTTGAATTTTGAAAGTGTCACTAACTTCCATAAATGCTCTAAGATGAAGGTGTGGGTCTTCGGTGGGTTGGCCACTAAATTACCCTATGATCTGTAGCATATGGAACATGACAGGTTTAAGCTCAAAGTGAGGGGCTTGGATTTATGGATGGGCAATGGTAGGGTTAATGTAGTATTAGACTGGCATAGCATAATCTCAAATGACTTGGTTACAAACATTGCCTATGGGTTGAGCTTGCATTCCCAAAGGGTTTATGTTGATGTGAGGGGATAAGATCATGGGTAACCGTTTCCTTTTATTTGGTTGTAGCACAAGCAGTCCATTGTTGCCACTTTTAGGTTATTATGGGTCTAAATAACTCATGTTGCCAGAACATTCTAAAGTTGATCCTTCTCCTTGATATTGTCGATGATGTAGGGCCACCCGATTTCTCCTTAGGATGCACTTAATCTTTAAATCAATTGGTATTAGAGTGCTTTGATCAGTTTTCGTTATACAAGTGTTAGTCCTTCAAAAACAAAAGAAACTAAAAATTATAAAAATTCTAATGTTAGCTATGTACTAAGAAGTTCACAGTACTCTATCTTTCAATGTGTAAATTTTTTTTCAAAATACAATGTCCCCCACACAATGCCAAAAACTTGTGTGTGATTGGTTCGACAATGTTTTGTAGGGTAATACTAATAATGGAGCACAACACAATCGTGCAAGTATACATGGTCGACCCAAGTAATAAAGTGATGAGTGGATGTTGATCCCACGAGGACATAAACAAAAAATGCATTACTAAAGTCAAGTATTGTGTCAACTTAACTATGTAACTAAATATTGGTAGGGTGATAATGAAAATATAATGAATTAAATGAGTTCTTAGGAAGTTACTAATATTAATGCAAGATAGATGGGAAGGAAATTAGAAGATAGAGTCGTTAGAGGGGATTTTTTAACACCAAGTGCATGTACCCTATGACAATTCATAGCATGTCAAGCTCAATGGATATTAATCCTTCTAGACTCACTAGGTTTCACTCAGTAGTGAAACATACTCTCATGCCATCTCCATCACGTTACATAAGCTAAGGTAATGTTGCGTAGTGAGTTTTGGAGGATTAATGATAAGGAGTCTTCACCTTTCGGTTCCAACCCTATCACCATTTGTCATCATAAGTTCTGTACACTATCACAGTTGATACCGAATTCAGATAAGTGCCTAATGCAGCTAAAATTCAACACGTCAACGAATGAAGCTCAACAAAATGAAATATCATTCAACAAAACATGACTACAATGTTAAAGATGACAACAACAAAGGTTACCCAATATTTTCCCTTCACTAAGAAATTTATCCAATGCTAAATTTCTTCCAGCTAAATAGAAAATATCGAAGAGAAAGAAGGGAAGGGACTAGATAGATTATGGTAATCCAACCCCTATCTAGCCTAATCTCTCCTTCTTTTTCCTCCCTTGGTTTAGCTCTACTGGTACTCTTCTTCTTCTTCCTCTCTCTACGAATCTTTCATCGGTATTTTTCTTTGACTCCCCCTCTACTTTCTTTTCTATCTCCAAGGGGTATTTATAATGTACAAAATGTGCATGTAGGACAGGTGTCTTTGGGTGCCATATTAGGTGGATATTCCCTCCATCAAGCGATTATACCCTATGTCAAGTGATAGTACCCTGTAGTGGTCCTTTGGTGAATGCTACCAACTTTACGAATTACTTTCTTTTTTTTTATCGACGTTGCAAATCCTTGATGGTGACTTGGGCGGTGGCTGCTGCAGTCTTGGCAGGGTGAGGATATGGTTTGATATGCTGTGTCATCGTCATTCCTACACATGCCTTGCAATTAACTAAGTAAAAGTATCAGATATATGAGGTGTCAAAAGAGTGCAAGTGTTGTCAATTCTTAGGGTATTAGAGCTCTTTTCAGGTTAAACTCAAGTGAGTCATGTGAGATCTCAAAGGGTGAAATTGTTTTTCAAAAATACATCCTATGACTCCCTCATGTAGTAAAAATCATATATATAATGATACTCCCAGGGTTCTTTAATCCACTCATATCAATCACCATGTTTATCTTTATAATCATAGTTAAACCTACACTTTAACCCCTCATTAAAGAGTCAACCAATCAATGTTTTGGCCAAATTATCTATGTTAATCTTATAACTATTCTAGCCCTAATAATCAGACCTAAATTATGCCCTCAATCCCCAACCAACCTCACATTTTTCTTTTCATTTTCATGCAACAATCACCACTTGAACTCCTTATATTTTCTAAACCATCAAATCCAATCTCATGTGTACCATCCTTGTTCAACCATCTGTAAGCATTCCCACTACCAAACAATCACCCAAACCCCTCTTTATCTTAGTGTAACAGGTTCTTTCTTCTTCTTTTTGTGGCCTTTTGCTACATTTTTTTATTATTTTTGAACTGTTGGACTATTACTAAAGTGGGTTGGGATGTTTACTTCTCATGCCTATAACTCCTTCTAGCACTTATTAATGGTTTATGTGTTTTTATCATTTTAGGTGAAAATGGTAAATAGAGAGCATTTTAAAATGTCGAGTGCATATTCATGTATGGTATAATGTTTTTAAAATATTACATTACATGCTTAATATGTGTGTGTTGGTTTTTAGTGAGGTTGGCATGCTTTTGGCACAAAAGAGAGTTTTATACCATAAAAGTGGTTTTTTATAAAATCAAAGGTCACCATTGTGTTCATCAGGTCCTTTACATATAATTTCATATACTATAAATCTTAATTTGGAGTTTTATAACTTAAGTTATGATAAAAACAAAAAAATAATAACAAGAAAAAACAAAGAAGTTTTAAGTAAGAGGGTATTTTGATATTTCCACATCTTGTTGTCCCTTTGGGATGCCCAAATTGGTCCTAGGATGGTAAGGTCATTATAATGTTAAATGGTTAACCTTTGTTAGTATTGGTTAGCCTAAATTTATTAATTAAGTTCAAAAGGGTTTAAAATGAGCATAGAAAACCTAAAGGGTGAAGTTGTTATTTTATGTTTTTAATTTTGAGTTTAACTTCCATTTTTAACTTAATAATATCTAACATGAGCGTTCAAATGTTGTCTTGAATTTTTAAACTTGTGGTTAAATGGCTTGAGTGAAGATTTATTATTAATAAGGAAATTTTGGTCTTTTTACCTTTAATATAATCTTCTTAGACCGTGTTTAACTTTAGAATAACCTTAAGGGACTTATGAGGAAAAGCCATTGAATTAAGTGGTGTATCTTATTTATTTATTTTATCCTTAAATATTAATTTAGTGTATACATGAATTCCTCATTTGTTAATTTTTGTGGAATTTTTTTTTATTAATCAACATTATTATAATCCTAATTTCATGTTAAGAAAAAAGTTGTTTGAATAATGAAATCACCTTAGGGATAAATGGATAATAATGATATAAGTGTTACATATTTTTGTGAATATTTTATGTGATAAATGATAAGATGGTCACCCATGTGATAAGAACTATAAGATAAATGGGGAAGTATTATGATGATGAGTAAGACAAGTGATGAAGTGCTATAAGCTAACTGATGGTTAATGAATGAATAAAATATTAATAATTAAAGTAGAATATAATATGATATGGAATAAAGATGATTCCAAAGGTTGAAATTATTTGATTATATATTATCTGGTCCTAACAAAAGAAGATGACCCTAGTCTACACTATTCACCAATCCACTATCTTATAGGGGTATACTTGCTTATGGATTAGAGGTTTATGAGTAGCTCAGGCATGTTTTCTTCTAGATATGATACTATTAGTAAAGTTGACTACCTTTCTCCCATCTATAGGAAAAATATTAGAGTATTATTGCCAATGGTTCTCTAGTCTCAACCTGACTCTATCATAAGAGCATATACATGTGTAGTATCTATTTTTCCATTAGGTTGTTATGCCATGCATTCTCTCTTCTTATGATGTATATGGATTCCTTAACTATTTATATTTAATGTTATCTTCCAATGTTATGTTTAGTGACCACATGATTGAAATGTTTCTTTTGTCTTATGTGTTCAAGCATGAGTATGATGTGGCATATGAGTTAAATTTTTTTATTAATGTATATAATTATCATTGTGTAGCATGTAATGTCTTTTTAGTAACTATTCTTACTAGTATGATGCGTACGAACACTGTTTGTGGCACGGTGTTGATTCTATTGATTTTGGGATAATAGGCTCCGATGTCTGCAAGTTGTTGATTATCTTTACACTTTAGTTGATTCTTTGATTGTGGTGAGCGGTTATTTAGTACAATTGTAGAGTGTTACCTGGTTATTTCTTGATACTCTATTTTAGGATTTTCGTATCTTAAATATCTTTTCCAACACATTTTATTCATTCTCCCAGCTTTCTCTTTTTATAATCTTATATCGTTAAGTTAAGTGCAGTGTATACTTGATTTTGATATAAGTTACTTTAAGCCAATCATCCAACATGGATTAGGTAAAAGGAGTATTTTCACTTTGTTAGATGTGGCATAATGTGTTTTGTGTTTTAGTTTCCACAAATACTTTGTAAATAAAATTATTAGTAGTGAAATTTAATGGTGTTATAGTTAGTATCAAAGCTTTTAGTTTTCAAAAATTGAGTTTTGTTCTTGTGATTTGGTTTTTGCAGTCTTAAATTTTTAAAACTTCTATATGATTTTTTTACCTGGATTAGTTGCGTGAGGAATCATTAATGGATAACCTAGGTGTCCTTTTATGCATTTTAATGTGATCTTATGTGCTTACTAAGTTAGGGTTCGCTAACATGGTTCTGGTGTTGTAGCTTAAGGTATTCTAAAGCAGATATATCTATCACAACAAGTATTGTGGTGGGACGGTACACCTATAGACATAATCTCCCTTTGAGATTTGGCTTTTCCTTTATACTTATCAAGGAAGCTATAGGAGACTATGGGAATGGATTTGGGGTGACTACTACTTTGCATAAAGGTACCATTGGAGCTTCTTGATACCAAAGTGTGACAGAGCCATTCTCTTATGTAGGTCATTAGAGGCATCAAGAAGCAAAGGTGACTAGAGAAAGGAGGCTAAAGAGAATGATCTAGATTCTCAAGGTTGGTGGATAACATAGGTGGAAGAGTCTTGCATGTCTTGAGGAGCCTCGACATTAAGATTAGATTAAGTCATTTGATGTGTTTACCACAACAAAGAGTCCATCATTCAACAATAGAATGATGACAAGCTTTAGGATGGAAGTTTGTGTGAGTATCCATTTAGAGAGTACACATAACATCATCAAATTGACTTGGAGTCCTAAGAGATAGAGTTGGAGTTGTACAGTACAACTACATACATTTCAGTTCAACTAAGGAAGATATCCTCTAAGAGTTAGAGGCGGCCATTATACAATCATAAAAACATGATTTGAAGAGGTGACATACTTTTGATAACCTTTGTTTCTGTTTGCGATTTACTACTCATCTACGCATTTCAAATACCCTTGTGTCCTTCCTTTATGGGTTTCTCTTTAGACTTTAACCCTTGTTGAATTCCTTTTTAAGGGGATAGTACCCCTTTACTTGAGCTCAACCTTTGTTACATTATTTTCCTATAACCTTCTTGACCGTTGGTCTCATATTTTTTACACCCTTGTTTCCTTGTCACTACTATAGAAACAGGAAATAATGACGGGACATTAATAATGGTTGTTCGAAAATCGTCGTCAAATATGTGAAAATTAATGTGCGGGAAGTTTTAATAACGGTTTTATGTAATAACCGTTATTACAAGTGCAAGGTGAAATTTTGCACGGGAATTTTAATAACGGTTGACGTAAAACCGTTATTAAAACATGATTTAATAACGGTTCAAACAAGAACCGTTGTCAAAATTGGCAAGGTTTTAATAACAGTTCTTACAGGAACCGTTATTAAAAGTTCATTTTATTTCGTTCTCTTCTGTTTCGTGCCAAAAATTTCAGACTCTACCGCTTCTCTCTTGTACTCTCTTTCTCTTGTGAACTCTTGCACCACCGCTCCGGCTCCTCTGAATTAAGGAAAACCGTCGCACCGCCATCTCTCCACCACCCCTCTACCATTCTTGCGAACGTAGCCATCATTTGTACCTTCGTCGTTGCCGTTCTCAACTTGTACGCCGTCGCTCCCTTTACGTATGTGTTTTTCTTCCTTCATTGCTTAATTTCTCTCTATTGATATGTATATATATATATATAAATGCATGCATGTTGCACCGAAGAGGTTGTGTTTGATGTGTTGTTCGAAAATATGATGTTTGATGTGTTGGTGAAAAATTTTGCTGTGGCCTTTTTTGATTGTGGTCGGCCGAGACCTTAATTTATATATATATATGTGTGTGTGTGTGTGTGTGTGTGTGTGTGTTTATAATATATCTTATAAAAATATGTATTATTATTTTAAGAGAATCCACAAGCCTAAAATATATATTATTATCATAAGATATGTACATTCTAAGTATAAAATTAAGGTGTATATTTTTTTTTAGCACTCACATTATTATGTAGATGATCATGTGTATTTATATGATTTTTTTAATATATATTTTGTAAGATGTGTATTTATATTCCGTAAAATGTGTGTTTATATGTGTTCTATTATATGTATATATATTTATAATATATTTATATATAAGATGTGTATATATTATCTTAAATAATTGTGGTTAGGGTTAGGGTTGGGGTTAGGGGAGGGTTAGTGTTAGGGTTAGGGTTAGGGGGAGGGTTAGGGTTAGGGGGAGGGGGAGGGGAGGGGGAGGGGGAGGGTTAGGGTTAGGGTTTATCGTTTATTATACTAAATATAAACTAAGGCTATAGGGAAAAATCCTAAGGATAAGGGTATTGTGCATGGGGAAAAGTTGAGAAGGTTGGTTGGGCATCGGTGTTGTGATCGATAAAAATTAAATAGAGATGAATAATTGTGTATAATAATAATAATAATAAACATATAGGATTTATTAGGTTGTACTATATATATATATATATATTATCTTATTAATATCTACTTGATTTTACTATGCGTAGCTTCAATGATTTGATGATAGCTTGATGTTTAGCCAGTTTCTCAAATATATAACTAAAGATTATGTCCTTCTTTTAAATAGTATGATGTTGTTAGGTTTACATAGTTGGTTATGATATGGTAGAATATATTTATGATTTGTCTAGCTAGTTGAAGATTAGTTTACATATTCTGTAATTTAGATCCTTTCGAGAACAACCTTGATAAAATGCCCCAAAAAATTCTAATCTTAAATATCATATTTAACAGAGGTTTTATTATAAAAAAAATTAATTAAATAAATTATTTAATTAAAATAAAGGGAAATTAATTAGGGCAAATCAAGAATAAATTTATAAGTATTTTAATTAGGAGAAATTTAGGTATTTTATCTAAATTAAGGATTTTATTTTAGAAATTAATAAATAAATTATTTTATTTAAAATAAGAAGGAGAAAATAGTTCCAAATTAATATTATTTTTATAAATAATTTAATGGAAAAAAAATTGGTTGTTTTGCTAATTAAAATGGAATTTATGGAAAAATCTTTTAAAAGTCCTAATTTAGCTTATAAAGGGATTTAAATATTATTTTATTCAAATATTATTATTTAAATATCCTAAATTTTCAGATTAATTTAATTGGCCCTAACCTAATTATTTTTCTCCTTGCCTTTTTCCCTTTTTCTTTTTCTTTCTTCCTTTTTCCTTTCCTTTTTCTTTCTTTTTCTTCTTTTTCTTTTTCCGCTTCTTTTCCCCGACTGGGCTAGCCGTGGCCCAATTCTTTTTTTTTCTTCTTCTTCTTCGGCACGGCCCAGCCCGCGCCCGTCACCCTTCATCCCCATTCCAGCGCAGCGTTTTGCTTCCGTTTCCACCAAAACTCGTCGTTCTATTTAATGACACCCTCCCTCGCGCCGACCGCTCGGTTCTCCCCTTTTCTTTTCTTTTTTCCGGCTGTCCGGACCGCCTCCTTTCCTTCTTCCTTCTTTCTTCTTCCTCCTTCCTCCTCCGTCGTCGTAGCTGCAACTCTCGACCCCATCAATGGCTTCTCCGGCTACGGTGATTAATACCAGCCGTTTCTTGCCTCATTGTCTTCCTCTTAACTCCAGGAATAAATTGGCATAATTATTGGACGTTAAATCTCACCCATTTTCTCTCTCCTGGCGTGCAAAATTCGAACGACCCCAAAACGGACATCGAGCCATTACTGCCACCGGCCACCCAAATTCTTGCACTTAATACCTCCCTGTCGAGCTTCAACACCCTATTATCTCATCTACCATCTATAAATAGCCTAATGGTAGGAGTTTTGGATTTTTTTTCTTACCCGAAACCCTAAGTGCAAGATGTCGCCACCGTGACTTCAGACGCCGTTTCCACCGCCGATAGGCAACCTCAGCACCACTACAGCATCCCAAATTCTTCCCTGCAACACCCTCTAGTTAACCAAACTATTTTCAACCTTCGATTCATCTTGCACGGGCCTCCATAACCGTGCAAAGTTTGCTGCTCATCTCGCCAGAATTTTACCCCGAAACCTTAAACCACCGTGCGCCGCCGTGCGCCGCCACCTTTGGCTGCACCACCACCATCATTTTGTTCATCTCCTCCTGAGCAACCATAAACACCTCTTGTCTCACCTCATTTCTCCCTATCTTTTTCCCAACATCCATCTTTTCCTCTTTTTTTCTCTTTTTCCGGCCGCCGCCGCCGCCGTGCACCACCGTCGGTTCCACCTATCCCCACCAGCCTAAGGTTGAACCTTAGACCATCTCAGCCATTTTCCATATTATTATAAGCCTTGATTTAATTTATTTTAATTATTTGCATATAAATGCCATTATTATTATTCTTAATATTAATATTCTTAATATGTTTTATTATTAGTAGTAGTAGTATTATTGTTTTATTATTATTTATGTTGAGCGCTGAAGCCTTATTGTATTTTAGTTCGATTTTATTTTTATTCCCCTTATTATTTCTTTTATTACTATTATTAATATTAATATGTTATAAGTATAATAATTATTATTATTTTATATTTTGAATTTCTATTATTCTTATTCCATTATTATTAATGCAAATATTTTACCATTAGTATTGTTAATAATGTTATTATTGTTATTACTATTGATATTATTATTATTATTATTATTATTATTATTATTATTATTTCCATTATTATTTATATTCTCATTGATATTAGTTTTATTATCTTTGATATTATTATCTTAGTATCATTATTATTATTAGGGTAAAGTCTTTAACCCTATATTTTGTTATTACTATTGTTATTATTATAGTGATTATTTTTATGATGATTATTTTTATGTCTTTAGCAAAGTTAGAATTTTGTTAAAGTTATTTTATTAGTATGTTATTATTTGGTCAAAGCCCTAAGGAGGCGTAGGAACGTGCTCCAAGACCGGTGTCGTTTCAGGTAAGAGTTTACTAAGGCCATTGTGTGCTTATATGCATTATGTGTCATATGCTATATATTCTATGTTTATGATTATTAATTATGTCGTATATGGTATGACGCAAAGTTGAAGTATGTTTTTGTGTGGTATGTGTATTATTTATGTATGATGATATGTGTTGTGATCCTGTAAGACATGCATGTGAGGATATTAATGTGGTTGCGTGGGGAAAAGGATGAAAAATAAGGATGGAGAAAGAAGTTGATCAAGAGATACGAGTTGACCTAAGTATTTTAATGATTTATAAGAGGAAGAATAAAATGGGAAATGTAGGGTTTCGTGGGAGAGAATCTAATTTATGATGTTATTTGGGAGAATGTAATTTATGATATTTTATGGGAGAACCTAATTTATGATTTGATTGGGAGAATCTAATTTATGATTTGTTTGGGGGAATCCAATTAATCCAAATTATGGTTTTGCTTGGGAGATTCTAATTTATGATTTTATGTGGGAGAATCTAACTTATAATCTTGTATGGGGGAATCTAAATTGTGGTCATGAAAGGGGAGAATATAATCAATTGTATTATGTGGACAAATCTTGGGTTTTGTTATGGATTGAATTTAGGGTTTTATATGGTAGAATCGTGGGTTGGATGGTGGTATTAGGGTTGCATGGTGGTATTTATGGTTTGTATAGTAGTATTAGGGTTGTATGGGGGTAAATAGTTGTTTGGTGGTATTAGGGTTTACATGTTGGCATTGATGGTTGAATAGCGGTATTAGGGTTTGCATGGTAGAAATTAGGGTTTCACATGGAATTTTAGGGTTTGCATGAAAAATATTCGAAGGTTTGCATGGGGAGATTAATGTCTGCATGGGTATGAAATTTATGTGTGGAAAGTTAATTTGGGATGTAAGGAAGGTAATGTAAGTATTATTCGGGTGTTGAACTATTTTGGATGAAAAATAGTACGTGGAGCATTATGAGGGTATGGAAGAGATTAAATTAGGGTTTGGAGTAATGAACTCTGGGTTTTTGTGATTAATTAGGGTTGGAGTGGATAATTGTGGTTTGTTATGATTAACTAAGGTGTGGAGTGGCTAATTATGGTTGTTATGGTTAATAGGGTTTAGAGTGGTTAACTATGGTTTGTTGTGGTTAATTGAGGTCTGTGGTGGCTGATTAGGGTTTTTGTGTTATCATGTGCATGTGGTAATTAAAGTGTAATTATGATGGTGGAATTTTATGATTTGTGATGTGTGATGACTTATGCATGTCCCGGGTGAAAGTTGTTGAATAAGATACTTAAGACACTAATCATTTAGAGTGGAAGATATTGAGACGGGACCAGCCGATCCACCGGTTAGGAATAGTGATTAGGGTTTTACCCTATGTGCGACCGATCCACCGGTAATAATAGTGGTTAGGACATGATGTCCTATATGTGACCGGCCCACTGGTTATAATAGTAGGGGATCCCGATCTCAATGAAAATAAACTAGAGTTTTGCTAAGGCAAATAAAAGACACTAATTACTTACAATAGAATACCATGCGAGGAGGAACCGAACCGATCCACCGGTTAGGAATAGTGGTTAGGGTTTCTACCCTATATGTGACCGATCCACCGGTAATAATAGTGGTTAGAGCATGATGCTCTATTGTGACCGATCCGCCGGTAATAATAGTGGTTAGGGCATGATGCTCTATTGTGATCAACCCACTGGTTATAATAGTGGGGTGTTCCTATGCTCACATGGATTGATAAAAGGCATGGTGTGAATCTGATTCTGATAAGAGATTAATTAAATGATTAATCTGGATTATTTTTGGGCCTTTATGTATATACCCGAATGATTGATCGATATTATGATATTATGATGACCTTTATGTTCTTTATCCTTATGCATGGTTTATGTGCTCATGTGTTGGCCTTAATGCTCAGTTTCCTTACTCAGTACGTAGCGTACTAATCACCCATTTTATGGGTGCTGCTCATTCCCACGAGTAGCATGCCCTTCTGATTTGTGCAGGTGGGCGAGACATCAGTCAGGGCTGAGTGTTGAACATGTTTGGCTCAAAATTCGAGAGTGTTGTAGTAGTATTCATTCTTTACGTGTTTTTATTTCATTATGTTATTTCTTGTGTATCGAAATTACCCTCTTATGATTTATTACTCGATTGAGTATTTTAAGTTAACCTTTTATCAATTGTAAGATTATTCCCTTCAAAGAATTTTGATTTCGCACTCTAATTTCTATTTGATTCGTGATTCTTTACGCGCACTCTGATTTTTGTATATGATCTTTCTAGTTCTTTTATGAACTGTTGGTTTAAGTTTAATATTAATCTTTCCTTTAGCCTTAACACTTGGTATTGGAACGGTCGGAGAGAACTGGTCTAGTGCTAAGTGTGGCGGTATCATCCCTAGAATTCACGAGTTTTAAGTATTTCTATTTTAATTACTTCCGTTTAAAAAAAAGAGTGAATTTTGGGGTGTTACACTTGGTGATAAGATTTAGTGGTTCTCATTTGTAGGTAGTGAGATGACATAGCCTCCACTGTATTTTCATATGGCGCCACATACAGATGTACGGACTCATGTGATATGGTTATATGACGAGCTATGTCATTTGTACGCGAGTGGCTCATCCTATCACCCCTTCCATTTCAGATCTTATCACCTTATGTTGACCCTGCCTTAGATAGAGCCATGGGCATCGGCTACGTCTACTTTTTTGCAGTGGTTTGTCTACCACACTAATGCACCACACCCGAGATTTATTGAGGGTGAGCTGTTTGTTAGAGAGTATGATAGGATATCGAGAGAACTGATGGTCATCGATGATGAGTGGAGGTATCGTCATAGCTTGCCTCGGAGTATCCACCTCAGTTACCCTAGAGTATCCGTGAGTAGACTCTCTTGCGATGATGTCAAGGATCAAATGATATATCGTGATGATTGGACTTTTAGAGTTATAGTTTTTAGTCGGGCTCGACGAGGCTATCGGGGGATTTAGTTTTAGATATGAGTTTTCGTTTTTTAGGTATTTGAGTTGTAGCAACATTTTGATGTATATAGTGCTGCTATTGCTTAAATCTTGTAGTATGTATATCTTTTGTAATTTGAACTATTAATTGTATAATATTTTGCTACGTATGTATGTATGCATATATATATATATATGAACTCTTTATAAGTATGAGGAGTTTCATTGATCAGCATTAATATAATTTTGGAAACTTGTTAGCATGATTCGTATATATATATATATATATAGAGAGAGAGAGAGAGAGAGAGAGAGAGAGAGAGAGAATAGCATGATACATTTGAGATTAATTCTTTCTAAGCAAGAGTGATTTGAAAATTATTAAACTTATAATTCAATTGATTTTTAATAATTAATTTCATGTGGGATATATCTAGATTCAAATAATATGGATCGGAAATGGTTGTCTACAAATCGTCTGTCTAGAGAATATAACGAAGGAGTGGAGTTTTTCATCAAGTTTGCAATTGAACATGCTCGGGACTCTAGTAGAATAGTCTGTCCTTGTTTGAAGTGTGCTTATATTCAGCGTGTCAACGCTAATGATTTGAGAGATCATTTATTTGTATATGGAATTGATACAAGTTACACTTGTTGGATATGGCATGGGGAAACAGAGTCTAAATATGAAAATGACGATGTTAGGAGGGATAGTAGTGGATCATCATTTGATAACTATGAGGGACATTCGTTAGAGGAGATGACTCAAAAGGTTGAGGAAAGTGTTCGGGATTGTCCAAAAATGTTTGAGAAGTTATTGAATGACTCGGAGAAACCTTTGTACGGTGATTGTAAGACGTTTACGCGATTATCCGCTACTTTAAGGTTGTACAACTTAAAGGCATGTAACGGATGGAGTGATAAGAGTTTCATAGAATTATTGTCACTTGTAAAGGATATGCTTCCTGATGATAACGTTATACCCGATCATACGTATGAAGCGAAGAAGATTCTATCCTCTATGGGCATGAGTTATGAGAAGGTACATGCATGGCCTAATGATTGTATTTTATATCGCAATGACAATGCATCTTTGGATAGTTGTCCTAATCCTGAATGCAAAGCACCACGATACAAGAAGAACAAGGTGCCCGCTAAGGTGTTATGGTATTTTCTTACAATACCAAGATTAAGGCAGATGTTTAATGATATTGAAGATGCCAAGAACCTAAGATGGCATGCTGATGACAAGATAGATGGCGGGCTTCTTAGACATCCATCTGACTCTCCACAATGGATGACAATTGATGGGTTGTTTCCTGAATTTGGTCAAGAAGCAAGAAATGTGCTCCTTGCGCTTTCTACAGATGGAATTAATCCGCACAATCAAGGCAGCTACAGTTTATGACTAGTGATTTTGGTAATATACAATTTACCTCCGTGGCTCTATATGAAACGCAAGTATATGATGTTGTTTTTACTCCTTTCCGGGCCAAACCAACCTGGGAATGATATTGATGTTTATTTTCCACCTTTGATTGATGATTTGAAGTTCTTATGGGACATGGGCGTTGAAGTATTTGATGCATATGGTCAAGAAAATTTCACTTTGAGAGCATTGTTATTCTATACTATAAATGATTTTTCGGCGTATGGCAACTTGTCAGGTTATAGTATGAAAGGCCATTATGCATGTCCGATATGTGAGGAGAATACTTCATTTGTTCAGCTAACACATGGCCAAAAGACTGTGTTCCTTGGGTATCGTAGGTTTTTACCGAAGAATCATCATTATCGTAGGCAAAGAAAAGCGTTCAATGGATTCCGAGAAGAAGGGCAGGCACCAATCCAGTTGACGAGTCGACAAGTGTGGCTGAAGATGAAACATTTGAGTATCAAGTTTGGGAAGAAGAATAAAGATAAGCCTCCATCAGTTGGGTGGAAGAAGATGTCAATATTCTTCAACCTTCCTTATTGGGAATCTTTCTACGTGAGACATGCCCTTGATGTGATGCATATTGAGAAAAATATATGTGACAATCTTGTTGGCACATTACTTAATTTTGCACGCAAGACTAAAGATGGGATAAATGCTCGAATGGATGTGGAAGAAATTGGTATTAGACAGGAACTGACACCGCGAGACAACGGAAGAAGAACATATTTACCGCCGGCATGTCATACACTTTCCAGAAAAGAGAAAATTTCATTTTGTGAATTCTTGCACAGTGTCAAGGTTCCGGAAGGGTATTCTTCAAATGTCAGAAGGCTCGTGTCGATGAAAGAGTTGAAATTAATTAACATGAAGTCTCATGATTGTCATATCTTGATGGAGCACTTGTTGCCGATAGCTATACGTGGAATTTTGCCAAAACGTGTTCGAATTACTATCACGAGGCTTTGTTAGTTTTTTAAAGTCGTCTGCTCTAAAGTTATACATCCTGATAGTTTGGACGCCTTGCAAAAAGGGATTTGTGATTATTTTGTGCCAACTTGAAATGTATTTTCCACCGTCATTCTTTGACATTATGGTACATCTAACTGTTCATTTAGTTTATGAGATAAAGATGTTAGGACCTGTTCATGGGCATTGGATGTACCCCTTTGAAGGGCTTATGAAGTTGATAAAAGGTTATGTGAAGAATCGATATCGGCCAGAAGGATGTATTGTTGAGAGTTAACTGGTGGAAGAGGCAATTGAGTTTTGCACAAAGTACTTGTCAAATGCTGAAGCTCTTGGTATTCCTAAGTCTCGACATGCGGGAAAATTTGAAGGACAGGGTATTAGAGGCAAAAAGTTTGGGCGTGTAGACCCTAACATGTTCCGTACAGCACATCTATATGTATTACACAACAGTGATGATGTTCAGCCGTACATTGAAGAGAATATGACTTCTTTACGGATTGAAAATCCATTAAAGACTGAGAAATAGATTATCGATAAACATAATATTTCCTTTATTGATTGGATAAGAGATTGCATCATTCCACTCATCGGACATTCCCCAACTTTAATTTTCGAAACCCTACATTGGTTGTCTCAGAAACCTCGTTATGAAGTTTTTCAATATACCAGTTATGTGATCAACGGTTACACTTTTTATACAAAAGAACAAGATGGGAATAGTACAATGCAGAATAGTGGAGTGACTTTAGTGGCTGAGGCAATGCATGTTGCTAGTGCGAAAGACAAGAATCAAACTTATGCAAATATGAATTATTATGGTGTGATTGAACATATATGGGAGTTAGATTACACTGTATTCAAAATCCCTGTATTCGGCTGCAGATGGGTTGATAACGGCAGTGGGGTTAGATATGAAGATGGATTCACATTAGTTGATCTTAATAGGGAAAGGCATAAAAAAGACCCATTCATCTTAGCATCACAAGCGACACAAGTATTCTATGTCACTGACCCTGCTGATAACAGATGGTCTGTAGTACTATCTACGAAAAAAAGAAATGCCAATGAATGTGATGATGAAAATGATGCCAATTGGAATAACGAGTGTGTCTCAGCTGTGCAAGCAACTCAATTATTGAACGATGATAATAATACAATTAATGAGGAGGAAATATATGTCAGGGATGATCATCGTGAAGTAATATATGTATCAGATCCTGAATCTAATCCAAAAATAAGGGGGGAAAAAAGAAGGAAAAGAAGACAATGAAGGTAATAATATTGTAACATATAATATCTATGTTGGTTTTTTTAAATGCATTTTTCAACTCAATTATGCTCAATACATAACATTCTAACATAATTTATTTATTGATTTTTTTAGAGATATGGCCAATAAAAATATTGATAGGGACAGTAGTGATGAAGAAGGGAAAAGAGGGCCGACAATTATGAGAATCATCACAGATATGAGGAATAAAGGAGAACTGGTCGAGTTGGGATGGAATACTTACAATCTTCCCATTGGCCCTTATGCAGACATATTCTTGACTTACATTTCACTTGTGACACATAACCGTGTTATTATCTCCTATAATAATTGGAAGCAGGTTCCAATGGGTCATAAGGAGCATATTTGGCAGAAAATCACGGTAAATATACTATTTTATGTAATCATTTATGTATGTAAAATGTTATTAATTTTAATACATTAATATCGGTATACATTTGTATGTCTTACAATATAGAGAGTGTTTAATGTGCCAGAGATTAGGAAGAAATGGCTTCTTAGACATTGTGGGGAGCGTCTAAGAACATTTAGGTCATATTTAGCTCGTAGGAAAATGTACAGAAAGATGGATGGTTCTCTACGGCAGAACCACCCAAACGATATGGTTTCATCGATCAAGAAAGTTGGAACCAATTTATTGCATATCGTCTTACGGGTGATTTTAAGGTATTTGTTAGATAACAATTAAATTTTTTTTATCGATCCTAGTATTGTGCATAATATTGAAATAACTATGTCACTATGTTTTGGCTTGTCACATAGGAAAAAAGTGCCAAAAATAAATAGATTGCGAAGCATAATAAATACCGACATAATATGGCTCGCAAAGGGTATGCAGGCCTTGAAGAGGAGTTGGTATGTATTTTGTGATTTATCTATTTACAGCGTACTGACAAATTTTATAATATTGGTACATTATAAGAATATTTTTTGATTTATAGCTCATAGCCCAAGACTTAGACCCATGTACCTCGTCCATTAATATTGGTACATTATGGAAGAAGGTTAGAGCAACAAAAGATGGATATATTAATGAAGATGTAGATAATGCAGCGACAAAAATTGTAAGTTTGTAGATATTTGGAACCCTGCTTACTTTTCTTTTAGAAAACTATTATATTATGCTTATTCATGTAAGCTAATTTTACATATATTATATACATTATAGGACAAACTTCAAGCGTCAGATGGTGAGGAGGGGGTAGACCAATATAACATTGTATCACAAGCTATAGGAATTGTAGAACACCCTAGAAGACACAGGGGTCTTGGATTAGGTGTTACGAAAACGAGCGTACGTGGTCAATCTCGTGGTTCTCGTAACACTGATGAGCAAGTCGTCATCCTCACACAGAAATTGAACGTGTCATTTGAACGGATGGCAACAATGGAGCAAGAGTTGTCATTTATTAAATCTCAAGGGTATAAGCCATCCGATTCAGTCGACCATGATCAGCTTCACATACCTAATGTAAATAGTGTCAGAGACAGTTGTGAAGCTGATGCACGTCTTTCTTCTCTTTCCGAGGTAAGCATTACATAACTTTGAATTGTTATTAAATGTATTCGGTGTCATAAATAATTAATAATGTGTAATATTTTTGTTTAGGGTTTTCATAAATGTGACTTGTTAGTGAATGATCTTTCAACTCTTTTGGCCAAAGGAAGGGTCCGCATCAGTCACAGTACCCAAACGCAAACTGTCCACGGGTACAACTTAGCCCTACTTACAAGGTCGGTGAGTATTGACACTCCAATCATTGGTAGTGCGCCCTTGCCTTGTTATAAAGAGGGCGATGAGGCAGCCACAGTGCTAGAAGCTCATGGAAGCTTCGTGTCTTGGCCTGTGGATCAGATACGTCTCACTACTAAAGTGGTATTGACATTCAATATCTTCATTAGACCTAGTTTAGTAGTTACATTGTTTATACCTTTTTCATATATATATATGCTCAATACATATTTTTTTTATTATTATTATTTAAGGAATCAAAGAAGAAGACTCCTCCTGCTAGTAAAACCAAGAGAGGTACTAGTAGAACGAGCAACACAAAAGAGGGCGCTGCGAAAGGAAAGAGAGCTAAATCTAAAAAATCAGTTGCCCCACAAAAAATTCCTTCTTCGGAAATACGCCAACCTCCACCAGCATTAGCTTTATTGTATTTCTATGCCCAAAACTACCTCGAGAATAATTATATTTCCATTGATTGTCATCTTGAGTATGTTGTAAGGGACGATGCTACTTACATGGTATCGACAGTTGACATAAGCGACATTTATAATCAGGAATGGATGTCAACCACGAGTGTCATCGTTTATGTCACGTAAGCATTATTTCATATTTCAGATTTTAGTACTCTTGGAGAAATAGAATTTTTACGACATCTTAAGCTTATATGAGTTATTAGTTATTAACAAATATTCATTGTTATTGTCGTCCATATATAGGTTGGTAGCTAGTCGCGCTACGTTTGAGGGAATGCTATCCTCTATTGTATTTGTGTGCCCATACTACATAGCTGACAGTAGTACAATAACAGAGGGTAGGCACATAAACTATTTAGCGGATCGCATTTTGATTGAGGGACACATCAAGCTCTATCTCATTCCTCACCTCGCAACTGAACATTGGGTTTTGTACACCGTCCGACCTAATCTTAATAAAGTTTATGTGTTTGATTCCCTTCGAACCTATGACGTGCCTTTTGAGGTCGCTCGTCGTGGTGGGAAGGAATTTATCGACATGTTAGTATACTTTTCACTTCTTACTTCATTAGCTTATTTATACATATATATTCTACTTTCATTATTTGAGGTATATATACTTACAATATTGTGTATCCAACTCTATTTATTAGGGCACTAATGATGGCATATCAAAGGAGAGGTGGGAATGGTGTTCCTGACCCAAAGAATCTTCAATATGAGCCTATCATGGTAAGTAGGAAGACAACTATTTTGTATTTTGTTTTAATTCAAATTAATATATAATAGTTAGAGAGCTTGCTGAATTCATTTGACAGTGTCCACAACACCAAAATGGCGATGATTGTGGATACTATGTATGTAGAGCAATGTATCTTATAGTCCAGAATAGATCGGTCAACATAGATCCAAGCCATGTATGTTTGCTTTTCCATATTTTTCTATTAATGAATCATGAAATATATATTTTTGACCTAATGGCTAACTGTATACTTATTGAAACATGGGTGTTGTAGTTTTTCACCGATGACTATGCACGAGGCCAGCAATATAATGTTGATGAAATTGATGAAGTTAGAGACCAATGGGCCAAGCACGTGCACTCATTCATTCGGTATTAGGTAGTGATCTATATATTCTACATGCATTTTCAGGTTTGTATTTCGTCTACATCTTTCGGTCTTCCAGCCTAGATATGTGAATTCTTTACTTTGGGGTGTAGAGCTACCAAGTTGTGGTATGCTCACTAATTTTTATTCCTAAGTATAGTTGGTGTATTGAGACATGCATACCAATTATAGATTGATTGAAATTATGGTGTGATACCCTGCTGGTATGAATTGATGTTGTTTTACATTGTAAATTTGGTAATTGTTTGAACATACAACTATGTATGTGGGCAAGAACAAAATAGAAAAATGCTAAAAAAACATATACTTTTAATAACGATTCTATGAAAACCGTTATGAAAACCTATGCTTTAATAACGGTTTTAAATAAAACCATTATTAAAAATTAGGTTTTAATAATGGTTTCTCATAGAACCGTTATTAAAAACTTAGGTTTTAATAACGGTTTCTCATAGAACCGTTATTAAAACTCCTTATAATCTGATATTTATACGCATTTAATACGTATTAGAGGGTTTAATAAACGCATAATCAATGACCGAAACGGTAATTTGATCATGTTTTAACAACGGTTTTTGTATTAACTGTTATTAATACATGGTTTTCAACAACGGTTTTTTCATATAAACTGTTATTAAAACCTTATTTTTAACAACGGTTTACTGCAAAACCGTTAATAAAAGCTCCTTTTTAACAACGGTTTTTAAGTAAAAACCGTTCTTAAATATGAAGTTTATGCACATATTCGTGGGTTTTCGTGCATTTTTCATGACGGTTATGAACCATTATTAAAGATATAATAATGGGCGATTCAATAACGGTTGAAAAACGTTATTAAAACTATAAAATAACCGTTATTAAAACCCCTTTCCGTGGTAGTGTGTGCTTTGTTCATCTATCACTCCCTCTTGTTTTGATCATTACCATCCTTGAATTTTATCTCTTTGAACCTTTTTATGTTAACTTATCCTCTTATATTTCTTTCCTTGTTGGGTCTTCCCTCCTTCGATCTCAATTCTTTTAACTTTCTCTTTCCTTCATTAAGTTTCTCTTAAATCTATCCTTTTTCTTTTACTTCTTACATCCATTTACCTTTCGCTTCATTACAAATCATTCTTCAAGACCTCTTATACTTCATTGTTGTTCTGATCGACTTCTCTCTATTAGTTGTTCTCTCCCTTACATTAAATTATTTTTTATTAAATTTGGTAAATTCCTTGCCATTGACTTCTGCTTTGTTGACCACACCTTTACTCTAACCTTCTTTCCTTTTGACTCCAAGGACAAATTCTATTTTAATGAGGTAGTGATGTGATACTTTAAAATTTTATAACCCTAATTATTATGTAATTGGGTTAGTAATCTACTTCAAAATTTCTATAATGGTTTTCCAAGCCATTTATACTAACTATAAAGCTTTTCAACAATTATAATATTTATTTGATAAAACCTTTCTTTTTTGCAAATTCCACAATTTCACTTATTTTGACTAATTACAAACTTATAACTCATTATTAAAAATATTTTCAATTATATTCTTTCATTTTTATATGTTATGCATTATTTTTTAGCCTTTCGCTAATAATTTATTTACTTATCAAAATATTTTAGTTGCTTGCAAAAAATTGCAATTTATGTAATTTTATATTCTAAGTTGGTTCTTGGTCATTTTTGTTAAAGCTTAAATGAGATTCCCATATATTTTTAATTTCATTCATTTATTCCAAATCTTAAAGTCACGGAAACTTCTATTTTACACAAGAGATAATTTTTGTTGATTTCTCCATTTTAATCCATTTGAACTCCATACAAATTTTAAAGTCAAATTTACTTACATATTTGACTTTCTAAAGTTATTTTGCATCCATCCATACCATTTTGGACCATTCATTAATTGTTTTGTATGTTTACAAACAAAATTGTTTATGTGGATTTTCCAATTTTCTATTTTCACTTGTTTTCTATCCATCAAGATTAAAACTAACTTCTATACCCAATATTTTTGTATATTTGGGTTTATAATTTTTTTTTCACCATCCCATATATTTTCTTAATTTTTGGAGACCATTTGTTGTTTTCTTTCCTCAAACACCTACTTTTGGGCATTCTCCACTTTTTATATCGTTAACGTAAGTTAACCAGCATCCTAATCATATAGTTGGATCCGAACTAAAATATTTATAGCCTAAAATTTTTGATTCACCCTATTTGACCTTGGTTAACAAAAAACCCAATCATAAGTACATCAACATCACCATATTTGTACTTATAGTTAAATGTACACTTCAACCCTTCGTTTAAGTGTCAACCAATCAATGATTTGGCCAGCTTTTCTATGATAGTTCCATACTTATTCTAGCTCCAATAATCATATCCAAATTGTTCCCTCACTCCTTATCCATCCTCATATTATTCTTTTCATTTTCATGCAATAATCACCAATTGCACTCCTTTTTGTTTCTCTACCAACAACTCCCAACCTATTTGTTCTATCCTTCTTCAACCTTCTTTGAGCTTTCCCACTACCAAACAATCACCCTAACCCCTCCCTCATCTTAGTGTAACTATTTCTATCCTTTTTTTTTCACCTTTTGTTGCATTCCCTCCCCCAAGCCTATTTTTGAATCGTTGAATTGTTTGCTAAGTTAGTCGGGTTGTCTACTTCTAGTGCCTAAAACTCCTTCGATTATCCTCAAATTTCCTTCATTATTGTTGCATTGAATTCCTTTCAATGTATAGTCCATAAAACTACCTGTAGTAGTCATAAATCATTAACCTTTCTCCCTCTTATAGCCCCAAACTTTTCATTTCCATGTTGTTTCATGTTGTCATTATTGGATAGTATGATCATTGAGCACACTACCAATGCTTTCATCCACTTCTTTTCTTTCTTTCTTTTCATGGATTTTGTTGTTTTGTAAATCTCGAATTACATACTTCAAGAACCACCCAAACTTTGACTTTTAAACCATGGATTTGGTATCACATTGATGCCTCAACTTTCCTTTCTCAATAAGTCCAAAATCAAGCAAATTGAGCTCCATTATGCTACTATTTTGTGTGGCCCTTGCTGCAGTTGTGTGATATTTCTACCACCCTCCTTGGTTTTATGGCCTTCAATCTCCCCCATAACAACCCTTTTACTTCCTCTCCTTTCTTGGCTTGTGGTGGTGAGTTTTAGGTGATGTTTGGGATAGTTGGGCATTGTGTTTTTCCAGTCCCCCAACATCATCTCCTTTTTTCTTCCTTCCTCCTTATTTTTTTCCTTGTTAATTTTAATATTCCTAACCTCTTATATTAATATTTTGAAGGTTATAGAAAAGGGTGGTAGAAGGAGGGAATGGATAGAACTTTATTTGGCTCGTTATAAGATTAACATTTGAGCAAGAGTTACTTACTCTTAGGATATATAAAGTATGTGTTGTTGTTTGTTACAAATTTTAGTAAATATAAGCATGTAATACTGTATGATATATTTTATTACCATAAGGGGCATGCTATTATATGTTACATCATGATTTTATCTTTTATGCCTATATCAATAGTTTATGTGGTTTTATCATTTTATGTGAAAATAGTAAGTAGAGATCATATTAAAATGTTAAGTGCATATTCATGCAAGGTATTATGTTAAAATCTTATATTACATGCTTAATACATGTGTATTTTAGTGTTGTTCGCATGCATTTGCTTTAAAATGGAGTTAAGGACTTGTTTGGCATTTTTGAATTTGGGCATTATCAAGGGTAAATTGTTCAAAAAAGTGAGTTATTGAAAAATCTTATCACCATTGTGTTCATTGGGTCTTTTATATTCATATACTAGAAGTCTTAATTTGGACTTGTATAACTTAAGTTGTGATAAAAATAATTTTTAAATAAACTGTAGGGTAATATAATAGTTTTACGTCTTGTTGTCACTTGGGGATGCCTAAATTGGTCCTAGGATGGTAAGTTCATTATAATGTTGAGTGATTAATCTTGGTTAGTATTAGTTAGCCTAAATTATTAATTAAGTTAAAAAGAGTTTAAAATGAGCATAGACAACGTTAACGGTGAAATTGTTATTTTATTTAATTATGAGTTTAACTTCCATTTTTGACTTAATCATATCTAACATGAGGTTTTTACATACTATCTTGAATTTGGTAAATTTAATGAGTTAAAACTTGCGGTTAAATGGCTTGAATGAAGATTTAATATTAATAAGGACATTTTGGTCTTTTTACCCTTAATATAATCTTCCTAGTTTATGTTTAGCTTTAGGATAACATTAAGGTCCTTCTAAAGTGAAACCATTAAATTAAGTTGCTTATCTTATTTACTCATGTTATGCTTAATTTGTATATATGAATTCCTCATTTGTTATTTTATGTGGAGATTTTTTTATTAATCAACCTTTGTGTAATCATAATTTCATGTTAAAAACATAATTGTTGAAATGAATTCACCTCACTAATAAATGGATAATAATGACATAAATGTTACATATTTTGTGAATATTTTATATGATAAATGATAAGATGGTTATCTATGTGATAAGAATTGTAAGATAAAGGGGGAAGTATTATGATAACAAGTAAGATTGGTAATAAATTATTATGTGCTAAGTGATACTTAATGAAAGTATAAGATCACATGATAAGAGATCAATATGATTTAGAAGGTTGAAATTATTTGATTATATATTAGGTCCTAACAGAATTAGAAGACCCTAGTTTACTCTTTCTTACCAATCCACTAGCATATAGGGGTACGTGTACTTAATAATTAGAGGTTTACTCATATCTCTTGGATATAAGAGTATCCGTGAAGTTTATTGCCATTCTCTCATATGTGGAGAAAAAGGGAGATTATTATTGCCAATGGTTCTCTGATCTGACCATGACTATGTAAATGGAGTTGTTTGATCACCAAAGTTTTTATTTTAACCTAATTTTTCTTGTAATTATCTCGTATCATAAAGTTATACGTATGTATAGTATCTATTTTTTTCCATTATGTTGTTGTACTATGTATGGTGTCTTCTTGTGATGTGTATGGATTCCTTACCTACTTTTATGTAATGTTATCTTCTGATGTTGTATTTAGTGTCAACATGATTGAAATGTATCTTTTGTCTTATGCATTCAAGTACAACTATGATGAGTCATATGCATTCACACTTTAATATATGTATACAATGATCATTATGTAGCATGTTATATCTTTTGGGTAACTATACATAATATTACAATGCATATTTACGTAGTTTGTGGCGTTGTGTTGATGTTGATTTTGAGGGAACAAACTATAATGTTTGCATGTTATTTATTATCTTTACTCTTTGCTTGCTTATTTGTTTATGGTGAGTGATTATTTGATACAATTGTAGAGTGTTGTTGATTATTTCTTATTGCTCTATTTTGGGAGTTTCATATCCTAAATCTCTTTTTAAGTGCATTCTATTTATTCTCCTTACTTTCTCCTTTTTTAATATTATATCATTAAGTCAGGTGCTTCTTACACTTGATGTTGTTATGACTTACTTTTAACCTTATCTCTAATATGGATTAAGTATAAAAGTTACATTTTTTTATTGGATGTGACATTACACCTCTACATTTTGTATTTTTGCTTCCAAAAATCCTTTTAAAATAAAATTTATCATTAGTGAAGTTCAATAGTGTTACAAACTCTCTAAATTCTAATTATCTTCAAAAATTAATATGTGAGATTGACACTTAGGAAAACCAATTATATAATTCCATATCTATCCTGTTTAGAAAGGAAAAATAATTAGGTAGAAACATATTGATAGATAAAAAAAGAAGAATAAAAAGAATGATGGAGAGACTCAAGAAGGAAGATTAATAAAACAAAAACAAAAGAAGATGTTGAACGAGAAGAAGATGACAAAAAAAAAAGAAAACAAAGAAGACAAACGAACAAGCCATATAGAGATACAAAACTCAAACAAAATTATAAAGAGAAACAAAGACCAATCAAAGTAAGAAATGTAGAGCAATGAATATTAATCAAGGAAAGAATATATTGTGGGTAGTGTTTAAACAAGTTTGACTTTAAGAGTTAATTAAGCTAACATATCGGCCCACAATATCGTGTATTCTAGTGTCAGTAGCAGGATGGAAATTCTGCACTACAGTTTACCTCCTTCGTTGATATTTTCACCAAAAGAAATTTTCATCTCAACTTCTATTTAGCTGAACAATGTGACTTTATAGTTTGCTAAATTCCTATACAAATTAGTAAAGTATGGTTTGGATTGGTTTTGAATTAAATTTTTTAAAATTATGGCAAAGCCGTAGGCGATAACCTTGCCAAACCATCCTTAATAATTGAGTGACTTTTATTCAAACACCTAAACATTATAAAGTTATACTCTCTTTTTTCCAACTTTGCCCTCCTATTTTTTCCCCTTACTTCCTTTGCTCTCTCCTATGACTACTTCTCACTTACCTTTAAAATATCTTGAATTTTTCTCATATATTCAATTGAATACAAGAGGCAAACTACAATCAAACATGTATAATTTACTTCTAACACGTCATCAAAATCTATAATTTTTTGCATAAAAAAAACTTTGAAATAAGGTTGAAAACCGAACTTTTCTTTATTTATTTTTTCTAAAACACATAGTCGTTGTAATTGGGACGTATTTATACAGACAAAAAAAAACAAAAACTTATGAAATCCTATATTTTTATAATTGTTTTGCTTGTTTCCTAACCTTTAGGCTCTGTTGATTTGAAGAAAGTTAAGTGGAAAAGAAAATATAAAGGAAAGAAAATGAAAGAAAATAATTTTCTTTCCTTTGTTTGGTTGTTAGAGAAAATTTAGTGGAAAATTGAATTCTTGGAAAATATTTTTAGTGTTTGGTGTATAGAAAAACAATTCTGAGAAAACTAAAATGTTATTATTTAAATACTTTTATATATTTAATAAAAAATTAAGATATTATTTTTATATAAAATTTATTATAAAGTTTATAATAAAATCATAAAAATTGTATGAAATCAATACTAATTCTACATTTTTTCAATAAAATTGTAAATTATTACATGCATAACTAATCATAATATTTTTAAAAATAATTGTAAAATATCAATAACATTCAAAACTTCCTACTAATAAAAGATAAAGTAAGCAAAAATAAAATAAAATAAATCATGCTACTTTATTTACCAATGTAAGCAATGTAAGCATTTAAAAACTAAACTCATGCAAACTAAGAAAGCTTCTAAACATTAATATATCAACATCTCAAAAAACAAAATATCAAATTACATTAACAATTCATAGGTATTAGTTACTAATCAAACAAGTCAGAAAGGTACATTCGGATCATCAAAAATATTAGACCCGAACTCCACGCACAACCATATGGCTCTATCCTTGGATGGAAGACCAAGAAATGTACGAGTGACACTGATATTTACTGCAAGCTTGGTATATATTTATATGGTTGGAACTTTCTTCAACCCTTCCACCTTTTTAAGCTCAAAATACAGATCGGATTTAGTTAGATTACGTGGATTTCCTCTATCAAGAGCTATTACAATTGTATTCATCCCTTGTTTTAGAACCTTTATCTCTTCTGACACATAATCTCTCAGCTTTTTTTTCTTTGTGGTTCTTGATACACATACACCGGCCAAAGAAGATGTTACTTCATTATGTTGTTCTTGCTCGGTGCTTCGATCATCAGCTGTTATTTCTTCATGTTCTTGTCTCTCTGAGCGCAAATGGCTTTCTTTTAGACCAACGGATAAATTTCCAATTACTCGGTCCTTGCCAAATAAAATATCCAACCTATGATAATTTTGAATACGCCTATAGCGAAGCGGTTTCGCATCAGGATGAGCCTGCAAAAAATAATAACTTATATAAATTTAGAAACAGTAATAGTTAGTAATGATAATAAAGAAAGAACATTTCGCAAAGATGAAAAAAAACTTACCAATATATACCTTTCCCAAACTATTGCATCTACTTCCACCATTTGGGTAGATTTATTAAAACCAAACCCACTCACTTGCATGACCGTAGATGCCAAGGTATAATTCTTCTTAAGGTTCTTGATTCGGTTCTTTATATGGCTAACCGAGCAACCAACCCCAAATTGAGCACTAACCCCTTTAGCCATATTAGTATATGTTGTTCTTGAAAATGAACCACCTATTTTCTAACCTAAGTGCATATGATCAGTCAATAAATCTATCAGATATGTACCCATGTATTCATTCCAAGTTAAATTTTTCTTCTCATTTGATGGTGTGTCACCATCAATGGGTTCCAGCACAAAACATTGTAAACCATCCTAAAAGCATAACTTATTAGACAATCAATAACATAAATAATATAAAAACTTATACAAGAATTTTGATGTCAAGTACATTTTCATTTAGAACACTCGTTGAATAAAAAAAAATTCTACATGAATTTAACAATAATAATATCTCTACTATTAACTATTTAAACTATCTCTCCACATTGAACTTGCAATTACATCTCTTAATTGCTCGGCTTCTTGACACTCTTCTACTAAACTTGATGGTGCAACATCTGCTTGGTTGTTAAGAAATCTGATCTCACTATCAACCTCTAAAATTAATATTTCATGTGGATGTACTCCCATAAGACAGTTGTAAAATGCATCCAGCTAAAACCATATCTGCTTGAGTTTGAACATGATAGAATGGTTTGGTTCCACTTCCTAATATTAGAAATTATTTTTTCAGAAGACCAAATTCCCTCTCAATAACATTTCTTAAGGAAGCATGCCTTAGATTGAAAAGCTCCCTTGAATTATAAGGACGTTGGATGCTATAATCCTTGAGATGGTATCGAGTACCTCGATATGGTGTAATAAATCCAGTCTTCAACTGAAAACTCACATCGCCTAAGTAAAATTTACCTAATGGCACTACCAATCTATCCATGCCTCTAGGTAAAGCATTATTTAGTATCCTTGAATTAGATGCCGACCCTTCCCATCCCGACAACACATATAAAAACTTTAAGTCAAAAGAGTAAGCAGCTAACACATTTTGGGTCAAAAAATCCTTTCTACCACATTATATGGTACGTTCACACGAAAGTGTGATCTATCAATTGCTCCAACACAATCCTGTGTAAAAATGTTAAAAAAATTTATTAAAAAAAATTCAATTTGTAATGTGTACTTAGTCATTTATTTGATAAGATTATGATAATTACCTTAAAATAAGGCTAAAATTTTGAGCTATTTGATATTTCAGGAGGGTAGTGAGATCCATCGGGTTGTTGCAAAAAGACGTCCTCTAAATAGCATTCAACACTTGGTGGAAATGTCGACTAACTGTTTCACCGGACAGCCAGAAGTCTAATTTTACTGACTAATTTCTCCTATTATGACCTATAACATTGAGAAACATGGCTACTCTCTCCTCTATGCAACTAGAATGAGTATCACTTAGTCTCCTAGAATCCCTCAATATTGATACAAGTCTAGCAAAATCCTCCTTTCCCATCCTCAACTGGTTATGGCAATCCTCATCTTTTTTCAATGTAAGTCGATCTAAAAAAGCTCATCTCTTATAATCTTCCAATTGAAAAATATCTCTATCAACATAATTATTAGGACAAACCAAAAATAATAAAATAGCAGCATATGCTCCATATGTGACCACATATGCTGATGTCCATCTTCTTAATTTGTCCATTCCTCAATTGAGTTAGTCTAATATAACATGATCAAGCAAAAAAAAAGTATAAGAAAATTAAGCATACATACCTATTATAACAATTATGTAGCCAAATAGTGCAACAGATCTTAAAAAAAGAATACTTACTTCATTATTTTCTTTGGATTCTATGCTATCATTTGTATCAACATGATGGGTTGTTGGCAGATTTCTCCAATGTTGGAACCCTGATCTTGACCTAGGATTTTTTTCCTCACTAGCAGCCTTCATACATTGAAAATAAAGCAAACTCATAATTAATATCTCATTCATAAAAAATTACGTAGCTTTTATTTTACATTTACTCAATTGTGATAATAATCATAATCCCATACAACATGACAGGATTAAACATGCTGAAATCGATCGACATTTCATAAAGGACCAAATTGCTGATATTCTAACTATAGCACTTCACAACCGAAGGTTCCTAAAATTATCTTCCTAGTATGGAATGGGTGATTCTTACCATTTAGCTTGAGGGGGAGTGTTAGAATCTGGTCTTTATCACATTTCCTTATTGTCTAAAACAAAAAGATCAAAGACTTTATTGCTTTCTCTATTCATGAGGAATGATTAATTATTAAAAGATTAACTTATCTATTAACCCTCCACCAACTCAAAAGTTCACTGTCATTTCTATCCCAATTTAATTTAACAATCAAAATAGACAAAAAATGACATAGAAATGATGTTGCCAAACATATATGACAGATAATATAATAATACAATAATGCCAAACATATATGACCCATCATCATCGATACAAAAGAAGAGCAGCAGGAAAATACTAAATTAAATTAGCAAGAATGAGACAAAAGAAATACTATCAACCTAATAACCTCAGTCAGAAAGGTTTTCCTTTCATTCCTCAATCCATATTCCTCAAAAGATTATTATGAAACACCTCAAATTGAAACATGGAATGATATGATGGAAAGTGAATGAACTCAAAAGAAAATCAAGAGATGACATTATATATGAACTTCATTCATTCATTCATTCATCTTGAAGAAGATAAACTGCCACAAAGTTATCAACATCACAATTTAGCATCAGGATGAGAATCATGAGAACAATTTCTAAGAGAAGGAACAAGTTTCAACTGTGTGATTAATCAATCTATTTACTTCCTACATTTAAATTCCCCTCATGCAGCAGTCTAGTGAATAAGATTAAGGGGCCTGAATATTCAAAGGTATGAAGCTCTACTAACCCTTATGCAGTAGTTACTGCATGTGTTTCAGAACAGTATGCAACTAGCGCACAGTAGTTATTGCAGATATTTCAGAACATTCTTTTATTCGTTATTTTATGAATTTTACATAGAAAATAAAGGGTTTCTTAAAGTTTGGTTGTATTAGTTTCCATGAATAATTTCATAATGACTTTTTCCAATGTTGGAAATGAAGATTCGTTTCATATAAACTGTTGAAAATTAAGCAACATTAGTACTAGTACTAATATCATTTCATTTCAAGAGGAGAATCTATACACGCCTGCATTATTTCTATAATTCACTTGTGCAAAGAGTTAATAAAATTTATAAGGGCCCTAATGGTTGGTAATAATTCTTGCCTTTATTTCCTTAATCAATGTGCCACTCCAAAATATGTTATAGGTAAGAAAAAGAACTGAAGAAGCATTTCACTGAACATCATATTTTTTTTTTAAAAAGGGGGGATTAAAGCTTTAAAGCCTAATTCCATAACCTGAACCATAAATCAAACAAGAGGTCCATAATAGATAAAGAAGCAGTCAGTAGATACAAACAGAAAGAACCCAAGATAGAGGCCTCGCTTGCAGCATTGATAAGGAAAAAGAACATCAGAGGATGATAGTAAGACAATATTTCATGTCACGAAAATACCAGAAGTTTATAATCAACTTCAGCTAGAAGCCAATCATCAACAAGTCTCAAGAGGTACAATGCATTACCTCGATATGGCTGAGATAAAAATATATTTTCATCATATGATAAAGCTTCCATCCTTCTAAAAGTATATGTGTGGCATAAACTAATTAAGCAGAATTCTAAAGAAATTTAATGGCCATAAATATTTCCATAAAAAAAAAAATTTAAGCATGAAACAATGCCAAAATAGAAAAACAAAGAGCCTCAAAAAGAGAATTCAACAAAACAAATCCTAAGATAATGTAAAGAAATACACATCTGTGATTTGACATCATTTCATAAGAAGCTTGAGCAAGATTGCTTTTGAAAAAAAAAACTCTTTCCCCATAAAATATGCATGAAATAAATTTAATACATAGTCACTCTTCCTTTTGCAAGCATATCATATTTCTTCTTATTGGATGACAAGTATAGAACTTACCACAAATTAATATTTCAGCCCTCCTGTACCCAGATAAGGAATTTGTAGATAGGAGACTATACACAAGATCTATAGGTAGACAAAGCATTTGTTCATAAGAGACTACATACATAAACCATAGATAGATAAGGAATATGTCGATAAGAGGCTACATATAGCAAAGAGAAAAGTAATATTTATTCATACACATTCACTATTCATATTTCCAACTTGAGCAAAACTCTCAGCTAATAACAAATTTTTGAAGCATAATCTGAAATCAATGAACTCTTTTGACAATCATAATCTAAAATCAATGGATTATGTCTTAATAACATGTCACATGCATCGCATACAGCTATAACTGATGAACATAGATATATATATATATATATATATATATATATATATATATAGTAATGGAATCATAACAAAATTTGCATTCGCTTATAGCTACATTGTCGGTTACCCTTAGGACATGTTATTCCTAACTTAAATATATCTTATCACATCAAAATATAGATGAGATCAGCAAATTTTTAATAGTAATGAAAGAAATTTAAAGTTAGTGATAAACAATCTTAAAGAAAGAAAAGAAAATAAAAATAATCTCATCCTACAAATCAAGAAAATGGGTTATTGTTGCATGACTATGAACATAATCTAAAATTCAGTTGCAGCCTATTTCTTCTTTAAAAAAATGATGGATAATAGGAAAAAGTCAAGCCACAATGCTAAGAGCCACTACCACATATGTCAAATACATAATGCATTTTATGTTATCTTCAATGCTCATAGGTTAATAACAACCCCATTTTCACCTCAGAAATTTTAGAAATCCCTCATTTCACAGAACAGTTACTTGATGCAAAATTCAACAATATACTTTGGTAAACAATGTGTTGAACTCATATACTTTGGTAAACAATCACTTCCAGCCTATGCAATGGGCAACTAATTATAACAGGAAGTGACTTACCTATTCAAATCGATCCGGTAAACTACGAGTTGATTGAGATAGAGGCCTGCTAATAGGGAGATTAGAGCTAGAACCAGACTGCCAATTGCTATGAATGTTGCGCCTTGGAGGAATCATGGTAGGAGGAAGCTCAAGGAGAAGGACTATTGATGCGGATGGAAGACGGGTTCGATGGATGAAGATTGTAGCAAAATGATGATGTTAGTATGTAGCATAACAATATTAGTTCACAAATGATGATGATGAAGTGTCGAAGGTGTAGGAAAGATTGAGAGCAGAACAATGTTAGTTCACAAAAAAATGAAAAATATTATACTTTCAAATCATTAGATATTGTTTTGTGCATTGAATGTAATTTTGTTCTTTTAGTTGATTATTACAGAGTGTTAATGACAACGCAGAGTTATCCACTAATAGGATGAGGATCATCAATAAGATCCTTCACTTCATGCCCATAGAGTTATTGCAAGCAAGGTACATCTGAGAATCACTTGCACTCAGCTAACAACACATTTGTCTGTATACAGAGAATCATCACACACAGTATGCCTAGGGCTGTGCATTGTCGGATATCCGCATTCGAACAAATATTTTTTTTTTAGATATTCGATCTGACCGGATATTCGATATCCTATACCCAAATCCACATCCACATACTTCGGATATCCGAAACATCGGATCGGATTTCGGATATATCCAATTATTTTTAAAAAAATCTGATTATTAAATTTACATATATAATCTATAACTATTTTTTTTTGTAGAAACACTTGTTTAAATGTTCAACCTGCATACAAAAAGATATAATACATGATTAATCATATCCACAAAAATTTGTGATCAATATTTGTGAACAATGACGTTCTAGAACCATGGAACGACCTAAGTTAAGAGGCTCAGCAAATTTAGAAGTTTTTTTTTCTAGTCTGGGTATTTGCGTGTGTGTGGACTGTGACCTATTTGACTATGTGTAGAGTATGGATATTTATTTTAGATTTAGTTTAGTAAATTATTTTTGGACTTATGTACTATAGTAAAAAAAATGATCCAAACTTGAAGATTGAAAGAAAAAAAAATCAGATTATAAATAAAATTATACCTAAATATAACTAGCTTATTCTTAAAATCGGATATTTTTAGCGGATCGGATAACCCACTAAAAAATCGAATTAGATATCCAAAATTTTGGATTGATTTTTTCGGATAGTGGATCGATTTTTCGGATCCCGATTTTTTTTGCATAGCCCTAAGTATGCCACACAACACACATAAAGCAAAAGACATGTCATGTGCTCACCGGGATTGAGAAATAGAGCAATCTCATGCCAAACATGGCAGTCAAAACAAGTTTAGCTGCAAGCAACAAATACCCAACTACTAGAAGCCAAAGTTAATTAATCTCTCTCACTTGTTTGACCGCCTTTCCATAATAATAATAATAATAAAACATTTATTACTTTCAGCTAAAAAATGACCAGAGCATGAACACATGCATCTGAAACTCTTTAGTAACACTGAAATTATCCAAAAATAAGCTTTGTCATGAAAGATCAGTTTATGCATGATGTAAATGATGATTTGAATCGAAACATAACATATTTTCTCTCTCTATATATAAAGGGAAACATAACATATTTTCTCTATATATATATATAGGCACGCAAAACATTTCTTAATATTGGACAACCCAGAAGATTCAAATCCAAACCAAACCTAATTAACCCGAAAATAGGACAATAAAATTAGGGTTCTAAAATCAAATTTATTATTAAGTTCAAACCAAAATAGAACCGACCTTACCTATTTAGATCGAATTAGTTGAGTCGATACTCAGGTGACAAGAAGCTTCAAATTCACCTTTGGCCAATGCCCATTGTTGAGGTTACATAGAAACGTAAGAAAATTCAGAGAAGATAGATGGCATAGGCGATGAAGATGGAAGAATATGGGAGAATATGGGTTGAGGAAGAAGTAGAAATCGAAGAAGCTGATGTCTTGGTATCGAGTTCGAAGATAGTCGACAAATTTTCCACTCTTCGGTCCGTATTTTCCTCATATTTAATCGAGAAAAGTATTTTATATATTTGCCCCATAACTTTCCCACGTTTTTTCTTGATATTTTCTTTTCTTTTTATTTTTCTACTAACCAAACACCTAAAAAATATTTTCCTTTTAATTTTTTTTCTTTACCTCCAAACTTTCTTTAAATCAAACGGACCTAATCTTTATTAAAACTTGATTGAGAAAAAGAAAATAGACTATAGAGGGAGGGGGAGGGGGAAGACCGAAGATATACAGGGTGTAAAGAAATTTGTCTGTCCAGATAACAACCGCCGCTGATTGTGATTCGGTGATTGTAGACCTGGTGCACCTGTTTACTTGATCAAACCAAAAACTCTGGCAATTCCCCTTGCTTTGCAACATGATTTTGAAGGTTCATGGTTGTGATATTATCTTATCAAACGTGCAACTCTCTTCTTCTTTCCCCATACTACGAATCTACGACTACACAGTCATCATATAGGCTAGAAGCACAAAAAAGCAGCAGCATGCTTCCCAAACTACGTTGATTCGGCTTTTCGAATTGGTTGAAGCTGCAGCCAGAGCATGCTGATCTCCTATTATGGCGCCATTTACAGTTAAATTCATCGGCACCATCAATCTCAAACTGCTCTCTTCCACAATATCATTCGGTGCTTCTTCCGAGGATTTCCGCAGTTGAAGACTGCAAGTTAAGTTCTATTTGGCAAATTGCAACCATTAAAGCAGTGAAAAGGTTAGTTCTTGCTTCATTCTTTTGCTATTTTTCTTTGGTGTAGATTACAAAAATCGTTGCCATTCGTAAATTTTTGGTAAATTGAACTTTGAAAGATTACACTCCAGGCGTTTATCATTATGCCTCTGATGAGAAAACTTTTCTTTGCTTTTTGTTCGTTTTTGGCACCATAAAAAAATTATCCAATGCATAAATATCTCGACTATCTAAATTCATGGCATCATGCTAGTCACTTCCTTGGATCAATTGTCTGCCCATGCTTCAATGGCATGGTAGATCTTCGATTAACTAACCCTGGCTGAAGTTCAGTTCGACTTTGAGGATTGGGGTGTGTTATATTGCGGTTAATAATTACTAGTAACTTACTAATTAATGATGTGTACATTTACTTGGAGGGATTCAACTCTAAATTTTTTCCTGTATTTTTCCAGATGCCAATAATAGTCGGCTTTTATTTGGAGAAGTTATCAATCTCTGTATTTATTTGGCATATTTCAAAATTTTTGGAAAAAAACCTCCCTAACATTATATCGAGACAAGTGGAGAAGAGCTTCTTAGACGTCATTTATCTTGATCGTGGCTTTCAATCGTGTGGAATGTAGATATGGAGAAGCCATGATGCAGGCTTCATGTAGTTATAGGAAGAGATGATTTATATGAAAGCATTCTGTTGATCAAACATGACATCCGACACCCAAATGATCTGATTTAGGTGACACATGCATTTCGAAATTGAGCTTTGGCCTCTGTGATTGCTTTTAGGTAATGGAACTCCTGCTTGCATCGACGTAACTCGGTATGGCTGGATGAATATGGTGGATGTACATTTACCTCGTAGGGTCAAAATGTTCAAGCTTCGTTGCCTCAATATGTTTTGCATAAATTCATGATAACTTTGACCTCTTTTCAAACGACACCTTATCATGTGTATACAGCATGCTGCATGCGTAGCTTATTGGCATAGCCCATCCCCCTTTCACTCTACATGTTGAGATATGGGGTTGAAGACTTGAGGTTCCAAATTCAAAATTGCCGCTACATTTGTAAATTTTAAAAGCTTTTTGTAAAAGAGAAACATGGAAGAACTCTCATCCCAAGAATAAGAGTGGACTATAACTGTGGGAGAACTCTATTTGGACATCATATGTATTTACAGTGATAGTAAGGAGGTTCAACCATCACTCTAGTCTAACGTACATTTTTCCTTGGAAGAAGAAAGCAAATCCTTTTTCTTGGAAAAGGAAATGTGATAAAGTGGCGAACTGACATTTCAAGTTGCTTTTGATATGGCAACCCAATCTCTCCTCACCTTGACTTGAACTTCCTGCCCTTTTTACCTGTGCCAGCTTCTAATGCCATCTAATTAGGTTCATCCTCCCTACAGATTTTCTGCAGAAGGGAGTGATGATGTGGAAAAAACAAAAATGAAGTGTATTAGAGAGATGATTACATGAGTCCACTCAGATTTTGAGGCATATATCTGGGTGTCTTTTGGAAGTTCAATCCAGTAACTGTAGGAGGGACAGGCCTCTAAGGCAAACTGTATCCCCTTTTATCATTCCAACATGTTTGACATAAATGCTCAAAAGGTGTCTTGTATCACAATAGATTTTACAGGGTCTTGTCTACATGATTGTAAGCCCAGAACTTCCAGATATATATGCAGTAATGACCGTTTGCAGGTGAAAGTATGCTTCCGGTCCTATCAATGGATCAGAAACCAAGCATGCTGAAGAATATGAAATTCACAGCTATAAGTTTGTCCTGTAGCAGAATACCTTAGTCATGAGATTCCAATTGCTGAGGATCTTTTTGTATTTCTTGAGCTAATTGTGTGGTCAATTCTTCAGCACGATCATCAATTCCTCCTGCAAATGTATAAACTCGGAATGTAAACTGAAAAGCTCTCCAAAGCATTTTCACACTTTCCTGGCTATGGGCTTCAGTCTTAGAGCCACTATCTCCACTACAACTTGCCCGTGCTTCTCTTCGTTCCTGTACAAAAGTAAAAATTATTTGACAGATAAGTGTGCTAATGATATTGCTAAAGGAAGTAGCTGTAGTATCTATTCTTACTTTTAGTGCCAACTCCATGCAGCCTGAAGAAACATCCACCATGCATTCCTTTATTTGCTCTAAGATTTGGAAGTCAAAATGGATGTTTTGGCTTTGAAATCGCTTAGACTCCTCATCTTTATTTCGATCCAGGGCCTCCAGCTCTACTTTATTCTGCTTGAGTCATAATACCATCTCATGGTGATGCAAGCTTGCTGAAGAAAATATTTCTGACTTTTAGCTGTGTCTAATATGTGTAAGGTATACCTTATTGAAGTAGCTCTCAATCTTGTCGAGGAGTTCACCAAGAGGAGGCTCTATCCTCCAGTTCTTCAAAGCAGTGATCATTTCATCTAGTTTTGCATACAATGCTGCTGCCATCCTCAGTGATTCCAGCTTTGCACTTGGAAAGTCTTCAAACCTTGGAAGCACCTATACCAAATTGGACTATCACTCTAGGTTCACTACAGTAGATGACATCTCATAACTATGGAGTTGAGCCACATCATATGAGATTAACCTGGGTCTCATCAGTTAATTGTGAAAGGTGTTCTTCGACATATTTGTGAAATCTCAGGAGCTCATTCATGTCCTTTGTCTGGAAAGAACGAAGCGCGGCTATGATCGTCATGATCTCTTTTCCATGTTTTTGAACGTCTTCTTCAATCTTCTGAAAATATGATGACCTAAGGCCCAGAAAGGAACCAAAATATGTGTTACACTACAATGTTACGCTGAGAGCTAGAAAAGTAAGCATTTCATGAGAAGGTGTAATATCTGATCTGTTGTGGGTTTTAATGGCTTTCAGCATTTGAAGTACAAACCTCTTAGTCATCTCTGCTAGGGCATCAGCCATCCCACATTTTCCACCTTTTGGTGCCACAACCTGTAATTTTTTTGCTTCTAATTGCTTACCATTTTGTCCTTCTACCATGCGTTTCAGACGCCGATACAAGCTGGCCAATTGCGCTGATCTCTTCAATTTGCTACGGGCTTTTGCTGGGCCTAAGGCCATTTTGGCACCAAATGGTGGAGGAGGAGGTGGATTTGCTACTCCATTTGTAGCAAGTGGTTGTGGATGCAGATCAGCTACTCCTTTTCTGGGCGGGGCAGGGGGAGGTAGGGGTGGAGCGACAGCTTCTTTTGTCAGTGACAGTGGCAGAGGTGAAGGTGGTGCAACAGCTTCTGTTGTCAGTGACATTGGTGGAGTTGGAGCAGCAGCTTCTGTTGTCAGTGACTGTGGTTCAGATGGAGGTGGAGCAGCAGGTTCTTTTTTCAGTGATGGCAGTGAAGGTGGAGATGGGGCAACAGCTTCTTCTGTCAATGACAGTGATGGAAGTTGTGGTGGCACTGGTTTGTTAGAAGTAAATATAGTTAGTTTTTGTGGAGCAGCTTTTGTTTTGTGAGAGGTGTTTGCCTGTGTTGGTGGAGCTGCTGATACAGCTTGAAGAGCTGGAATTGCCAACTCTCCCTTTACTTCGGTGATTGTGATATCCTTTATATCCACTACGTCTCCAGCTTTATGTCTGGTACTTTTTTCTATGATTGTTTCTTCTTCACCATGTTCCTCTAGTTCCTGGACCCTTGTAGGTGATACAAGGGGTTCAGGATAGACCAGCCCTTGATCTGTTTTGCTTGCGGTTTCTGGTGAAGAGCAGATGGATCTGCTATCTGAATTTGGTTCATCAACATCACCTTTGAAAGTGGAAGACTCATACCTACTTTCATTTGTCTCATCTTCATCCAGCACATCAGATATTTGTCTTGCTATTGTAATCATGTGATCAAGCTTAGCCAGTACCCGTCTACCTTCAATATGCATCATTAACTGTTCTGGTCAGTCTATGTTACTGTATCTCTTTGCATCATAGACAGAAAACAACCTTTCCTTACCTAACACTCGTTGATCTGTGTACTTCAAGCTTGTATCATCTTCATTTCCTATTCCAGTTATCCATATATGGTGTTTGGCCCACAAGTCACTGACAGAGTCCAAGGCAACATATAAATGGAGCAGCCCCTACAAACTTGATAGTCTACAAATTAGTATATGATCCTGTCAGGTTCTGTTTGAGATTTCAGTAAATAGTGTCTTTTGAGCTTTGAGGATACCTTAGTGATTGAAGTTTCCTGTGTCTTTAAAACCAGTGTGTCATGTATGACTTCTGGATACAGTTTATGGAGATCCTTAATGGTGCCCCGCACCATCTGTTGAAAGTGTTATGCATTAAGATATGGCAGTATCGTCAAAAGATATTATTTTTGGATAGTGTGGGAGCCTATAATTTTTGGGATCTTTATAAACAAACGGTAAATTACCTCATTTATGGGATCAGTATCATTGCTACGTGGAAGGTCGATAGCATCTCTGAAGGTTAGTATCTTCTTCCTGAGCTCCATCATCATCCTAAGATTTTCGACCCATTCATATGAGTTGTCTAACATCATTCCAGCCACTTCTTTCAAACTCCTAGACTCTTTTTTGCTGCAGTTTCTCCCCTTCTGGTGAAATCCCAACATTGTTATTAATTGAATTTCATGGTTATGAAACATTTTTAGGCGTTGATATCAACATGGGTCGTCTATCCTTTTTTAGTTTACTGAGATACATCTTACAAACCCTAGTTGATGTTATGAAAACACGTTAATGCTCTGAATACCTTTTTCTTCCAAATTGCATCAGGAACACATCATCAGGTTGGCTTTACTGTCTATTCCTTTTTTTCTTTTTCTTTTTCTTTTTCTTTTTCTGGATATATATAGCTGATTAATTTTTGTGACCCAGGGGGGGACTTTTTGGCAAGCCTAATGCTTTTGCATCATCCTAGTGCAGAAATGCTTACTAAATTCTTTTGTTTTTTCTATGACGTGATATCTCATATTGCATGCTCAAGCTAAGTGCTGAAAGCTAAGCAAAGATAAATAATATACTATTAAATAATATATAGAATACAGACCAAGAGTTTATGTTTCCTCATATTAATCATTTTCCGACGTCTTTTATTTTACTTTGTTGAAAAGTTATGTTTTTCTGTTTCATTGAAGGCGTGATCATCTATATGTCTTCGCTAGACGATCCCTCCTGCGGCTTGGAATACCATTGAGTGTTACCATATTCTATTTATCTTATTTAATGATTGCGATGGATTAACTCTAGCAGGAAAAGCCAATCATAGTAGAATAATGTATCTGAAAAATGAAAAGGAAAGATGCTGGCAAAAAGAAGGCAATAAATGGGTTAGCCATGTCTTCTGTAATCCCAATTATCAGACAAACCTGATGTCTGCTCGAATTCCTGGAGAAAGAGAATGGAGCTGCCTTGATCAATCTCAGTGCCATATTTTTATTTTTGGGTGCCTACTTGGTGAGAAACTTCCTAATGATGGTTATTGCCACAAATATTTGATAAAATGTACAAATCTAAATAAGATCTAGGTTTCACGGGGTTGATCAAATCCGTGATAAAATAAAATAAAAAATTTGTATTTAAAAATAATTGCAGAAGGCGTCTATGTACAAGATGGGCAGACGATTTGTAGAAGTGGAAGAAACCGGCGGTAGCAGCAGCGCCTCTTCTTCCTTTGTTGAACAGATGAATTGCCTGGGTTAAATTTGGGGTAGTAAATCTTTGTTTCTTTCTATGTTGTTTTAGAATGGCTTCAATTATGCACTCCCACCAATGTAGGAGGTGATGGGTCAAAATCCTGCCACTTGTTCTGTAATTTGTGAAAAATAGGAATAATTAAAAATACGTTATATATGTTCCTACATTTCTGAGTGGCAAATTCTGACCCAATATGGATCTTAACATAATAATAATAATAATAATAATAATAATAATAATAATAATAATAATAATAATAAAGAAAAAAAAAAGGGAGAAAGGCAATTGTTTTGAAAAATAAGGATATGGTTGCAAACTTACAAAATAATTGAAGAATAGAACTGAAAATTCTTAGAAGTAATATGCGTTGGAATACTTGTGATGTTAGAACATAGCCAGAGCCATATGCTTGTTTTTTGCCACAAAATTCAACTTCCTCTGTTTCAAAAAGGGAACTAGTAAAACTTGCCATTCATTGAAAAATAGCATGACAATTAAAGCATAAATAATAAAAGAAAAAATATAAAGGTAAAAGTGGAAGTTATTATTTTTCTAAAATGATTTTCTTTTATGGATAATAACTTAAATTGACTTTTTTATTTATTTTAGCAGAGGGAGTATATTATTTTCATCCTTGAACATAGGCAGTCAGCCGGCAAGATGCACTTGGTAATGTTGGAGGATCCATCCCTTCATATTTCTCAGCTTCTATCTCTGTATCCTTATCAGCCATGGAGGATTGCTAACTAGAGCAGGTCTATGGAAAATATTGAAGCTTCCATTGTCTTCTAATTTTTCTCACTTGTGTCCTGGAGCATATGCAGAACCATGAAATAGTCTTTTAACCAGAACGTGGTATTGGTATTAAATACTAGTAACAAAAATTGAATATGATAGCACTAGAGCAACGCGGGTGTCCTGTAACAAAAATCTCCTTAGCCTTCCGGTTCAGGGTTAAGAAGTATATATGGTTTGCTGCTGTTGTTTTTTCCTGAAAATCCTTCGAATTTTGGTGTTGATGAAGATATTTGATCTTCAAACAATTATCGATCTCAGAGCAATGGCTTGTAGTGTTCAAGTTGCGAGAAAGAAGCGCAGGTTGGCATCAGAAGAAGCTCTTCAAAATCCCTTTATTCTTCAAAATCCTTTCTCTTCAAAATCCTTGAGCTTTTGTCAAAAAGTAGCAAACAAATTGATGCGCTATCCACTAATGCGATGTTCTAGCATGTTAATGTCACCTCCATTGAACTTGGTACTACTTGCTGATTTTTCCATTATTTTAACTATCTAAACTGTGAAATTTCAAAGTGAGTTAAGAAAGAAATAAATAATGAAAAGATAAGAAAGAATAATTATCAAATTACGAAAGCAAGGTTCATTAGAAAAACCTAGGATTGAACTATCGTTCTAAAATCAGTGTTGTAGTGAATGAACAAATCTATAACTAGATGATTAATTAAATTTAAAGGGGTCAATTAGTCTAATTTAATTATTAGTCTCTTTCAAAGTCTGAAAGTTATATTTAGGCCTTAATTTCCTCAGCTTATTTTGAGAATATGATATGTTTTTTTCTATTTATATTTTATGATTATTAATGTCATAATTAATATTTTTCTATTAGTATAAGTATTATGTTTATCGTTACCATCTTTATTATAATTATTATCATTAACTTTATAATTCTGTTATTGTTGTTGCAATTTTGCTAATTTGAGCTCATTTAATAAGCTCATAAATTAAGTTCAAGAGAACAAACCCTTAATTCATCTTCAGAAGCTATTTTTATGGTATTCAGTCAAACTAAACCAGCTATATTCTATGTTATCCAATTAACTTCCCAATAGATAGCCTATATTTGTGTGTTAATTATCTCATCCAATTATTAGAATTCCGGTTACTACACTTCACATTTTGGCCATTCAATTAATTGTTTGTCTAGTCAATTTGTTGATCAAATAAATTAACCAAGCACAAAGTGCTGACAATTAATTTTGAATATCCAATCCGATTTTTGAAAAGCGGAATGGATATCCGATCCGGTCAAATATAAGTTTGACCGGAGCGGATATCCGATCCGATTTTTTAGTGGATAATCCTATCCGTAAAAAATATCCGGTTTTAAAAATAAGGCAGTTATATTTAGACATAATTTAATTTATAATTTGATTTTTTTTTCAATCTTCAAGTTTGGATCATTTTTTTTACTATAGTACATAAGTCCAAAAATAATTTACTAAACTAAAGTCTAAAATAAACGTCCACACTCTACAAACAGTCAAATAGGTCACGGCCTATACATACACAAGCACCCAGACCAGAAAAAAAAAAAAAAAAAAAAAAAAAAAAAAAAAAAAACTTCTAAATTTTTTTAACCTCTTAACTTTGGTCGTTCCACGGTTCTAGAGTATCATTGTTTACAAATCTTGATCGCTATTTTTTGTGGATACGATTAATCATGTATTTTATCTTTGTGTATATGAGTTGAATAATTAAACAAGTGTTTATGCAGAAAAAAATTAGTTATAGATTATATATGTAAATTTAATAATCGAATATTTTTTTCAATAATCGGATATATCCGAAATCCGATCCGATAATTTTGATATTCGGTGTATTCGGATGTGGATTCGGATATGGGATATCGAATATCCGATCGGATCGGATATTCGAAAAAAATATTCGTTCGGATACGGATATCTGACAATGCACACTCATAGTGTAAACGGTAGAATTGGTTTCTTCGGTATCTTCAATCGAAAAAAATATTCGTTCGGATACGGATATCCGACAATGTACACCCCTATCTGTAAACGGTAGAATTGGTTTCTTCGGTATCTTCAAGTGTTGAATCGTCCAATTATTAAGAGAAATCAATAACGGCAAACTAAAATAACATAAATTATAGAATATGTATTCGTACAATGTTTTTGAATACCGAAACAGGGGGAAATATTTGCTAAAGTTTGTCTAAAAGTGTCATGAAATTGCTACATGTAGAGGATAAATTACGGGCAACCACTTGCAAAATGGAGAAAAAAGCATGAAGCAAGGGTCTGCCATGCTTGAGCCGACTTAGCATGTTTTGACAACTTTTGATAGTTGAGGCCGAAGCCAGAATTTTTATTTTATGGGGTCATCAGAAAATATAGTATATAAATATATAAAAATATATTTTTCAAAATAATGTTTTTTTAGATGATATATATTATAGTAATATAAGAAATTATTATTATTATTATTATTATTATTATTATTATTATTATTATTATTTATCAAATGAGGTACTTTAAATTTTGAATTATAACTACTTTCTTTCAATAGTTTTTTTATTATCTTTGTTAAATCACATTTTTATTGAAAAATATAGTTAAAATTCATTTATATGAAATAACTAACATTTTACCTTATTATCTAATTATATATACACATTGTTAGTAAGTCAACTTTTTTTTTTTATTTATGTAATTGCCACAACAAATTTATTATTTGCTTAAATAAGAAAAAAAGTAACATGACACATAATTTTTTCAAGTCATTTTTCTTACGACATTGCCGTCCTTACTATATCTCTTTGTAGAAGTAACCAAATTGGTGAATGGAATCGATATTTCAAAAATAACATAAAGTAAAAGTAGCTAAAAATCTTATATAACTACTAAATAACTTGATATCCCTTTATATCTACGGTTCACTAATACCTAACTAAATAGCAAAACTATCCTTTTTGTGTCCTTTTTGTCTATTAGTACAACTAAATGAATAACAAGACCAATTACTATTTTTATAATACTTATTAGGTGTCTAATATTTTATCTATCTTTAAACTAATAAAATGTCATTTTATTGTCAACTAATAATTTATTTACATTTATTAAATAATAATTCAGCACAAAATAATAATCTATCACCATGGTGAAATATAAAACTAGGATCAAATTAATCAGAATTCACTTAGGCTAATAAAAAAAACTTAAATAACAAATTAACCAAATAATAGAAATTAGATTAGTTAATAAAAATATACACCACAATTTAAAATAAAATGAGTTTGACTTTTATATAATGCTTTAAATGAATCAATAAGGTGCTATATTACGCTATTAAAAAAGTGAAAAATTGATTGAATTACTACAGGAACATAAATATAGAAAATGATTGTTTAGTGAAACTAAATTTAATGAAAGAAAAATGAAGCTAGTACAGTTTTGATCCCACGACGCATGACACAAATCTTATGGTCAACAATGAAACACCACTACATGGTTACACTCAATATTATATATATTATGTAGGATAAAAAAAATTATGGGATCCAATGACTCTGAGTGATCTGAATTGGCTCCATCTATGTAGTTGACCATAACTTCTTCATAGATTCAGGCATAATTGGAAAGCTTATAAAAAAAACCTACAACTTTCATGCATTAAACGTTTCTAGATTATGGTTGTATCATGGTCAAAATCTTCTAAGTGTCAAAATTCTATTCTAGAGCACATTTTGGTGATGTTACACATTAAACTCCATTTTAGACTTGCTCTAGCATCCAATTCATTTAGTTGTGATCCAATTGCTTTCCTTTCAGGTCCAAAACATGTAATTTTAAGAGATTTCAACAACAAAAGCAACATCTGAGATCAAAACATTAGTTCTAATTCTAAAAATGGATAAAATGTGTGCAATGAACCCATTTATCACCAATATACTTGCTCCCTTTTATTTAAAAAAATTAGGCATGTCATTATATTTAGTTGTTGGTGGTAGACACCGAATAAGCTATTAATATAAAGTTGATTATTTAGTGAACTGCTACTATCTCATAGATGGCGGGGAATATTTCATGAGTGATTCATATCGTGTAACACCCCCAAAATTCACTACTGAAAAATTTCGTTTAATTAAAAGAAAATTTGCGGAAGCAAATTAATAAACCGTGAACTTTGGGAGTATTACCGCCACACTTAGTATCAGATCGGTTCACTCATACCGTTCCAGTACCAAGTGCTAAGACTATAAGAGTAAAATATCATTTTACAAGAAACTTAAGCATTTAAAAATCAGAGAAGCGCAGTAACACTTTACAAGAGAAAAATTCAACAACGGTGGTTACAAAATAACAAATACATTGAATTTGAAAGAGACAAGTTAAAACCCTAAAATTTTCATACAGTACCTTACGCTCTTTTCCGAGAGCCCACTTGAATAGCACCTGAATACAACCTGCAAGGGGTACTACCCATTGAATAGGCAGGGGCCCCACGGAGGGAACCCTTCAGTACTACGGTACTGAGTAACCCTTTAAAAACGCACTTAAAAACAGACACGCAGTGTCACACATGATACTACATACGTACACAATGAAAGGTAAATACTTAAGATCCACAATCATACAACCACATACTTAACGAATCACTAATTATTAGTAGGCCATAGCAAACGATCGATACGTCTGGGCCTTAAACCCTTAATCCATCATTATCAATCATCTCAATGACTAGTATTTTTTTCCATAATTTACTCACATCCAAAACAAATTTTATTGAGCTCGGTACCCCCACTATTCTGGCCGGTGGATCGGAATACATATATATACATATATATATATATATATATATATATATATATATATATATATATATCATCCAGGGTAAAAACATCCTGGGCCACCATTATATCTGGTGGATCGATACTCATGAACATCATCTAGGGCAAAACATCCTGGGCCACTATTATTTCCGGTGGATTGGTACTCATCATATAAATCAACTGGTCCCAGCTCATTAATCTTTCACTTTAACAATTAGTATTTTCCCTTTTTATTCAGCATAACGATTCCATTTATTTTCCTCGATAGAGAGATCAAGAATCCGGGACACAAAGGTACACCGGTCGCATTGGTGCATAAAAGCTACTCAGTACCCTTCAACTAGTAACCTAGGGACGCAAAGGTACCCTGGTCGTACTAGTGCATATAGCTAACTCAGTACCCTACCGACAAGGACACCTAATCCTTAAGTATGCATACCCCCTAACTAGGTCCGTAGAGCTAGATAGAGTAGATATAGGGCCTAGCTGGGGCATAAAGGCACACCAGCAAATACCAAATAATCGTTGGCTAAACCACGTCTTTAGGGTAGTGACCCCTAAAGAGCCACAATTTCCGATCTCGAGGTCTTTCACTTTAAGTATTAGTGTCTTAATTAAAGGTGATCACAAAAGCACAACAAAGAGATAATTATCCACTTTTAATTGTTCAGGTATCATCAGAAATTTCTTATTCAAATGGTTGTCCAAGGTAACATAGAGGAGTCATTGAGGTCGTCCTAACTCATCTAATTCTGAATTAAAATTCGTTCTTGTGATACTTGCTAATCATCAAATACTCCTACCTCGTTAATCAACATTATTAGAATCATATTACGAATTCCACAATCACAACGATATATTAGATACAAACTACTCATTTACCCCTTATTTATAAAAATTATTAAGTCATCCCTTCCTTACTTGGCAAATTACCATATTACTCTCTTCATAACAAAATTACTAAGTTATCCTTTACTCGATTTAGGTTGCTAAATTATTTCTCATACTTATTAGGTCACTAATCCCCCTTAATAATTATTACACTTAATATGCTTTCCATTTAGTTGGTCAGATTACCACTTTGCCCTTTTTCCTTTATTATAATTAATAAATTATCCTTGAGTTGGTTAAATTACCAAATTACCCTTCCTCATTATCCTAATTACCAAATTAACCCTTTATTTAGTTAATTACCCAATTACCGTCCTCTATTATCAATGGCCAACCACCCTTCTCCCTTATCAAAATTACCAAATTATCCTTGGCTGGGTAAATTACCAAATTACCCTTTTATATGATCATAATTACAAATTTTACCCTTCTCCGTTATTAAATTTACCAAATTACCCTTTAATTATCTAAATTACCAAATTGCCCTTCTTAATTGTCATAGTTACCAAACTACCCTACTCCATTATCAAAATTACGAAAATACCCTCTAGTCGATTAAATTACCAATTTACCCCTCACATTTATCATATTTACCATTTTACCCTTCTCCATTATTAAATTATCAAATTACCCTTTAGTTATTTAAATTACTATTTTACCCTTCTTAATTATTATAATTACCAATTTACTCTTTCCCAATTTCCACTTTTACCCCTTTGATTTACTAAATTACCGTTTTACCCCTTTACCTTCAAATTTACCATTTTACCCCCTTAACTCCCAAAAATTACCACATCACCCTTTTACTTATAACATTTCCATTTATCCTTAATTACGAAATTACTATCTTATCTCTTCTAATTTCCAAATTACCATTCTGCCCATTAATCACAAAATTACTATTTTTCCCTTTAATTACAAAATTACAATTTTACCCTTTTATTATAAAATTACCAAATTGCCCTTTTATTACAAATTACCAACTTGCCCCTTTTATTACAAAATTACCCTTTTATTACAAATTACCAACTTCCCCCTTTTATTACAAAATTACAAAATTACCCTTTTATTACAAATTACCAACTTCTCCCTTTTATTACAAAATTACAAAATTGCCCTTTTATTTATGAAAATTACCATTTTAACCCCTTTACTTCCGGAATTACCATTTTATCCTTTTATTAATAAATTTACTATTTTACCCTTGCCTCCGAAATTATCATAATACCCTTTTTAATTAAGAATTACCTTTTTGCCCTTAGTACACCACTTATATTAAATTATTATTATTACTACACGCAAAATATTAATATTAATGCATCATCTACAACTTTTAAAGTTAATACAATACTCATTAACACCCATATATAGATTAGGCCACATTCTTGTACTATGTACATTAATAAAATCCCCTAAGGCCCACAAAATATTAAACATGTAGTAAATATTACAATAGCATAAACAGTATGGATAATACTTAACATTTTTCTTAACAACCAAATTATTACCTTAAATATTATTTCCATACATATCATATAACCTATCATGCTTCCTTTTATCAACCAACACAATAACCACATATAATATACTAAACAACATATATCAAGCATGATACACATTAAAAAATGCATAATGTGCTAATATGCGTTAATCCATGCATTTAAGCGGGATTTAACGATTACCTCAGTTTTTGCAAAAACGAACCTTACTGGTATTTCTATTAAAAGTCCAAGCTTTGATTATAAAAGCCAATACCTAAAAATAATATAAAGATTTATTATTTTAGAAATAATAAAATCAAGGCATAAAACTTTATAATGCTTAATTAATCCAATAATTAAATTAAAAATATAATTATACCTTAAAATTATTAAACCAATAAATCAAGAAACCCAGAAACTCATGCTGCTAATGCAGCATGAGCTGCATGAAAATTAATGGGGAGGAGGGGCTCGAAGGAGGGGTGAAAATAGGAGGAATATGCATTTTCGGGTTGATGGTTTGGGGCTAGAAAAGAAGGTGGTTGGGGGAGGATTTAGGGCAAGGGAAGGGTACAGAGGTGGAGAGGGGGTGTAGGTGGTGGTCGGGGATGGGTTGATGGCGGCTGAAGGTGGCAGAGGCGGCGGCAGCAAGGTTGCGAAGGTGGCGGCCGAGGAGGGAGGTCGAGGTGGAGGCTGGTGAGGAAGGACAACGGGGAGGGAAAATGGAGGCTTTCGGGTGACGATTTCGACCAAAGGATGATTGGGGATGGTAGAGGGGGTTGTAGGGAGTAATAGGGTGGCTCAAGTGGCGGCGGAAGCGGCGGGAAGGCAGCGGAATGAGGCATTGCAGGGTGATTGCCGACAAGGGGGGTAAGGAAGAGAAAAAGAGGAGAGGACGAAGAATGGGGGTTGTGATGGCTCGAGGGTGAGGTAGAGGGTGGCAAGAGGTGGCGTAGGTTGTGGTTGAGGCGGCGGCAGCGGCGGAGATGGGTGGGGAAACCAAAAACAGGGGAGAGAGGGGAGGAGAAGAAAGGGAGAAAAGGAGGGGCTCGGGTATGGCATAGGGCTCGGAAAAAAACATAGAGTGAGCATGGAGGAGGAATAAATAGGAGAGGAAGAGAAGGGAAGGGATAGGGGCTCGAGGGGTGGCTATAGGTGGTAGGGAAATGGGAGTTGCAGGGAGAGGGAGAAGAAGGTGACGGTAGGGAGAGGGAGAGGGAGACAGGGGTCAGTATGGGCCAAGGAATGGCGGGAGAGAGGGAGGGAGTTAGGGAGGTCAATGGGGGAGAGGGAGTTGCAAGGAGTGGCAATGGTAGGGAGTGGGGAAGAAGAAAGAAAGAAGAAGGATTGGGGAGGGTGCTGGGCGTATGAACAAACCAGCCGAAGGAAAGAAGGAGCCGGTCCGGTCGGGAGAGAAGGAAAGAAAAGGAGGGGGCGGCCGGCTCGACGCACGGAAGAAAAAAAAGAGAGTCAGGCCGGGAAAGGAGAAAGGAAAGGAGGGAGGAGGGGGAGAAGTGGGCCAGGCCCAACGCGCAGGGGTGAGGGAGAGGCAGCTGAAGCAAGCCGACGACCCAAAGAAGAAAAGAAAAAAAAAAGAAAGAGGAAAAGGAGAAAAGAAGGAAAAGGGGAAAAAGGAAAAAGAAAGAAAAAGTGGAATAAATAATTTAATTGATAAAATAATAAAATAGAATAATTTTGGGTAATAAATTGATTTAATATTTTAATTTTAAGATAATTAAAATATAAGGGTTAAAAAGGATAATTTTTGTAAAATAAGGGTTTAAAAATTTTATTTCAATAATAAGAGTATAATAAAATAACGAAATATTTATTTTAATTTATTAAATATTTATATCCCAATTTTATTTACTCAAAAATCCATAAAATAATTAAATTAAATAGATTTAAAGGCTAATTTATTCCAAATAAAATTTATTTATTAACATATAGGCTTTTAAAAATTCGGGGCATTATATATCGGCATACATCCTTTTGATTATTTTATATATTCTACCTATCATGATGGGGGAACTGCAACCATCTCAAGAGAGATTATTAGGTATAGCTAGTGTACCTTAGTTGGGTACAACTATAGTTATATTTTTAGTATAATTATGTTATCCTTTTAGCGTATTTAAGTTGTACCTTTATAATTGTGAGTGCGGCACAACACAATTAATTATGAGTACAATACCATTGTATTAAGCATATAACACAATTGCATCATTATAATTATGAATATAATACAATTATACTAAAGATATAACAATGGTTATACCCAGCTTAGGAACACCATTACGCCCAATAATGTTTCCTATCTTAAACAAAGTAGGTTGGTTTGTTTACTTTTTAGGTGAAATGCATACGTACATACATGATTCATTATTAGTGTAGCTTCTTCAATATACTATTCAGCCCTTGAGTAAGAAAATTGGAGATGATGTGCACTCCCTTTCCAAGAGTAATTCTTAAATGAACCTAACTCATGATGAGATTTACTCACATAAATGTAAGGTCAACAGACTTACATATTTTATGTGAGAGAGTTTATCATGAGCTCAATTCATACAAGAATTTATCCTATTCTAGACACTTCATTCTTAGCGAGTTAATTAGAGAAGTCATACTAACCCAATATCATTTTCTATATAGTTGTTTGGTAAAATCAGTTAATATCAATAAATTAATCCAAAATTCTAAAGTTTTAGTTATTTCTAAACCTTTGTTTTTAAATCAAACAACTAAAAAAAATATCTCACTAACACTTGCAAAAAGAAAATTTATTAGATGCACCAAACTAGAGGTGTACATGATTTAGTTTGGTTTAGTTTGGTGCGGTTTTGAATTATAATTATGCACTTTGTAAAAAAAAAAATTCACACCAAACAAACCCTAATACTATGGTGTAGTTTGGTTTGGTTTGATTTAGCTTGTAGTTTATACACTTTAAATTTAATATATGTTTCAATGTTTGTTTTTGTACATAAAAAACTATATTCTTCAAATAAAAATTCAAGTTCATAAAATTTTTTTACAAAGTTAAAGCCAATATAAAGTCTAAATTATTAAACCATGTGCGTGATCAATATTAAATTTAGAAAAAAAAAATGTATAGTATAACCCTGAGTTTAGGCGAAACATATAATATGAACCTAAGTTTTCATAAATTCATGAGGTAACTTTAAGTTTTGAATGTTACACACAAGACAATCATCTAGCTATAGAACCCATTAAATCTTAGTTAACTTGTAAAATTATTAAAAAGTAAATGTGTAAAATGACAAATATACCTTTCCTCTTAGAAAAAAAAAAGCATTCTCTCTAGTTCACCCTACCCTCACAATTTGTACATTTTATAATTTTCTTAGGATAATTATAAAAGTTTACTATCACTACTAATGCACTACTCCACACTCCATCCTCCCATCACAGGTGTGACCTTATAACCACCAAGCCATTGTTTGTGTCACCATATCATTAAATTTTCCAATGTCATTTTCCAAGGAAGACACCTCAATAAATCAAACAAAAATAAAAAAAATTAGGTAACAAATAAATGAAAACACCGCACCAAACATACACAATTTGTAGTCCAAGAAAGAACATATTCCACCAAAGTTATCCAAAATCCCAACAAATTGAAGTCGCTAAAAATGAAAGCTCCTGGCAAAACCAACTAAAGAATTAAAACTCTAGTTCAAAAATGCAAAACAAAATTAATTTATTAAAAAAATAGCCACCAAACTATTTGGATTGGTACAAGAAAAAACAAGTAACCATGACAACTACCTATGGAAGCTAGCATCATCAACAATTAGCATCAAGTATCCAAGCAACTTGCTAGCACACACTCAGTAATTGTTAGAAAATTGAGGGATAAAGAAATCAACCTAGTACATAATCAATATCAAATTAAAACAAACCTAAGTTTGAATAATCAAACTTGACATCCCAACTTGAAGTAACAATAGAACTCAATAAATGGCAAGCATAATCAAATCTTCATCACATGGTGCAACCTGAGATCTGGCTATCGTTTTTGTCTTTCTGTGGTACTTTATTTTTGTGCTCAAATCTTTGATTTGGGTGAATCTAGATGCCATAGAACCTATATCTAGATTTTTACATATATTTGTAACTCCACCTTTGCAATAAAAATTTGCCCTTTGCAACGAAGATTTGGGGGTGTCTTATAGTGATGGTGAGGTCTGCTAGAGATGGGTCCTGGAAGAGCTAGAAGGCGGTGCTCATTGTAAAGGGTGGGTTGATTATGGATGAGTAATGATAATGGCAACCTAGATAGCAACACCCACCAACAATTCTCAAATGGGAAAGTTAGAGTGGTGACAATATGTTATATGAGGGGGAGTAAGGTAGTGGTGGGAGGGGGATATGGGCTTGGGCATACAATTAAATACTAGTTCCAATTTTACATGTCAGCCAATATTTTGTAGATTTTAGGTTAGCCAACATACAAAATGATCGAAACACGATAGATTTAAAAAAAATCAAATGTGTATCACCTATATATTGATGGTGTATTTGTTATCAGGGATAAATTTTAATAATTTATTGATACATCAAAAACCCTAAAAGTTTGAAGTCAAAGTTATCAGTTAAACCTCAAAGTTGATATGTTTCTTAATCATCATTGCTCGTCTCGTACAATTGCTATCAAATCCTAGTTCTCTTACAAACACTAGTTACTCGTGATTATAGGTGGCTTATTGTAGTTGAAGGAGTTTAATTCTAGTCGTTGTTGTGATTCTACTTACTCATCATCATGAGAAGTAGAAGGATGAAGGTTGTCATCAAAGCTGAGTTCTTTTACAAAAACTAGTTGCTCATGATTCTAAGTGACTTACCATCATTGAAGGAGCTCAATTCAAGTCGCCATCATGATTCTAGGTACTCATCATCATGAGATGAAGAAGAAGGATGAAGGAGAGGAAAGTGAGAGTGGGAGTGAGTGAGGGTTGGGACACTAGTTTCACTCTCAGTCATTCCCATTTCAAAAAGAGTGAGTTCAATTCAGTCTTTCTTTACCTCTCAGTCACTAGAGCGAGGAGTCTTCTTTCTTCTAGTATTATCCACTCAGATAATTATTATTAATTTTTTTGTTGATCAAAAGTGCTAATTAATTTACTATAAATAAATTCTTAATTTACATGCTGTAGTGTTACATGTTTTAATTTATAGACTATAGTTTTAATCTATAAACTATACTATAGTAAATAATTATAATTTTAACTTTATAGACTATACTATAGCTTTAATTTATAATTTTTATCATGTTACAAGTGTTAGTCTTATAGACTATAATTTTGAGTCTTATTAATAGACTAGTTTATAGACGGAGGAGTCTTATTATAAACTATATTCTTAATTTATTATCAATAAGTTTAATATTGTATGTTATTTATCAACAAATCAATTAAAACTAAGTTATATAGTGAATGATTAATATTTATATAATAATTTTCAAATGTTGTGTTATTAGGATAATTTAACATATGAGTCATTTGAATGGTTCTAATATGATATAAAACACTATTTTATTGAATAATTATATTAAAATAATAAACAAATAATAATTAGATTGTAAAACAAAAATAAAAATTCACACCGCGACAAATGATACATTTAATTTATCATTCACGATGCTACATTACTATAACCATAATCTTATTGCATAGGGTGTAGTTGAGAGAACATAAGATTTTTTATTTTTTCATAAATCTTTGGAATGGGGTTTGTTAAGGGGAAGAGTGTTAAAGCGGAAAAATCTATTTAAACATGAAATGGGTGTTACTTTCGTAATTGATATAAGTCTGTCCACAGACCATCCCCATACCAATTACAAGGAAAAAGTAGAATAAAATGCAATCCATAAGAAATATAGAACATGGATATTATATAACATAAGTAAGAGTTTATATGTTCATTTTGAAAGCAAAAATAAAATACATAAATAAATGTTTAGATGAAAATGACAAAGGAAGAAAACTGGTTTAAACAACAATCAAATAACACAACTCTCCAACCCCCAACGTCTGTATAGAACGATATCACTCTACCCCCGATCATAGCATCATATGCAACAAAGTCATCTAGTGAGTCCCTATTAACCTGAATAGGCTCAGAATGGGTCTCTGCACATGAGAATGGATCTCTACTCATGGGAATGAAAAACACCTATAGTAAGGATGATCAGTACGCTACATACTGAGTAAGGTAACAATACAATCAAGAAGGCCACACAAATTCATAACACCACAAAAAGAGATGACATGCCCATAAGTTAATCTTACCAACTTATTTAATATTCTCCGATCCATATAGTAATAATGTAATGATAAATATTCATGATTTTATTCACGTTGGGCTCAGAGATCCTACTGTTCTCAACCGGTGGAGTAGTAATGAAGTAAAACTCTAGGGGAGAACACTCCTGGCCACTATTCTCATTAGTGGATCAATAATCGGAGTACAACCCTAAGGTAGAATGCTCCTAGCCACTATTCTTACCAGTGGATCGGTGATCAAAATATAACTGGCCCTGACCAACGTGGTGTTCCACTATAAATAATTAGTGTCTTACCAAAAGTTATTATCATCAAATGGTTTAATTTACTTGACTTCGGAACCCCATTTTTCTTAATTAGAAGAACATTAATAGGGTACAACTCTAAGACAAGATGCTCTTGGCCGCTATTCTTGCCTGTAGATTGAAAGGTATAACTGGCCCCAACTCAAGTGATCTTCCACTTTCATTAATTAGTATATCATTCGTGCTTTATTTATTTCAATGTCATCACCTAGTCATGTATACCAACAAATGCAAGACACTATCCTAACTCATACCCCAAAACAACCTTTTTTCCCCTTAGAAACCCTAATCTCATAACCCTAGCATATCTTCTCCTCCAGTTCCCCTTTGGTCCCTAATTTACCTAAAAAATCTCAACATGTTATTAGGAACCACATATTTATGATTCATGGTCTATTACCCACATTTTACACATATGATAATAACTTACCTCTAGGGTTACTATTCAAGCCCCCTCTAAAATTTTAATTTCTTCTACTTAGCACAATCCCTTCTCCAATGCTTGATTAGTCATCAAATTCCATACCCATGCATAGAATGCTATTGCTAACCATTAAATCGAACATTGTGGCTAGGGCTGTAAATGAGCTAAGCTAGTTCTGTATTCAGCTTAGCTCGGCTCAGCTCGTTCATTTAGTTAAAGGAGCTGAGCCCAAGCCTTAATTTTGGGCTCGTTTATTAAACAATCCAAGCCCGAGCTCAAAAAAGTTAGACTTAGTTCATTTTTTGGCTTAGGATCGTGAGCTCGGCTCATTAAAAACTCGATTCGGCTCGTTTGTTTAGTTAAACAAGCCGAGCTTGAGCCAAAGGGTATTCGGCTCGGCTCGTTTATAGCCCTAACTGTGGCCTAACTTTCACATCTTACATATGTGATAATAACCTACCTATTTAAGCCTCCTCCAAAACTCTAATTTCTCATTTTTTGCCATATATACTTCCTTAGATCCCGTGTGGCTACCAATTCTAGTGTAGATTCCCAAAAGATTATGGTTAACATCATGTCCCCGGGTTACAATCGAACTCCCTCATCTTGTACATGCTATAATAGCCTACCCCTAGAATTACCCATCAGACCTTCCAAAACCCTAATTTTACATTTTGGTCATAATTCCTTCCATGGCGCGCAAATGACTTTCCAAATTTGTATAACTACCTATGATGCCATCATTAGTTTCATATCGAAACCCGAGTATCAATCTCTCACTCTTCTGACATGTGATCACAATTCCCATTAGGTTTTACGAATCAAATATTTGGCCTTTCATCCTTCCTATATTTACCATAAACCCTTCTTTTTTTCTCCAATTACCTCATATAGTATCCCCAACCTATTTTGTACCAGTTAACACCCTAGAGTACCCAACATGTCACTTTTTAATAGTGTGAAACAAAATGCCCCTAGGTCACTAGAAACCTTATTTCTACCTTCCCTAAGTCACAGGAAACCCCTCACAAAGGACTTTCCAACTTTCCACACATACAATATTTTAAAAGGCATGGACATGATTATACATAAATACTTGAAATCAACACTATCATAACTACACAACTTTCTTACGTTTTGCCACCATCAAGCCAAAACTACATATACAACACTAGAACCATTTAACATTTCATAACATGCCATCACACATTAGCACATCAAGGACATATCTCATAATACAACAAAACCCTATTTATAACTGTATCCTTACCGAAGTGGCTCCAATCTATAAGCACATAAGACCTACGCTTCCTCCCCAATATATTTAAAATATTACCTAGAAATAAGGACATGCACAATATAGACTATGTTTTTTTTAAAGACTTTGACATAAAAGTAAGCTAAAAGAGGAAAAAGAAAATGGAGGTAAACGAAGTGAGAAAATTGTGCGGCGTGGTGCACAATGACAATTATGGTCGCGATAGTTGTGATGATGGCTGTTTTGGAGAAATTCGTGAGAGTTGGCAGCTAGGGTCGAGGTGGTGGTGGCACTATGGCTAAATGGAGTTGGTGGTGGTTAGTGGTGGTGGAGCTAGAAGCCGACGGTGGTGCATAAAGGAGATTGATCGAGAGGGAGAAGGAAGGAGGGGGAAAGAAGAAGGGCTTGTTGTGGTGGTTACACTAGCCGAGGTGCCCGAGTGGAGAAACTCTAGTGTGTGGTGGTGGTGGTAAGAAAGGAGAGAAGAGGGTTGGCGGTGGTGTCGCCACCTACGACTGTAGGTGTAGGAGAAGGGAAAGGGAGAAGAAAAGGGAAGAAGGGTGGCACAACAAAGCATTAGCATAGTGCAAGTACGGAGGGGAGGTGGCAGGAAGGTTGGCTAGGCGATTGTAGGCAGCGACAACACTAGAGGATTGGTAGGGACGGAGGAGGGAGGAAAATAAGGGAACTTTGGCATGCAGGCTCAATGGTGGGAGAAAGGAGAGAGAAGTGGTTCGGAGGTATATATAAGTAGGGGAGGTTGAGGGAGAGAGGAAGACAGTAAGAGATGGGGGAGCTACAGCTCAACGTGCATGGTTGCAGGGGAGGAAGAAAGGTTATGGGGCTGGTACAAGGCGCAGGGGCCAGGGGTGGTGTAGCCTGAGAAGAAAAAAAAAAGAGGGAGAGAGTTGGGCCAGGGGAAGAGAGAGGAAGAAAGGAAAAAAAAAAAGAGGGAGAGAGTTGGGCCAGGGGTGGTGTAGCCTGAGAAGAAAAAAAAAAGAGAAGAAGAAGGAAGAAAAGAAAATCTAAGGTGTGGGATTTAGGTTTAGGTATTTAGGGTTGATTTTTTTTATTAGTAATTATAAAAATTTTACCTATAAATTTTTCGGATTTAAGTTTAGGTTAAAATAAGATAATTATTAAAGAAAACCAAATATTAAAAATTAGATTATATTAAAATTTTAAGATTTAGGGGTATCACAAAGAGTATATTTGTCATTTTGTACCCTTAAATTTTGAAAATTTTGAACCTCAACTAAGATTTAATAATGATTGTATATATGGGGTTATTTAGTGTATAACTATTAAAACTTAGGATTATCTCGTGAATTTTTAAAAATTAAGGGTTCCATTGTAGATTTTGTCTAAACTTAAAATTATATCGTGCATTTTTTTTTCTTAAATTAATTTCATTGCACTTACCAATAGAAGAGAGGGGGAGGGAGGAGACATGTAATGGAGATGTGCAATTTAAGAGAAAAGAAGAAAATTAGGATTACCGGTTGCAATATACCACTTTAAAGAAAAAAAATTATTTTTTTATTGAAAAGCATGAAAATAGCATATATATATACGATTTACGTTCATAAACCGTAATTTAAAATTTAAAATTATAACAAAACTGTTATTTTTCAAAACCTAAACCAAGGCAAATGTTGCTAATGGAACTGGATTTTTACCGATTGTGGACTCACATATCCGCATAAGCCTACACAATCTCTCGTCGAAAAGGCTGAGAGATCATAAACCCCTCGGGCGGGCCATCGTTTCTAATGTGCTATTATGTTTCGAGTAGGAACTCCATGCATTGGGGAAGATACGATGAAATTGGTTGCTGATTTTCAAGCCTTCAACTTCAGACTTCAACTTCAGATGTCCTCCATCATTTGCTACGGGACAAATAATACATAAGAGCATTAATGGCAGTCACAATTCATGTACGTGGCCTGGCTTTCAAATATACGAAGAAAGAAACTAGTAATTTAAATTTTAAAATTTTAGCAAATCCACTATGCGTTTATTTCTAGTATAGTACCGCCAGCATCATTCATTAGCCAAGGGTGTTTTCTGCGTCAGAGAATCACGTAGAAAATTAATAAACTGATACAGCTATATATTCCATCAGTACATGTACGTGTATAATCCGTTAACAATGCGTACACTACTACGACTGCTGGTTACTATTTGTGGTGCTTGTATTACGTATTCATGATGCCACAAAAGCAAGCGTGAAGGCTAATAGAACATAGAGGTTGAGGTCTGTGACACACTGCATGGTCACTCCCCTTTTGCGCCCTGTTTCATGTGACCACCTCACCATTCACTCAGTCCCACACACCCGGACTTCTTGTACACTCCTGCCCTGTGACCTGCTTCAATACTGTCTTTTCGCTCTTCTTCCCAGTGCTTCCTCAATTTCATATATATATATTCATCAACCCCGTCTCTCCATTTCCTCACAAGTCACAACCATCCATATATCTATCTATCTATCTATCTCTACACACACACACACATATCTGCGTCTTTGCGGTGGTACTGCTCTACGCTTGGTTGGTTGGAGTAGACAAATTAAGAGAGCATTAATGATCAAGAAGCTAACGAGGAGCAAGTAACTAAGAAAGAAAGAAAATATGAAGAGTACTTTCACAAGCATAGCAGCTGCACTTATGATCGTCTTCCTAGTTCTTCCAAGCATGACTTCTTCCAGGCACATCAGCAGGCTACATTCTCGTAAGTCTCTGCTGTATTTTCAGCGAGTCGATTTGGTACATATGTATATATATCAGCATCTTCTTCGTCTTAAAGATTATTAGATGACTTGGGCTTACCACGTCTGTTTGTCTTTGTTGTCCGTTCCCTACATACGTTGCATGCGCGGGTTTGCTTATTCCTGTCTTAATAGCAAAGATAGATAGATAGATGCATATGATATGGTTGTGCGTGTGATCGCATGTTGGTCCTGATATCTTTCTGCCGTTTTCAAAATTACTGTCCGCAGATCAAGTACTCAAGCGCCGTCGTGCTACTTCGCTAGTGCCAGCAGCCGTGATGGGTGATTCGAGAGACTACGAAACTAATTTCTACTGGGTTAGAAGACCGATTAGAAAAAAGGGTGCGCACGGACCTCATGATACCGTCCATGTTGCAGGATCGAGCCTGCCGGATTGTTCCCACGCCTGTGGATCATGCTCGCCGTGTAGATTGGTTATGGTGAGCTTTGTATGTTCGACGCTCCAGGAAGCGGAGACTTGTCCCATGGCGTACAAGTGCATGTGTAAAAACAAGTCTTATCCAGTTCCGTGATGATCATCCACGGATCCTTTAATTAATGGCCTCTTCTCACATTTACTTTCGTCGTATGTAATGTAATCGTGTATAGATATATGTAGTGCCGCCTGTTTATTTTAAAATTTTGCTAACTTAAAGATTTTATAGTTTTACAAAACTTAATTTGCATATCATTAAAAAAAAAGAATATTTTGGGGGGGGGTGTAATGCAACTAAATAGGACAAAATATGACATCCATTAATTTTGTCCCTAGACAAAAATAATTGTCGGACAAATCAAGCAGATAAAAAGAAAGATATGAAAAGATGACAGGAAGTTTCAGTACTAATCTAATTGAAATATTGAAACAACAAAAATGATTATTTATAAGGAAATTTTACTGGTAAATAAGGCTAGATGACCAGATATAAGAAGTGTATTTTTTTCCTTCTTCTTCTTCTAAATTCAAACATCTATCAATTGAATTGAATTAAAAAAATAAATTAGTAGAGTTGATTGAATAAATAAGTTTAAAATAATAAAGCTTAAACTAATGACAAAAAAAACAAAGGGACTTTACTATTATATATGCACCTCATCGTTAACTAGGGCAAACTAAGGGAACGAAATACACTGCGTCATTAAATATGCAAAAGGAAAGAAACGGCCGCAGAACCGCTGTAATGAGATTTTGAACACCTCATCAATTTTCATTTAAGTTCACCCCGCGCATTCATTTCCCGCCACTTGAGCCGTTCAATATTTCTATTTTTGTACTCATATATTTAATTTATATAGAATCCACGTATAACAGAATCTGGAGCCCTTTATTTCGGCCGCAGACACGAGCGTAGTTTAGCCTGAGTAGGGACGTTCGCGTATTAAATATCTAATATCCTAGATATTCAATGGCTGAATATTCATTAAAAAATTTAGATATTCAAAAACTTAAATCAGATAATAAATAATTAGTTGTTTATCTGAAATTTTTGAATATATTGAAAATAAAAATATCAAATAAAAAAATTTTGATTTAAAGATGAAAAGTTGATCTAACTTAAAATAATTTGATTTAATAATTTGAATCAATTTCTAAATTATTTTATATTTAATTAGAAATTTTAAATTTTAAAAAATATTAAAAATTTAAGAAAAATAATAAATAAAAGACATAAAATAATAATAATTTTTTATATTATGAAATATATATTTTAATAACTTATAAAAAATTAAATTTTTTGTATGAAACAATATGTCAAATAGAATTTCTATACTGTAATTATAACAAACGTTATAATATATGATTCAATGACAATATGAAAATCCAGATATCTATGAATTATAATAGTACTTACATTCTTACTAATATTTGTATTATTATTATTATTATTATTATTATTATTATTATTATTATTATTAATTATTGATTCATCAAATATATCTGAATCATCCTCATCTTAGCCAACAAGAGATGGGAAACAGGTCTCCTTTCAGCAAATGTTTCCAAACTGGACATGTTTGGTATGGGGGTAATAGGGGTGGAAAATTTTCTCCTCTATTTTATATCTTTTATATTAAGTATTTAATAATAATAAATATATTTTAATGAAATACCCATTTTAGATTAAATTAAGATCTAAAATGGGTATTCATTATAATAAAAATATTTAATTTTAAATAAATTATATAAGATATATAAAATATAGGGGTAATTTTTCCACCCCTATTACCCCTATACCAAATGAGCACTAAGGCCAAAAATCTCCCCAAACGTGGTATTTGATAACACTTCAACTGATTTCTTCTTATAATTATAGCTAACATTTATAAAACATCGTATTTTAGGGGTTGTTAGGAATGCCACAAATATATGTGACACAAGAATACTAAAAACCAAAATCGTAGACAAATTCGAGACCAACACCAATTAATTTGGGCGGTCGAACCGAACAAATTGAAAGGTTCGACCACTTGTACCACAAGAGTGGACTGAATTTGATTCGTTTTTGGCAAAATAGTATGAGTTTTTTTTTGTGTGCGCGCGCCCCTTATAATACGGTACTCAAAATTCGAAACACCAGTTTTAACCAACATTAAGGTAGTAACTAGTAACTAGTACGCGACATGACACAAATATCAAATAACTCAAAAGAATAATCAAATATTTACTATATTTTTAAATTATTTTTTTAATAATTTGTACACTACTTTAGAAGATAATGAATACATTCATTATATAATTATTATATCATTCATTAAAAAATAATATTATAATTAATACATAAAAAATAGAGATAAAAATAAAAAATAACCAATAACTTTTCTGAAATAATTTTTACTCTGAAATAATTTTTACTCTGAAATAATAATTTTAAGATAAAAAAAGGTATTTCATAAACGGAGGGAGTATCATTCTACTACTGCCATATCTAAATGGTCTATTTAATGATAATAATGAATACTCAAAATTATATCATCCTAAATTCATATTGTCCCAAATAATATTCAATTTTTCAAAAAATTCAAATATATTTTCCTCGGAGTTCAAAGATTCCAATAAAAACCAAAAATTTAAAAATAGAATCAATTGAAAATGATTAAAAAACATCCTATAACTTCAACAGCATATACTATGATTATTATTTTTTTGCATTTTAAAAATTCTCCCATAAAAATATAGATACAAATTTTCTTATAATTTCCAAAATATTATAAAATAAAAAATACAAAAATATTATTAATCAAAGTCCAATAATAATACTCAACCTAAAAGAAAATTCACATAAACTTTTCAAATTATAATAAGCTTCAAAACATAATGTATTTTTTGAAAATTGAAAAAGTAAAAATGACAAAAAAAATCAATAATAAAAGTTCAAATTTTGAAAGAAAAAAAATTATAAATTTGCAAAACTCAAACGATAAAAGTTTAAAACCTGTATTTTTGTATGTTTTAGTAAATTAAGCAAACAAGTCTAGAATCAAATAGTTTTCCGGTTGGAAATTTTGCACAAGGATTTTTGTGAGGACATGTAGGTCTGCCAAGCGTCATCTCTCTGACCTATTTTATACATACTCAAGGCAAATACCATAAAGATGCCTCCCATCACTTGTATTCTGTGTACGATTTTCTTTTTCTTTTATCCCTATAAGACTAAAATATAAATGGCAGTGTCATAAAGACATTGGTACATATATAATTGCACAGATTCAACTGTAACAAAAGTTGGCATAAGCTATAAAAATGACTAAAAGAGGCCAAAATTTATGGCGAAATATTTTAAATAAAATATGATATTGTGGTTCAAGTAAAAACAACCATGGGAAGAAGAATTTTAGTGACCATATTTGACGTTTTACAACGAAAAAATAAATCAATGACTAATTTAACATGGTAAAAATATTTTTATACCAAAGTGACACCATGGTTAAATACTTTCATGCCCAACTCACAACAAATTTGCCACCGAAAAAATTGTGTAGCCGACTGACCATAATTTGCCACGAAAAGATATTATCATATCTAATTCACCACACATTTGCCACAGAAATAAATTTCCATCCCTAATTCGCCACACATTTACCACAAACATAAATTCTCATGGCCAATTCATCATGCATTTGCCATGGAAATAAATTTTCATGGCCAATTCATCACACATTTGCCACGAAAAGATATTTTAGCCCCCAATTTGCCATACATTTATCACGTAAAAGATATTTATGCAGCCAACTAGCCACTAAAATAATTTCGTGCCCGACTTCCCATGAGAAAAAAATTTCATAACCGATGCGCCACTAATTTGCCATGAAAAGATATTTTGTGACCAACTCACCACTAATTATTGCCAGTTCACCACAAAATTACCATATAAAGATATTTTCATGGCAATAGATATGAATTTGTCAATAATTTTGCCATAGAAAGATATTTTGTGGTTACCTCATCACGAAATAGCCCATTTAGCTATAGCATAAAAAAAATTTATGTCCATAGTATGAAGTAATTAGACCAAATTTTGTTTAAATGCATAGTGGTAATTTAACAAGTATAAGGGGTAAAGTTGATAATCTAATAAGTATGAAGGGTAACTTGATAATTTAAAAAATATGAAGGGTATTTTGGTAATTATACAATTATAAAGGGTAATTTGGTAATTTGGTAAGTAAAAAGGGATAACTTGGTAACTTTACAAAGTAATTTTATAAGTATGAAGGGATAAATTGGTAAATTGCATATAACGGGTCAATGGATTTAATAAGCATCCATAATAAGACATAAGGGATATTAAATAATAGAATAAGGGTTTATGGCCTTAATATCACTTGTTTAAGTATAACCACGTACATTATAAGGATAAGGGTACTTTGACATATCGGCGAATATCATAAGGATAATGCATAGTATAGGATTGAATGGATAATTGAGGGTATAATATGATGTTTATTTCATAATCATACAGGAGGTGCCTTAGCTATTAAGTATGTATAGAAATGTGTGATGGATGTACTAGAAGTACATGTTAGGGTTTATGCATTCAATGATCCCTTGGTATCGAGTACTTAGTTCTATGACTAGTATTATAATTATGATATGATAACCTATTATGGTATGTGAATAAATGGAGATGAAATATATGATAAAAGGAAGCCTTAGCCTTAGGGGCATTTTGGTTATTTTGACCAAAAGTGCCTAAGTGTAAGAATTGGAACCTAGGTTAGCCTTAGTGGACTACTTAAGCTAACATGTTCAATATTACCAATAAGGATTACTTAATAACAACAGAAATAAATAAAAATAATTAATTTTATGATTGATGTGATTATCGTGGTCACCTTAATTAAGACACTAATAATTAAAGTGTAAGACTTCGAGATTGGAAAGGGTGGCTCTTTAGGGGTCACTATCCTAAAGGCATGGTTTAGCCCACGATTATTTTAGGTTTTGCTAGAGTGTCTTAGTGCCCTAGTTAAGCTCTAAATCTTACTTTATCTAGCTCTATATACCTATTTATGGGGTATGCATACTTATAGATTAGATGTCCTTGTCGATAGGATATTGTATGCCCTCGTACACTTGTGTGACCAGATTACATTTGTGTCCTTAAGATGATGGTTGGATGGTACTGTAATGCTTATATGCACTAGTATGACTGATGTATCTTTATGTCTCCAAGTTTGTGATCCCCCTTGAGTTAAATAAATGGACTTGTTGTGTAATTAAATGGAAAAATACTAACCATGTAAAGTGAAAGATTATTGAGTCAGGTCCAGATGGATTATATCATTTGTACTGATCTACCGTTATAATAGTGGCCAGGAGCATTCCACCCTAGAGTTTGTATATGTGTACCGGTCCACTGGTTATAATAGTACCCAGGTGTGTGTTGTCCTATAGTATATTTTAATCTATCAGCTATAATAGTTGGGGATCCCGAGCTCAATAAACTAAATCTTAGATGATAATAAATCACTAAAAAGATACTAATCACTTATAGTGGAACACCATGTAAGTTTGGGTCAGACCAATCCACCGGCGAGAATAGTGGTTAAGAGCCTTTTGTCCTAGAGACTGGTCCATCAGTGAATAATAGTGGTCAGGTATATTCTACAATGGAGAGTATTTCCAATCTGCCAGCTATAATAGTGGAGTTCCTATACTCACCTAGATATAATTAGAGATATGATGTTGAATAATGTTTAATTAATAGCTTAAGTCTAGATAATGTTGATTTCACCTTTACGATCTATTGATATAAGTATAAGTGTGGCCTTGGTGCCTATCACTCTTGGTAATTGATGGAAATGCTAAGTAAATGGACCTTGTGATATGCATTTCCTATTATATGTTGTGTTACATTATGTATTGGTTCTTATGTTGTTGTGAATATCTTTATGCTTACAAATATTTTTTATGTATGACGTGTTTTATGTAGGCCGGCCCTACGTTTTGGTCTAGTATAAAAGGTTACTTAGTTTTGGGTAATGCGTTCTTATCATTTTTAAGCTTTAGCACTTGGTTCTGGAATGATAGAAGGAAATTAGTCTAGTACTAAATGTGGTGGTAATATCTCCAAAATTTACCATTTTTGCTTCTGCTAATTTTTTATTAAAATAAAAATTTTCTATAGTAAATTTTGGAGGTGTTACAATAGCACATGGCTAGTGGTGCTTATGTCTCATAACTTTCCTCCCTGGATGTGCATGAAACAAAATTATTTTATGTTGTCTTTGCTAATTCCAAGCTAAAGGCTCCTGAAAATAACATTGATGTGTACCTCAACTTTGTTAATGAGTAACCAAGAGCAATCATATCACTATCTAAAAGTACCTATGCTCCCTCTCTTATCTCATGCTATATTTTCCACGTGGAAGGGAGAGAATGGGGGTTACGTGGCGAAGAATTTTCGGATTATTCAATCCATTTTTAAACTAAACCCTAAATGTTAATGTTGCTTGATTACAATTTTACAAGTTCATTTCAAAATTAGGTTGCCATCGGTAGTGGTGCCACATTTTCATATGATACTTATCTCATTATGATATTGTTATTAGCCCCTATGGTATACAAATATTTCAAAATGTGTTTAAATTTATATTGATGTAAAATTAAATAGTATTGGGTTTAGAAAAGGGCTTGAAAATTGGATAAAAATATGAATTCTAGGTCTAGCAATCAATTGATTATGGCTTAAACTAGTTGATTGGTTTATTCAAGAATCTAAGTTATTACCCTATAAAAACCAATCAACTTATCTATGAAAACCACTCAACTAGTTGTACTAGTAATCTAATATTCTAGAACTAGACAATTAGTTTTGCTAGAGCTTTTAGGCGGTTTGTGGTTTAGATTTGATTAATTTTTGAATGTTTGTGAAATGTTATTATTATGGTCACTTTGTTATAATAAGCATATTTGGGTGTCTTGGGACTATTTTCACATTTTTTGGGGAATTATTCAATTTAATTTAGATAAAAATATTCTAAAAATACTTTCAGAGGTGTTTTCCTGATTTACCCAATTTCCTCTCTCTTGCCCTTCCTCTTCCACCTTAGGCATGCATATGCAAAACTGATTGTGATGATACTACATACCCTTGGCCTATTATTCCTATACCTTTTTTTATATATACCTCACTCCAATCATACCGACCCTTTACATTCATGTGTAGCACTCTACCTTATTTACACTCCACCTCCTTTACCCTCTTTTTCCTTTTTGTCTAGTAAGGCCTTCCCAAATGCTTAGTTGATTCATTTTCTTCCTCACATACTCAGCTCTATTTACATTTCTCTCCTTTCTACCCTTAGAATTTGGCCTAGAGTTTACCCCTTGCTTCCTCCTTACAATATACCCCACTCCTTCTTTCTTCATCTTAATCCTTATTTTAACTCCTCTTTATTTTCCTTAATTAAAGAGGGGTTAAGCTAGGGAAAGGGTTGAAGAATCCTAATTTTTTTCTCTTTTTAGGATTCTTGGATTTTGGTTTAAGGTTGAGGATTTTGTTCTCCACTCTCTTCTTTTATTTTATAATTTTTAAAGAATTATAATTAGATTTTTTAGATCATTTACTGATTTTATCTCCCTTGATTTTACCTAGGAAATCAAGAAATCTTATTAGGGTTACCATCAAGCTAGTTTTTCTTTTTCTAGAAAGTTTATTTACTCAAAGGTAAATCAAACTTACCTTAATGTGTGGATAACTCAATTGTTTCATAATGTTTTATCCAATTACCTTTGCATGTTTCTCTATAAATTCAAGAATAAAGCATGATTTATGTGCTTTTAGTAGTATATGATCTATCATGAGATTATGGAACCATGGTTTGATGATATGTATAATATATTGGGACTATGATAAGCTTATTTTGGCAATTTAGCTATTTTGTAGTGTATTAGTTACTTATATTTTCTAATCATGATCCATGGGTAATCAACATGATTTTTATATGATTTTCTATTTAAAAATATGTTAGAAAAGTATATAGGATTTAAGAATGTAATTATAATTAGTTTTATGTTATAGTTGTTTGCTAAAATAACAAGTTAACTACTATGTGGCAAAACTAGTTTACAAATTGTGGTCTATTAGTCAAATGAATAAGTTGGAATATTATTTTGGTGTCAACCCTATACTAGTCAACTGGTTTGGGAGGAGTCAATTCACTAGTTTATCAGTAAACTAGCTAGGGAGTAATCAGTCCACTGGTTTATCAATCACTTAATAACCCTTAAATCAAATGACTAGTAGTCTACTTTGTATGTGTCAGTTTCAACCCTGTGTTAGTCAACTAGTTAGGGAGGAACCAAACCACTAGTTTACCATTTCACTAATCATCCTTAAACATGTTGACTATTTTATTATTTTACATCATATTTTTGTTATTGTTGTTCCCAAAGTAGTTATGTAATACCTTAATTTTTACTACTCAAAAAGTTTATTTTGCAGAAGTATATTATTAAGATAATTGGGTGTTACTATTGTACTCAACATGAGTCTGGCTTGCTTTATTATTTTCACTTTGAATAAAAGGAAAAAATTACAACTTAAAATAAGATAAATAAAGAATGAAATAAATATATCACAAATCTAAGATAAAATTTTAGATATTAAACTTCAAGTACAATATAAGCTAAATATAACAAAAAAATAAACAATTGAAACTAAGAATCCAAAAGGTATTTAGACAAAAAGTAGTTGCTAGATAATTTTAACTCTACGCTCAAAACCTAATTGATAAAAATCACTCATCCTCAGTAACCTACATATCAAAAGGTGAGTCATCTATATGTGGGAATAAGAAGAACCGGTAAAAAAAATATGGTGAATACTTTTATCTTTAATAACGGAGCAATACAATAGTAAAAAGACAAAAAAACACACGTAAGGTCACATGGAGGATTAAGCATGCACATTAATACCATGAGTTGGCTCAAAAGAAGAACCAAACTAGAGATCCATATTAAGTATAATTATAATCTATTTAATTTATTACATTGAGATTAGGAACCCCACTATTATTAGTAGAACGTATAACTCCCAATGTAAAATTCTCATGGCTATTATTCTTATGTGATAGAATGGGCTTGATAACTCTTGGGGCAAAACGCTCTTGACAAATATTCTCGCTAGTGGAACAAATTGGTATAACTCCTAGGGAATAATGATTCTAGGATTCTAACCACTATGTCTAGTGGAATGGACTTGTACAACTCCTAGGATATAATGCCTCCAGCCACTATTATTGTTTGGTGGAACAAACACATATAACTCAGTCCACACTTATGTGATTGTATACTTTAATTTTTAATTTCTTATTAGACTATTAGTCATATTTATAATGTCATATAAAATTATTATGAATATGCAAGGTGCATAAAACACAACTAGAAGTGTGAAACCCTAATTTCACAAGAAAAAAAAACTTAATTTTTCTATTAAGGCTCATCTAACAATCAAATTTAGTATAACATCTTAATATATCACTATTAGCAACATATAAAAAAGTCAAGGTATAACTCTAATGTCTCACATATGCAATAACAAACCTACCTCTAGGGTTATTATTTCTAATTTTAGCTATTTTATGGTTTTATTAGACTTATTCTACTCATAAATTGCCACACTTATTTCCTGTAAATATTTAGCATATTTTAATCCAACATCACTTTAGAAATACCAAAATTTCATATTTAACATAGGCTAAAAAAATACCCTTATTTTACTTGGATGCCTCAAAGCCTCTTTTTACGTAAATTGTGTCATACGCAACTAACACTCTAACATATGACTCATGAAGTTAATTGTAAAACTATAAGCTATTACTATGTTATATTTATTTCCCATAATTTTCATAAAACTCCCAAATACCCTTGGGATAAACAAAACACCTTACAGAAAACCTATGACTCCCAACGTTATCAACTTCCAACCTCCAACACATACCATCACGATAATACTTAACCATATATAAAAACCATTATTCACAACATAATTAATATATTAGATCATGCTTATAAGCTAAGGTTACAATATAAGGATTAACCAAGCAATAAGATATAAATGTATGCTTTCACATATTGTTCATATTTCCATAATGAAATACAAGAATATCATGGTATGACATCAACAACATAAATTACAGAGTATAAGTATACTAGCATGATATTACATGACATTTACATATAGCATCAGAAACTCCTAAATCATAACATTTATCCTTTACCCCCAAATATCACCGGTCTCTAACTAAGCAAAGGACCCTAAGTCACTTCCTCCAAGACCATTATAAGATCACCTAAAAACCAAGAAAAAACCTAAGGTTATAACGTAGGACAACAAATAAGGAAAGGAAAGGTAAAGGAGGACCAAAAGGAGTAATAAATAAAGCTAAAGAGAAGGTTGCTTGTTGTATAAGATAGTCACACTGGTTAGGCGGTGCAGTGTGAGGCCTTTATGTTGGTAAAGAGAGAACAATGTAAAGTTCTCACTTTGAAGGGGAGGCATAGTGTGAGGTACTCACATTGGTGGTTGGCTACTATGTGAAGGTTGGGTATTTTTTGGGATGTTGCTGCATGAAGAAGGCCAAAGATGGGGATGGAATGGGGTTGGTTGCATAAGCTTCTCATGCTACTAAAGGGGTGTAACATAAGGAACTTAGGCTAAAGATATTGGCGCAACATGAGGTACATCAAGTTAGGCGGAGCTTGCTCTACAAAAATGGTGGAACTTTAAGGAAAAGATGTGGAAGAGAGTTAAAATAGGGAGGAGAGTTTGGGTTGGTAGAGCAATAAATGATGGAAGGAGGTAAGGGGAAGGGAGTATATGGTAAATGGTGTGCGAACATGGTAGCATGAGGGATTCTGGAAAGTGAGGAAAGTGCATATTGGCAACGAGAACACAAGAAATTGGGGGATTTGGGGGAAATCTTGGCATGAAAATCCCTATAATACCTATAACAGGGGGGTGATAAGGATGATATGCATGTTTTAACTTAGTTAGGTTTTTTTTTGGAGTAACTAAACCAAGACAACTTGTTTGGGGTAGGAAGTCACACAAGGAAGAGGGACAAGGGAAAAAGAAGAAAAGGAGAAAGGAAATGAGAAGAAGGAAAATAAAGGGAAAAGAAAGGAAGAAGTTCAAGATTAGATTTAGGCTTCAAGAGTTAGTGCAAGGTTAAGATACTCGTATTTTGGGATTAGGGTTAGGTTAAATTCAGGATATTACAAGCAAGTTGGTTTTTCACCTTGGACATGTACCTATATATTTATGTGACCAATTGGTGGATTCCTTGGAATATTTTAGATTATTTCTGTAGAGTTAACTTTATATGTTTACTATAGATCCAACCATGGTCTTTAACCGTGGGTTATGTTTTTCACCTTAGACATGTACCTATATATTTATGTTTGGCCATGTAATTGGACATAAGGAATTAGTATTTGATTGAGGAATATTAGGTTTCTTTATTGGGTATGCATGCTTAAGGTTAGATAGCCATGGTCATTAAGTGTCATTTGACCTAAAATTCCAAGTATGATGGATGTTGAAGATCCTAATACAAGCATTTTAGCACTAATGATAGCTTTAGTCTACGTTATTGATCCAAAATTGAGTGTATGCCCCTTACTTGGGAGTCCAAATGCAGTGGATGTTGAAGATCTCAATACAAGACCTTTAGTACCAATGTATAGTTGTGGTGAGAAAAATAATGTTATCTAATCAAAAGATAATTAGTAGAGATTCATCATGGGGCCTTTGGTATCTTAAGATGATGTTGGGTATGATTAACTTATGTGTTAATTATAATTAAGTGATAAGCATGTTTACATGTAATATGTACTAGCATGATTTTTTCTATAAATGTGAAGCATGTTTCCATGTGTTATCTAATCAAGCATTATCATCTATGTGTAGTATAAGCTTTTTTCTATACAAGTGTAGGTTTATTTTACTAGTACTTCATTGAACTGGTATTACCTTATGTAGTTACTGTAATGATCTAACATTTATTCCAGTGAGTAGATAACAATCGACAGAGCTACGATTCTCAACTTGAGTACATTGAGAATGATGATATGGGCTAGTGGTTGGTCATTTCTTAGGGAGTATTTACTTTTGCAAGTTAATAGTTAGGCTAATCAGACTAGCTAGATTTTTTTTTCTCATTGCCCAAGTTTTTTTTCTTGAGTTTACGATTATTTAAACTCTTGGCTATGTTTTTTATATTTTCAAATGTAGTATAACATTGGCATACCATTTATTATTATCTCATGTTAGTCTCTTTAGGTCATTTGTTTGTTCTATTTTGCCTTACACTGGATATAAGCTAGGTGAATCATTATAACTCTCCTAAATTTTGATGCGATGGTGTCATCCTTGATTTTGGTTTTAATGATTATGCATTATCTACAAATAAAAAATTTCAATCCTAAAATTTAGAAGTGTCATATATATTTCAAATATCTTAAATGAGTAAGTATATGCAATATAGTTGTCCATAGAGGCACTATGTTCATCAAGTCACTAAATTTAATGGACAAAGAAATCAATGTGCCTTTATTTAGTTTTCCTTCAAAAATAAGTCTTCTACGCTCGTATTTATATTTATTGTTCTAATATAATATTAGTAAAATTTCACTCATCCTAAAATTTATAACAAGCATATATTAGTATATTCCTAAAATTTTTGGCAGGCTATTTTGGCATGGTTAAGGATAAAATGGATTATTTTGGTATTTTTTTTTCATTGGTAAATGATATTTGATTCTTTAAAAGATTCTAAAAGTCATATGGTCCTAAATCTTCTCATGTCTTATACTATATGGCTGGGCTGTTCGGCATTGTAGTCAACTAATAGCTCCGTGGATGATGATGCATCATGGGGGGATAGTCAATGAGGATCCACCTGCTCTTGTGGCTTTAGTAATGGGTTGTTGGACCAAGTCCAAGTGAAGCATGTTCTATTTATTTTTATTTATTTATTTTCTGGATTATTTTCAGCTCTAAAATTTTTTGGAGGAAAGTTAAATAAGAAGGGGGTACCTTTAGTTGAATTTTTCGACCTACAGCTGTTACTTTTTTTACCATATTCAAAACAAAAAAATCTATACTACTCTTATAGGTTTACTTTACAAATAAAATATAACAGTTGACTGTGATAATGAACAGGTACCCGCAATTACTCCCTCAAATATACCCTAACAGCTTGATAATCAATGGAAAAATTTATCATAATTTGTTATGTAGACCTACCAAAAAGACAAGCAAAACAGTATAGATTTTCTTGTAACTACTCGTAAACCTTCCTTCCCTTCTCGATTTCTTTGCTCGATCATTGACTCTAGCCACCCCTGCGACTCTGGTTTCTTGTTTGACCTATTCCAGAAGTTTGGTCTGGAAATAAAGACATGCGCCGACTGAATGTTGGTGGTTATCCTCGGTTAGTAAGGTGACGCCAGCTTTGCTATGTTTGAAAAGGGAGAGTCCGGGAAAATATTCTTCCTCGGCGCACGCCGGTAGGAAGCAGAAGCACTATGGAAAATGCAAAACCGGCTATTAGTGCAGCAAACCAAATTCTGAGGTCACAAAAGTCTAAAAGATAACTGAGAAATGAGTTCATGCAAATGCACCTTCAGTCCGTTGACACACAGAGTTCTTGTTCGGCGACCATCTCGTAATTCAGTTGAGGCTGCATACGTTTGGACCCTTTTGAATATGGTTGAGAATATAGTTCTGGTAGGTCAAGGATTTTCGATGCAAAATTGAATAACTAATTGGACCATTTCGAAAGGATTTTGGAATAGGGATCCTAACGATCCAATTGGTCTGAAGAGCGAGGGAGATAAAGAGAGTGCTTATCTCCTGTAATACTTTTGTCATAGTCATAGATCTACATATAATGTGGGGTGGGGGAGGAAGGAATAACTTTCAGAATGAGTAGAGATAATAATTTTTTCTATCGATTCGGGCACGGTAAGATTTTCCATTTCAGTTCGGGTTTGAAAAGAAAATTTGAAGATTGAGTTCAGGTTTAGAGATTTTTTCAAAGATAGATTTGGAGTTTCCATTTCCCAACCCATCACATATTTTTTTATATTATTCTATATATATATATTTTATATAAAATTTAAATTTAAATATATTATTAAAAAAATAAGACTAGACATTGAATATAGTGTCGGGTTTTGGGTTTTGGGTTTCGGGTTAGGAAATAAATCGAAAATGAGAAATAATTCGGAGATCGGGTCGGATGTGGAAACTTAATTCCCATAGAAATTGGGTTGGAAACCAATAAAACAAAAAAAGAGAATCAAGATGAGTAAGGGCATAATATTGTTTACCAGATTTGGGAATAAAATATGATTCTCGTCCCCAACTCTCTCAGTTGTTATCCCTAACTATAAGGTATATATTATAGAAATGTTGAAGAGAAGAATTGATTTCATTGTATATTTTCACATATATATAAAGATACACTTATGGTTGCAATGCTACGTAAATTAACAAACTAATCACTATAAAATAGGAAATACAAGATACGTACAGCTAATAATGATTAGAATAAATCCCTAGAATAATGCAGGATATTGACTAAGTATTTACGTAAGGATTTACTGAGAAGTTAATCCTTATCACGCCCCCTCAAAATATGCGGCCAATGGGAAAGACCAATTTTGAGAACCGACGTGTGGAACTGGTGATGAGGAAGAGGTTTTGTGAGAGCATCGGCAAGTTGATCATTCGTAGAGATGTAAGAAACTTTGAGATTTCCGCCTTGAACATTTTCTCTAACAAAATGATAGTCAAGAGCAAGATGTTTCATTTTAGAGTGAAACACAGGATTGGCACTGACATACGTTGTTCCAGCATTATCACAATAGATAACAGGCGGCAGATGGAGCTTGTGGTTGAGCTCATGAAACAAGTTGCGGACCCATAGAACTTCAGCAATAGCATTGGCAAGAGCTCTGCATTCAGCTTCAGTGGAGGAGCGAGCTCGTGTACGTTGTTTCTTCGAAGTCCAAGATATTGGATTGTTACCTAAGTATACAATGTAAGATGTAGTGGAGATGTAATCATCCTTGTCACGAGCCCAATCAGCATCTAAATAAGCATAGAGAGTGAGAGGAGAGTCTTTGTGGATAGTGAGGCCCATGTGCAACGTGCCACTAAGATATCGAAGAAGCCGATGGAGAGCCTACATGTGGAGAACAGTCGGTCATTGCATGTATTGAGCTAGTTTGTTAACGGTAAAGGGAACATCAGGATGAGTGAGACTGAGATATTGCAGGCTGCCAAGGAGCTGGTGAGTAGGATCAGGCAAAAGTTCTCCTTCAAGAGTAAGAGGAGTGTGAGTGGCTTGAGGTGTAGGAATTGAGTTGGTTGCATCCATATTTTCCTTGGTGAGAACTTCAGTAATGTAGCGCCATTGACTGAGAAATAGACCTTTTGGATGAGGCATGACTTCAACGCCTAGGAAGTAGGAGATGACCCTAAATCCTTAAGCAAAAAATGTGCAGCTAAATTTGTGATGAAGGACTCTAAATAAGAATCATCATTGCTGGTCACAATGATATCGTCGACATATACGAGAAGATATATGGTTTTGCCATAGTTGTGGATGATGAACAAGGAAAAGTCAGAGATGGTGTTTCTGAAGCCTAAGTGAATGAGATATTGCTTTAGCTCTTTGTACCATGCCCTAGGTGCTTGCTTCAGGCCATACAGAGCTTTGTTGAGTTTGCATACATATGTAGGGTGGTTGGGATCACTATAACCAGACGGTTAGATGGTATAAACATCATCGGTGAGAGTACCTTGTAAGAATGCGTTGTTAATGTCAAGTTGAAGAAGAGACCATCCTTCACTAATTGTGAGGGAAAGAATAAGATGAACCGTGGCAGGCTTGACCACAGGACTGAACGTCTCGATATAGTCACTTCCTGGCCGTTGATTAAAGCCTCACGCAACATAGCAAGCCTTATAGTGAATGGTATTGCCGTCTTTGTCTCTCTTGATGCGGAAGATCCATTTACAACCCACGACATTCTGAGATTGGTCATGGGAACAAGAGTCCAAGTTCAATTTTTAAGAAGGGCACACATTTACTCATCCATAGCTCGATGCCAAACAGGGCTTTTTAAGGCTTGAGTAATGTTTCTCGGAATATCAACGATGGCCATTTCAGCATGAAGGTTTATTTTGGATATGGGTTTGATAATGCCATGTTGAAGACGAGTAGTCATGCGATGGGTATGAGGTGGAGGTGTGTCTGATGGTGTGGTGGGGGTGGAAAAGGAGGGATTGGAGGAAGATGGGGGTGGTGTAGGAGATGAAGGTGAGGGAGCAGCGGACGAATTTGGAGATGGTGATGGGGAAATAAGAGTAGTTATGGGTAAAGGAGCCCATGCATCAAGTTTATGAGGAATGGAGAAGGTAGAGGTGACTTTATCGGAGAAAGGAAAGATGTGTTCAAGAAAATGAACATGTCGTGACACATAAAGGCGACGGGTGTTTGGCTCGAAGCAATAATAGGCACTTTGTGTGGGAGAATAGCCAAGAAAGATATAGGGTTGGGATTTAAGTTCAAGTTTATGAGAAGTGTAAGGTTTGAGCCATTGGTAACATAGACAACCAAAGCATCTGAGCTTGGTGTAGTTGGGTGACGTGCCACAAAGTTTGGAGTATGGTGAGTCATTATTTAGTGTAGGTGTGGGTAGTCGGTTGATGAGGTAGGCAGCAGTAGTAGCCGCATAGGACCAATATTCTAAGGGTAATTTGGCATGAGAAAGAAGGGAGAGGAAGGTCTCAACGATGTGATGATGTCGACGTTCCAAGTAGCCATTATGTTGAGGTGTATGAGGGGGTGTTGTTAAGTGAGAAATGCCATTAGTGGAGAGGCAAGAATGAAGGGATTCATATTCACCACCATTATCAGAGTAAAGTGTTTTCAAAGGAAGTTGAAAGTGTTATCCGACTAGAGCTTTGTAGCGAGTGAAGAAATGTTTGGTGTTATATTTGTGCTTGAGATTGTAGAGCTAGATGTATTTTGTGTAGTGATCGACAAAGATCAAATAATACTTAAAGCCATCAATGGAATAAATAGGATAAGTCCATAAATTAGTGTAAACATATTCAAGAGAAGTAGTAGAGGAAATAAAAGATTTTGCAAATAGAAGGCGGTGAATTTTATTACAAGCACAAGAATTACATTCTAAAGTAGAGATACTGGGAACATTAAGCTTATGTTTTGAAATAAGTTGCCGAAATACAGCCTTAGATGGATGCCCTAAACTATGATGCCATGCAAGAGAAGATGTGTTTGTGCTTGTATATACTCTAGCAGAATGAGAGGTGACTTCATAAATGCCTAACTAAATTTGCCACTAGAATAGAGATGCCCCCGTTGTGAGATCCTTCACAAGAAAAGTGTTATATGAGAAGATGACAGATCTATTATGGGTTGACATAATTGGGATATGGAAATGATATTTTTAGTCATGGCAGGAACAACAAGAACATTGATTAAAGTGAAGGAAGGAGAAAAAGAAATAGAACCAAAGTGAGTAATTTTGAGTCATGTACCATCACCAACAACCAATTCCTTAGTGCCATCGTAAGGTGCATGAAGAGATTAGTTGTTGAGGTTGGTTGTGACATGGCGGGATGCACCACTGTTAAGATCCCATGTAGAAGAAGAGGATGGAGCGGCAAGAGTGGATGTGTTGGTGTAACACCCCAAAATTCACTATTTTTTAAGAGACGAAAGTAATTAAAATACTTAATTTAAAACTCGTGAATTTTGGGGATGTTACCGCCACACTTAGCACCAAACCGGTTCTCTCCGACCGTTTTAGTACCAAGTGCTAAGGCTAAAAAGATATTACTATTAAACTCAAATAAAGAGTTCACAAAATGAATTAAAAGATCATAACAAAGAAATTAGAGTACGTGTGAAGAATTTTAATTCATTTCGAAAGAGAACTAAACTTACAACGATAAAATAATCATTTGAAATACTCAATACAAGGTAATAGATCCAAATGGATAAATCTGATACAAAGGAACTAATAAAAAGGAAATACATAGTATAAAAATATGGCCACAACTCTCGAACCTTGAGTCAAAACAAGCTCAACCCACAGCCCCGACTAATGTCTTGCCCACCTGCACAAAGTCAGAAAGGGCCTTCTGCTCGTGGGAATGAGCAGCACCCATGAAACGGGTGATCAGTACGCTACGTACTGAGTAAGGTAATCGAGCACTAAGGCTAACACATAACACATCAAATCATGCAGGATAATGATCAACATACATTTACAAACCCACACATATGATATATAGAAGCATATAATGAAATCCATAGCCAATAATCAACAAGCCCACACATAAGGCCCAAAAAGGTCCAGATTAATTATTTAATCTTTCTTTCATCGTAAGTCAATACACACCATGCCTTTTATCAAATCCATACGAAAACAGGAACACCCCACTATTATAACCGGTGGGTCGGTCACACATAGAGCATCATGCCCTAACCACTATTATTACTAGTGGATCGATCACATATACGGTAAAACCCTAACCACTATTCCTAACTGGTGGATCGGTCTGGTTCCTGCTCACATGGTGTTCCACTGTAAGTAATTAATGTCTTTTAAGAGCTTTAACAATTCTGGTTTGTGTTTATTGAGTTCGAATTACCTCACTATTATTGCCGGTGGGCCGGTCACATATAGGACCTCATGTCCTAACCACTATTATAACCGGTGGATCGGTCGCACATAGGGTAAAATCCTAACCACTATTCCTGACCAGTGGATCGGTCTGGACCCGGCTCAATAATCTTCCACTTTAAGAGATTAGTGTCTTAAATATTTTATTCACAAACATTTGCCATTCACAAAAATTTGCCCAGACATGCATGACTAACTCCATGCAACTCTAGCTCCCATGCAAACCTTAACTCCACGTCAACCACACTTCCATACAAACCCTGGCTCCCATGCAACTCCTAACTCCACGTAAACCACACTTTCATGCAAGCCCCTAGCTCCCATGCAAATCCTAACTCCATGTAAACCATACTTCCATGCGAACCCTAACTCTGTGCAAACCCTTACTCCACGTAAACATGCTTCCATGCAAACCCTAGCTTCACGTAGACCACACTTCCATGCAAACCCTAATTCATATGCCAACCCTAGCTCCACATATATCACGCTTCCATGTAAACCCTAATTCATATGCAACCCTAGCTCCACATATACCACACTTCCATGCAAACCCTAGCTCCACGTAGACATGCTTCCATGCAAACTCTAACATCATGCCATTTCATGCAAACCCTAACACCATGCCATTTCATGCAAAAACCCTAACACCACATTGTTACACTCCCCATCATTATTTCACAACCCTAACATGCATGTCTTAAGGCCACATCATACAATAATAATAACGTAAATATACACATAATTCTCATGCCACGATTTATTCATACCAACATACTTTAACTCCACTTTATAACACATATGAAATAATTAATAATGAGAAACATAGAATACATGGTATATGAAGCACATAATACATATAAACACACAAATGGCCTTAGTAACACCCTTACCTAAAACGACACCGGTCTTGGTGCACGCTCCTATTCCACTTGAGGGATTTGACTGGGTTCACCTATTATATAAAAATATACTATAATTAGGCTCCCTCCTAAGATTTTATTATTCCCTAACTTATTCTAAGACTTGGTTTTTAATTAAAACAATATTACACAATAATTAACTATACAAAAATATTGCTTAAAACTACAAATAAATTACTATTTACATTCGAAAAGAGTGGTGTTATAAGGGTTTCTACCCTTCACGAAAATAGTAGTAGTAATAGTAATAGTAATAATAATAATAATAATAATCATAATAATAATAATAATAAAATATTATTAATCATACTCTTATTAGTAGAATATTAATATTAATAATACCATAAATCTTAAAATTACAAGGTGGATTTCGAAACCACCCCATTTAATAATAATACTATTCGAAAATAGTAATCATAATATTAATACTATATATACTTATAATATAAAGGTTAATAAAGATAATATAATTAGTAATAATGTTTAAAATGCTAATAATAGTAATAAAAAGCAAGGGTGCGAGACATAATTAAGATTTTAGGTTTCTACCCTTCCTGAAATAATTACAATATTAAATAAATAATTATACTAATAATATCAATAATATTATTGATAATAATAGTAAACATGTAATAATTCTATTAAATAACAAAAATTAGAGAATAATAATTTATCTAACTCAAGAATACTCCCACACCTGTCAACGAGATTTAGCAATTAGATTACAGTTGATAATAATAATAATAATAATAATAATAATAATAATAATAATAATAATAATAATAATAATAACAACAACAACAACAACAACAACAATTAAAATCGAATTAATATTAAAAATTAGGATAAAAGCAGAATAATTCTCAATAAATCGAAAGGAAGTGTTGAAAAGGTATAGGGTTTCACCTTGAGTTGGCGGGGATGGGTGGCACCGGCGATGGTGCCCGGAGGTGGCCGGAAAAGTGATCTAAGAGGGGTGAAAATGAAGAAAAAGAGGGAAGGGGGAAGGAGAAAAATAAAATAAGTTTATGGGTCAGTGGAGGAGAATTAGCAGGAGATTTTGAGTGGTTCAGAGGGTGGTAGAAGCAACAGATGTGGTGGTGGGCGGTGGTTTAAGGTTTCGGGGTAAAAATTCTGGCGAGATGAGGAGCAAATTTTGCACGGTTATGGAGACCCGTGCGAGAAGAATCGAAGGATGCGAATAGTTTAATTAATTAGATGGCGTTGCAAGGAAGAGTTTGGGAGGAAGAAGAGGCGGCGAGGTTGGCTGACGGTGGAGGACGGTGCGTCTAAAGTGGCGGTAGCGCACAGACTTATACTTAGGGTTTCGGGGAAAAGAAATCTCAATTTTAGGCCAAACGAGGGGTATTTATAGTGGTGGAGGGTAGGCTCGAGTGTTGGAGGTTACTAGGAGGTCAAATCCAGTGAGAAATGGGACAGTTATGCCGTTGATCGGGAAGCACAAATTTCAAAATTTTCCCGACCTTCACAAGGGAAACGGGGGAAAACATGGGGAAGAAAAGGTTAGTGAGGCAATTCAAATTGGAGTGTGCGTCGAGGGGAAGAGAATGGGCGGGAGAAAGGCCGTTCACGACACGTGTGGCCGACGGCGCCATTTTTGGGGGAGGTGGAAGGTTGCAGTTATGGCGTCGGGGAAGAAGAAAGAAGAAGGAGGAAGAAAGGTGGCTGGGTCGGCGGTTCCAGGAAAAAGAAAAGAAAGGAAAGGGAGGAAATCAGGCCGGTCGGGTGCAAGGTGAGGGACGTTTAAATGGGACACCGCATTTTGGAAGCAAACGAGATACAACGCGGCGCGGCAAGGGATGGTGAAGGGCGACGGTTGAGCCGCGGTAAAGGAAAGGAAAAGAGGAAGAAAGAAAAGGAAAAAGGGAGAAAGAGAAATAAGATGGTTGGGTTAAATAAATTAATTAAAATATTTGGGATATTTAAAAATAATAATATTTAAATAAATTAATATTTAAATCCCTTTTTAGGCTAAATTAGGATTTTTAAAAGATTTTCCAAAATTTTCATTTTAAATTAGTAAATCACTCTAATTTTAATCAATTAAATTATTTATAAAGTTAACATTAATTTGAAACTATTTTCTCTTTCTTAATTTAAATAAAATAATTTATTTAAATAAATTCCCAAATTAAAATCTTTAATTAGTTAATATGCCCAATTTCCTCTAATTAACATATTTATAAAATTTCTTATTAATTTTCCCTAATAAATTCTCTTTTATTTTAGTAAAAATAATTTACTTAATTAATTTTCATAATAAAATCTTATTTAATTATAAATAATAAAATTAAAATTTTTGGGGCATTTCAGTTGGCCTGAGGTTTGGGGGAGAGATGAGAGGTAGACTTGTTTGATTGATGTGGAGGGGGAGTGGCATTGGGAAATTGTTGAGTGAAGACAGGACAATGAGCAATAACATGACCTTGCTCACTACATCATTGGCATTTACCAAGGAAGGGATGAAGCGGGCGAGTAGGGTTGTGAGGTGTAGGGAGAATACTTGAGTTGGTTTGGCGAGAGGAGTGTGTGTTGCGACTTTATTGGTGGATGGAGACAGAAAAAGTAGAAGTCAGAAGAGTTGGATCAGAATGGGCCTGTTGGAGGGAGAGTTCCTTGTTGATCAGTTTTTCATGGAGTTCTTCAAAAGAGATAGGAGTATCTCATGCATTGACGGACTCAATGACCGAATGGTAAGAGTCATCCAAACCAGCGAGGACTCTGTCAATCAAGTCTTTATGCTCAATGGACTTGCCTAAAACAACCAGGTGATCTGCAATTGCCTTCAGCGACTCCATATAATCATATATGGAGAGGTTGCCTTTGATAATGCAGTTAAACTTGTCCTTGAGTTTTTTAATATGGCCATGAGAAGGAAGGGAATATGTGCGATTGAGTTTTTCCCATACTTGAGCAGATGTTTTGGGTTGAGAGACAAGAGGAACAAGATCAGGAGAGATGGTACCAATGAGAGCACCGAAAAGCAAACAATATTGCCAAGTTCAGAAAATATATTGTGGGTTGGGTGCTTGATTACCATCATCGGTGGTGATGGTGGTAGGAGGATAGACAAGAGTGCCATCAACATAAGAAAATAAGTTATGACCTACAAGAATAGCCTTGACTTGGAGTTTCCAGGAGAGAAAATTTGTGGGGGTGAGTTTGATAGCACTGTGGATGTTAAGAAAAGTGAATGGTTTAGAGGGATCATTACCATTAGGAAGTTGATAAGAAGAATTTCCATTCATGAGATCCATTAGGAAGGAAGAGGGGTAGAAGGTTATAAGGTTGGATCAACAAAGTCTGATACCATATAGAAATGTTGAAGAGAAGAATTGATTTCATTATATATTTTCACAGATATATAAAGATACACTTACGGTTACAATGTGACGTAAATTAAGAAACTAATCACTATAAAATAGGAAATAGAAGATATGTACAGCTAATAATGATTAGAATAAATCCCTAGAATAATGCAGGATATTGATTAAGTATTTACGTAAGGATTTACTGAGAAGTTAATCCTTATCATATATGATATTATCTTAAAGTGGTAGTATTGTAAATTATTTAACTCTAGGATATAATAAAGTATCAACCTGACTATACCAAAATATTGTGTTCACAGGCTTGAATAATAAAAAATTATTAATTCAATCTCCAAACACACACTATTTATGTAGAAGGAAGGGATACCTTAAAAATGTTCAAAATTCCAACTCTTCATGGAAAATAATTATAGAAATTTATATTAATTTTTTTAACACGGAGCATCGTGCTTTATCCCTCTCGTAGGTTAGAACTTTTTCTTTTGGTTTGTTCAAATCATAGATTACATGCACACAAGTCATGACAACGGTAAGCTACACCTTTCTCCCCTGCTATTCCAGAAAAAATTCCTCTGAATACTAATGATCTCCTTCAACACCCCCTTCAGTATTTTAAATAGGCTCATGTAATACAAATGTAAGCTATTGAGGACACTTCTGATCAAGACAAGTCTGCCAGCTCTAGAAAGGACCTTTGACTTCCAACCCGCCAGTCTTTGCTTTACTTTCTCAATCACAGGTTTCCACACTTCTTTTCTTCTAGCATTTGCCCCCAATGGAAGACCAAGGTAGGTAATAGGTAACACTCCAACCTTACAACCCATAACATCCGCTGCCTCAGTTTGAAAATTCAGGTCCACGCCCAAACTAATGACTTCAGATTTTTTAAGATTAACCCGAAGCCCGGATAAAACGAAGAAGCAGTCTAAAATTCTTCTCCAATTCCTGATTTTTTCCAAATATGACCCACAAAAAATCATCGTGTCATTTGCAAATTGAAGGTGTGTGACTTCGCAATTGTCTCTGTCCACTGCAATACCCGGCAACAGACCTTTTTCCACGCCTCTTCTGGTAAGATGATTAAAGGCCTCCACAGCTAAGATGAACAGAAAGGGGGATATGGGATCCCCCTGTCTTAGTCCCCTCTCCATCTTAAGGGGCTCTGAAGAGGTACCATTAATAAGAATTGAAATGCTTGCAGTCGTGATGCTTTCCTGGATCCATCCTCTAAACACATTACCAAATCCCATGATCTGTAATATGTTGTCCACAAAATCCCATCTGATGCTATCATAAGCTTTCTGAAAGTCCAGTTTAACCATTACACATTTCGACCCTTGCCTATTTTTAGCCCACTGAATAACCTCATTTGCTACCAAAGCCCCATCCAGAATACTTCTTCCTTCAATAAAGGCCGACTGAGAGTCACTCATCAAACCACTAATCACCTGTTTCAACTTACTAGCCATAATCTTTGAAATTACCTTGTAGATGCACCCTACTAAAATTATTGGTTAAAACTTACTAATTTCCTCCGCTCCGTCCACTTTGGGAATCAACGTAATCCACGTGGTATTGAGAGCACGTGGCAACCTGCTTGTCTTGAAAAACTGTAGAATAGTCTCAGTGAACTCTTCCCCAATTACGGTCCACGTCTTTTGGATGAACCCCATATGATATCCATCATACCCAGGTGCTTTCAACGGTTCACACTCCCACACTGCCTTCCGGACATCTTCTTTACTAGGGATGTCGTCCAGTCTCAACCTTTGCTCCCCCGATAGCCGGTGGAAACCATCAGTAGTCATGCTAATGCTTGGAAGATCCGGTTGCCGATACAAATCCCTAAAATAAGCCATGGTTGTATCCTTGATCCCTGCTTGTTCAACGACCTCCTGTCCCTCTACTACTAGTCTGTCGATGGTGGCTTTCTTCTTCCTTACAGCGGCTACGATGTGAAAGATTCTTGTATTTCTATCTCCATCCCTAAAACCTCTGATTCTGGAAACCTGCATCCAATAGTATTCCTTTCTTTTGTGCCATTTCCATATTTGCGTCTGTAGGGCTGACCTTCTAGCAAGCTCGACTTCATTGTGCTCTCCATCGTGCCGACCACTATCCACCTTTGCCAGCTCCATCTCCAGTGCAGTAATTTTCGAGTCCAGCTCCCCAAACACCTCTTTATTCCATTTCCTCAGCAGACCCTTCATTTCCTTTAACCTACTCTAGCAGGATCCCCCTTTGAGGTTAGTCCAACACTTTGCAACAAAATCACGAAAATGAGGATGAGAGAACCACATATCCCAAGCTCGAAAAGGCTTCTTCCCATTCCTATTAGAATCGACTCTGAGACATATGGGGCTGTGGTCCAATAGGGATCTTCCTAACCCAGTGCAAAAGAGCCCTTGGAATTCTAGCAACCAAAGAGGACTTATGAGGAATCTGTCTAAAAGGCTAGCCGAATCCTCTCTACGCCATGAGAACTTCAATTTTGCTAGCTTGAAATCAAGAAGGCCCATTTTATCGATCCACTCATTGAAATCTTTGACACTTAGGGGGTCCATCCAACCCCTTTTCCATTCCTCCTGACATCGAATCTCATTAAAATCCCCCATTACTAAAAGCGGTTTATTGCGCTGATTGCCCATAGCCCATAATTCCTCCCAAAGGGCGTTTCTTTCTCTTCTGTCAGAGGACCCATAGACAAGCAACACACCACATTGAAATGCCTTCGGCCCTAAACTTCCCTAGATCAAGATCCATCTATGGCCACGTCTAGAGTTTTGAACATCAAAGAATCGCGAGTCCCAGCCAATCATTAAGCCTCCACTCCTACCCTGAGCTGTAGATTCTCTCCATTCAATTGAGCCACCTCCCCAAACCTTATTCTTCCAAGAATCCTTCAACAGTTGATGTTTAGTTTCCACCAGCCCATAGATCCATGGGCGTCCCTTCGCAAATAAGCCATGAATACTAGAAATTTTACCCCACGCACTAATCCCCCTTACATTCCAGCTAATGATGATCATAATAATTGTAAACGTCTCTCCCCTACTCCACCATAAATCGTCCACTCACATTCTCCTTTTTCTCATCTTTCTCTGACTTTTTCTTACCTTAAACAAACTCTCTTCACATTTGGATTCCTCCTTAGAGGTAAGCCCTATGACCTTCCCGAACTGCTACGTATCCTTTGCTTCTCCCAAGTCTTCTTCCTCCATACTTTCTTCTTTTTCTAATGCCACATTTTCCCAGAATTCTCCTTGAATTATCTCTATAAAATTACCTCTACACTCTCGAAACCTGGAGGAGGTTCCTTTATGGATTCGTGAGACCCCTCTACTCCGAAATCACCGCCTATTTGACTTTCTATACCACAAAATCCTCCCGCGTAATCTAACTCCTTCTGAAATTCATCTTTCCTCCTCTGGCTTCCAATCAACCACTTTTCTCCTTCAAAATCATAAGCCACACCTACAAATTTTGTGGACTCCGATCCAGACTCCTCCCCCTTCTCACTCCCCAAACATGCCCTAATCTCAACTTCCTTATCCATATCGCCCCCAATTTCCCATATTTATACTCGACTCGTCCTTTTTCCATGCTCCACATATCCCCCATTTTATCTCCATTCTTCATTTTCTTTTCAACCATCGGTCTGTCCTTTCCTCCTTCCCCATTCGCCGAAGGACACTTATACTTCTTTTTGCTGCCTTCTTCCAGAAAAAAATAATGTCTAAACATGCCCTTAATTGATCATCCTACACATTATTTCCCACCACCGTGTCTTCTCCTATTTTTTCCTTCATCCCCATTTGCTTCAACAATCCTTCTTGCCCCATCCCCTCGAAATTGAAGGCCTGCACGCAGCCTTTTCCTGCAACTCCACTTCCACCAATGAAATGTTTGTTTGCCTAACATCTGTTGAGCTGCACACCCCTTCTACCTATTGAGAGCCCCAGCCACAATTTTCTTTTCTTGCACAGCCAACCAGCTGCCCAATTACCTTCCCGCACGACGCCCTACCAACTCCTGCCAAACAACCACCTATCGAGTATAGTTGTTCGGCCGCCAAAGCCTCCCTCGACCCCTGCTCTCCCACTCTTTTCTCCTGATCATAATTATCCCTTTTTGAAACCCGTCCAGCATGCATGCTCGTGAAGTCCTCTCCTGTCGGCCTATCACACATGTCCCTGCTAATACCCCTCTACCGTTACGCCTTTGCTACAGACTCGTCACCTGTCCCTCTCCTGTATGGCTCTTCCTCTTCCCCACACCAACGATTCTTGGCTCCCGTGTCCTGCTTTTCCACGTACGGCGATCCCTGCACACTCTCATTGCTCAAGAAGCACAGCTTCTTCCCCACATCACTTCCTGGAGCCGAGATCTGTCGCCTCTCTTCCCCGGCCATCGAACATTTCGGGCGATCTCTTGGCGCGGTTTTGTGGATGTTCTGCCATGGAAGGTAGTGTTGTCCTACCTCTTCGATCACCACCATCACAACAGACTCTCCAAACCTCACCTATACTTTCTCATGCACATTCTCCAAGTGGTGGGTATCTATCAGCACTCTTGTTGCTTCCAAAGATAAGCCATAATCCCCTTCCTCCTCCCAGCACACCCACCAACCCCATGGAGCCACCAAAGAACGCAGGACATCCTCTCTCTAAACCACCAGAGGAAGTCCCCTTATCTCCACCCATGTGCAACGCAACATGCATGCTTCCTCCCTCCTCCAACTCCTTACCACCAGGAAGTGGTCAAACAACAAACTATCCTCCTCCATGGTAGAGCAACAATCCTCCTTAGTTTCAAAAGTAATCAAGAATTTGAACCAGCCAAAATCGCGTACCTTTGCTGCGTGACTCCAATCTTGCATTAGTTTTGGCACCACAAGGTCCGGCAAAAACGGTTGATAGGACTCCACCACAACGCTTCTATCTAGCCACTGCACTACCTCCTTCTCTTCTTGTAAAAATAGCTTTCGATGTTGACTCCGTTGATTAGGAAAGCTCGATCCTCTAACCACCATAGCGAAGGTTCGAGAATCCCTTGTTGCATTTGGTCCCCCTCCCTGCTCCAGGCCTTCCTTTTCTTTCCTCGTTGGCATATGGAACTGGTTTTTTGCCCTTTGCTCCTTTCCAAACAAGGTCTTGCGTACGTATAGTCGAAGACCATGCAGCAACATATTATTGGTCTGTCTCACTGCCTCTTTTGCCTCACATTCCTCTGCGTATCGAATGAAACCAAACCGTAGATTTGAATTTCTTCTCTCCTTCCTACTAATAAAGACATAAACCATATTCCCGGCCATTGCAAAAACCTCCTGGACTTCCCCCACAGAGACGTCATTTGCCCAGTTATCCACAAAAATAGTGACTGACAGTTCACCTCCCTTCCTATCTGGCCCTCTTACTTCATGTGCACATCTCGCTGCTCCTCTATGGTGCTGAAAATGGTCCTTCTGGTGGTAGTTAGATTGGACAGGATATACTCGTTTTGTACTCATGGGACGGGTGAAACGATGGGTGGACAAGTGAAGGGGAATAAGATTTGGGTTGGGAAAACGATTTGGATTGGAGTAACGATGCATGGCTACTTTGTAAGGCTTTAGTAACTCAACTCTCCTAAACACCTTTTAGGGAGGATAGAAAAACAATGAATACCCACTTACTATCGCTCCCCGAGCTGATAAGATTATTCTTATAACCATCATTATATATATATATATATATATATATATATATATATATATATATATATAAACTAGCGAATGCATCACACCATCATAGGACGTACGGTTGCACATTTATACAACTTTAACACATCAACAAATAATCTAATAAAAAGTTGTTTAATCGCTGTAAGAAAGAGCAAAATGTCCGACGACATAATTACAAACGATAAGGTGTCATGCAAAATGATAATAAATATAGATGAAAAAATTTGAAACATTGATTACAAAAAGTGGGAAGGAAGCAAATTATCCATAAAATGAGTTTTTTCAAAAAATGTTATTTTGTAAAACAAATTGGGAGTAAATTTTTACTCCAAAATTTTTATTTAATCTAAAAAAGTTATCTGATTTTTTTTAATCTGAAATATTAGTGCTTAGAAAGAGCGCCAAAATTCCCCCCCCCCCTTCCCAAACACTAGCCAACGTCAGGATTTTTTAGATGATCGAAATAAGCTTTATGTCATCTAAAAACTCATGGCTTGAGCACTTTTTTTTATACCTAATACATGTAATCTAAAATTAGACTATTTCGGAACAATAACACTAGAACTAAATCCGAAGCTATAGCTGGAGTCGTTATATGCCATAGTAGAGAACCACCCACCCACTATCAACCAATGTAAGTGTTCAATTTTAATTTTTTTCTTCTTCTTCTTCTTCTTTGTTGATATTGTTGTTGCTGATGTGGTCGTTGTTGTTGTCGCTATCGTCGTCGTCATCGTTATTGTTGTTGTATGATATAGTTATTTATAATTGGTTATATAGTGTAGAAAATGGGTTATAGTTATTTGTGGGAATACTTTAATAGTTATTATGGTATGTTAATTTTTTTTATTATAATAGTTTATATTAGATTGTTGTTTGTGATTTTGTAGGCATGTATGATAAATACTCAAAATTTTGGATATTATTGATGTTTACTTTATAGTGGATTGAATTGTTGGATTATATGTTGATGTATATAATTTTGTGAAGCGTGTGTATTTTGGTAGTAAGTATATATGTTGGCATATTTTTAATTTTAAAGTATACATGGTAGTTTAGGATATTAGTATATATGAATATTAGATATTAAGGTAATGGAATAAAAATTAAGTATATTATATTAGATTAAAAAATAATAATAAGATAATGTAGTTTTAAGTTGAGAAAAATATAATACTTTATTATATATATATAATTTTATACATATAATAATTTTAAGTTAAGAAAAATAGAATAAATTATAAACATATAAGAAAAGAGAGTATATATATATATATATAAGATAATATATTAGATTAAATATATAAATAAAATAATAAAACTTTATGTTAAGATAAATATAATATAGTGTTTAGGTATAAGAAAATTATATATATCAGATTAGGTGAAGAAATAAGATAATAAAATCAAATTAGGAAGAATATAATATTTTATTTAAGTATGAGAAAAGACCATACATATGTGTGTGTGTGTGTGTGTGTGTGTGAGAGAGAGAGAGAGACAGAGAGACAGATAATATATTATATTAGATTAAGTATTGAAATAAGATAATAAAATTTTAAGTTAAGAAAAATATAAGATTTTATTTAATTATACAAAAATAAATTAAATATATTTAAGATAATATAGTATATTAGCATAAGTGTAGAAATAAGGTAATATAATTTTTTTTTTTAAAAGAACCATAACCCTTACCTTAAAACCTTAACTTATCCTAAACTCTAGTACTAAATTGTTAGCTTTAACCCTAACCATAGCCATTACACTAAACCCTAACATAAACCATGAACCCTAACCATAATCCTAAACTTAAAAGTTAACCTTAACCATAACATTTACCCTAAACCTTAAACATTAAACCCCAAACCCAAAACCTTAGCTTTTACCATAAACCTTACCACTGAACTTTACCCTAACCCTAAAGCCTTACATAATGCAAAAAGTATGAGACAAAGTTGATATATTAAAAAAGGGGGGGTCTTGATACTATGCTTTGAGATGTTTTTTTCTTTTTTATAGGTTGTAAGCTGCCTCTCTTACCTTATGTGTACCTTTTGTCTTACTTTTTTTATGTAGGTGAACGGAGATATTAGATACCACATGAGATAGATGCATGATGACCTCAATAGCATGGTAAGAGGGTTTGTATTTGAAACTATAAATACTTAGGTCTTATTATCTTTTGGAAAACATGTCACTGATTCAATCATGGTTATGGCCAAGGGCTAAATATATGAATTTCTTTGTCATTGGTGTTCAACACCATAGGATTGTTGAAGGTAGACAATTTATAAGACTATATGAACAAATAGAGAGGAATTTAACATTAATTAATGATAATGAGGGTCTCAAATTAGGATACCAGTGAACATATACCTCAATTACCCTTGTGACTCCTATGAGGTGGATAAGCCCTCTTTTGAAGAAGTCAGAGAGTAGTGGATTCTGAAAGAAGAGTGCAATCAATGGATGATCTTTGAGAGTTGGGTATTAGATGTTATCATGGCCTTTAAGAGGTGATATTTATAAGTTGTTTTGGACTGTAGCATTCTATCAATATGTATGATTCTACTTTTATATATTAGGGTTATTAGAAGTTTGTTTTGGAAATTTGTCTCATTATTATAAATAGTAGTTATAACTCTATAATGTACATAAATAAATAACATTATTCAATTATTTTTCATATAGATAATATAACAATTAATAAAATCTATATATTTATCAATAATTAACGATCTAATGAATTTTGGAATAAGATTCAACCATTTATTCATATGGTAAGACCTTGTATGTAAACCAAAGATGGGAAATTCGATTGTCCTTGCACAAAGTTTAATAACGTGATTTGGTGATCAATCAATGATGTTATTTACCAGATATTGAGGAATGAGTTTGTATAAACCTATAATGTATGGGTGTATCATGGAGAAGCTGACCATGAACCAGAGGCAAAATCATTACATATGATTGAGGAGGAAACAAATGATATGGTGGATGCACTAGATGATTTTTTGAGTTAATAGCAACGAGGCAAGGCTATCAATGATGAACCACATGGTCCTATAAATGATAACTTAGTCAAAAGTGGAAGTGATCTATATTAAAATGAGTTATTATAGGATATTGAGACATGATCGTTGAACCTTTTTAGTCAAGTTAATGCATCATAAGGTGTTGAATAAGTGGATAGAAAGTTCTTTTGATGGGCATATGAAATTACCAATAGAAGCACTTCGAGAAGGGAATAGGTTGCCTAAATCACACTATGAGGAAAAAAGAGTATGGGAAAGCTCGTCTTAAGGTACAAAGTCATTCATGTGTGCAAGTATGATCATGGTTTATATTGGGGAAAAAATATTTATCTAGACAATAGTCTTATATGCGGTACCTACTGTTGAATAGATGAAGCTACAATGAGGAAACATTACCTAATGAGGTTATACGATACTTTCCTTTAACTTTGAGGTTAAAAATGTTGTATGCTTACAAAAACATAGCTCAGAGTAAGAGGTAGCATTTGAAAAGGCATTTACCAAAACCATGACTATTACATGATGTGGTTTATAAATTTAGGATTTGGGTCATACCGATTTGGTCTAGTTCAGTCTAGTTTTGGACCCACAATGATTCACCCCAAGATAAAATAAAAAATTCATAGGAATATCTGAATATAATGTGTTTATAGGCTTGAATTTTGAAAATTTAATAATTCAATCTCCTAACCTACACACAATTTATAAAGGAAGAAGAGACACCATGAAAAATTTGGATTTGAAAATCCCAACTCTTCATGGTAAATAATTATAGAAATTTATATTATATTTTAGGAAAATTACATCAAATAATCCTAAATTTAGGAAAAATATATGAAACAACCCTGAGTTTCTAAGAAGTCACCAAGTAGCCCTAAAATTTAAAGGTAGCATACTCAGTAACCCTCCATCCAATTTGATTGTCAAATCTCTGTTAACTATCAAAAAAATTAAAATGATAACTATGAAATGACCATTTTACCCTTTTTCTATTACATCTCATTCCCACTACTTTTCTCACTCATTTTCTATATTTTTTCTAACATAAAATAACTAAAATAACTGACACCCTATTTTTCTATCTCCTTCCTCCTCCACCTTGTTTTTCTCTAATCTCTATCCCCCTTAATTAGATTTACCCCATTTAGATAATAGTTAAAAATTCTAGACTTCTCAATAAAAATTTCTTTCTCCACTCATAATTTGACTAGACACTTAATTGCCTTATCATCCAACTCTAATCATCCATCCTCCTAGTTTACCTTACATAATCAACTATACAATAATGAAGGAAAAAATTGGGGTAGATACACATGTCAAAAGGGAAAGAAGGGAGAGAGAGGAGTTAACATAGGTTGAGTGAAATGGTGAGGGTGTGAGGAGATCAAATAATAAGGCATGGTGAAGGATGAGTGCAATCAAGTTGGTCAAAGGTGACGCAAATTAGTGTTGTAGGGAAGAGCTTGCTCGCAAGCCTACAAGGTAAAGGAGAAATGAAAGTGAGGGAGAAAGATAGTTTGTGACAAAAGTATCCCAAAGTTATTTTAGGAAATTTTTTTAACTAAATAAAATTATGTAATTATTTAAATAATATGAAAATAATCCTAAAGTATCAAAATATACTTATTAGCACAATGAGGCACTAATTATTAGTTTAAGAATGTATTTGGAAAATGTACCTAAAAGTTTCAAGAGAACTAATTGAACGCTTGTGGAACACCAATTGATTGGAGATTATTCACTGGTTATTTTTGGATGATTTCCTAGGATCCTAAAAGAACCAGTTCGTTGGTTTTGGGTCACCGGGCAAGTAGGTTGCCTAAAGCTCACATTTTTACTCATTTTTCAAACACTTTTTAAAACCAAAACTCTTTTCTTTTAATTAATATAATGTTAAATATGATTCGAAAGATTTTAGGATAGGGTTTAAAAAAACTACCCCCTTAAAATAAACTTCATCCACGAAGTCCACAAAATAAAACATCATTGTAAGCTTAAAACATGCCCAAAATCCCAAACCACTAAGAAAGAAATAAAATAACACGTAAGAATTGGAGCAAGGAAAGGTATACTATCCCCTTGACAAAGACATTATTAACTATAAAATGCAAATAAACCAAAAAAAGTTGTGTACTTTATCTTGATCAACTCATTGGAATCCTAATTAGCCTCCTCGATTATATGACACTACCATGGGATATTCAATAGCAATATGAACTTCAAACGATCCTCGTATGTCTTGGTACCAAATATCCTTAGAAATCTCTCCTCATATGTCAACTAATCATCGAGATCAATCATCTTCAATTGGATGATGTGTGAAGAACCTACCATATAATTCCTCAATTAAGAGATATATAATACACTATACACCTGTAAAAGCTCCATAGGTAAGATTAATCTATAGGAAACTTCTCCAACTTAGTCTAGAATTGCATATAAGCCAATGTAACTTAGGTTGAGCTTCCCCATCTGGCCAAACCGCATCACATCCTTAGTGGGTGAGACCTTAAAAAGGACCTAGTCACCCATCTCATATTCATATGTCTTCCACTACAAATCTGCAAAGCTCTTTTGAATATCATAAGAATTTGTTAAACAGTCTTAAATTAGTATAATCTATTTGATATTATCCTCGATCATCTCATACCACCCAATAAATTTATCTAGTAAATGGGATTATGACACTTCCATCTATAAAATGCCTTAAAAGGTGTCACTTCTATGCTTATATGATAATTGTTGTTATAGGAAAACTTGATCAGATTTAAGTGATCATCCCAATTATCCTCAAACTCAAGTGCACAAGCCTAAAGTATACCCTCTAGAATCTAAATAGTACACTTGGTCTAATCATCTATATCTAGATAAAACGATGTACAAATCTTTAACTATGCTCCAAAATTTTCCCCTAACATTTTCTAGAAGTGTTATAGGAATCTAAAGTATTAACTTGACATAATATCCATAGGAACCCCATGAAATTACATTATATACTTCCTGTAAATACTTATCATCTACTCCATGCTCTTGAAAAACTTCATTGGTATTAATACTATTAACTTGATCAATTGGTTAACTATAACCTAGATGCATATTGAACCACTACAAGTCTGTGGAAACCTAGCCACGAAATCTATGGAGATTTTATACTATTTCTACTCAGGAACCTCAAGTAGCTAAACCAATGTTGTAAGATGCTTATACTCGATCTTAACCTTCTGACAAGTTAAGAATCTATTCATGAAGTCTACTACTTCCCACTTTATATGAGGATACTACACTAGGTCCTCATACATTTTATCCCTTATTAGTGGAAAAAATAAGGTACACAATAACGCTCTTCCATATTATTCCTCTTCGACTCAACATAATTACAAGGAACACATCATCCTCATAAATCTGAAATCCCAAGGATCTTCCCTTGCCTACGCTCTATTGAAACCTCTTGAAATTGATGCCACCAGGATGAATAGCTTGGATCATTTCAAAGATGGTTAGTGCCCTCATAAGAGAGTTCATCCTTATATCAAGGTCCCTAAGTCCAATGATATTTATACCCATGTACTAAAGCTCCTACCATATCCAATCTAAAATCACTATAGTACCAATTGAATGCAATATATTCTTGATAAGAGCATATGTTATAACGTTGGCTTACTATTATGATAGGCTAACTCCGAATGGTAATTTTTAACTAGCTCAAGTCATCTTTATTGTCTCATGTTTAACTCTCGTTGAGTGAATATGTACTTGAGACTTATATGATTAATGAATAACTTACGTTGTACTCTGAATAGGTAATGTCTCTAGATCATTAAGCTGAACACCATTGCCACGAGCTTGAGGTCATAAGTTAGATAGTTCTACTAATTCTTCTTTAACTAATGAGAAGCATAGGTCACTATCCTCTTGTGTTACATCAATTCACAACCCTAACTATGATTAGACATGTAATTTTACACCTCAAATCCCTCTACAAAAAATAAGAAGGTACGCACCAAAGTTAAAGTCAACCTCCTTTTCAACTCCTCAAAAGTAATACTACATCACTCATCTCATTGAAAGTGGATATTCTTCTTTAACAAAGGCATCAAACATTGAGAAATCATGGAGAAGTTTAGAACAAGTCACTGATAACAACTTGTCAACAATAAACAAGTTACATACTTCCTTTACATTCATCAACATTGACCACTTAGACATTACCTAAATCTTTGAAGGGTCCATTGATACTCCATCCCTTGAGATGATATTTTCAAGAAGTGCTACCTCATTAAGCCAGAATTTGCACTTTAAGAGCCTATCTTATAACTAATACATTCACAATAAAGATAGAGTATGCATCAAATGTTGTTCATGCTACTCATGACTCATGGAGTATATCAAATTATTATCGATGAAGAATACAACAAACTAACCAATGAGTGGCTAAAAGATGTGGTTTATGCTAGTCATAACACCACTAACATATTAATGAGTTCAAAGGACATCATATTGAATTCATAATAAGCATGCCTAATCATGTGTAATGTCTTCAAAATGTCCCTTTCTATGATCCTCAACAAATAACACCTGGATTAGAGGTTGTTAATTCAAGGTAAAAGGTAACAATTCTTCACTATAAATTCTTTCAACCCTTTATAATTGATATGGAACCTCAACCTATCATCCTTCTTCCTAAAGAAAAGGAATATTTCTCCCAAAGGCAATACACATGATCAAATGTACCCCCTCTCCATCAACTCCTCCAACTAGTTGAGCAACTTCAACATCTCAGTCAACACCAAGTGTATAGAGCCTTCAACACATGCGTAATGTCACATAATAGGGGCATGCCTAGAATCTCATCAAAAAATATGACTAGAAACATGCACACAGGTGGAACATCCTCAATCAATGGCTCACCAACATCTAAGTCCTAAATGTTGCTCACGTAGAGTATGGCACCCTTTCACCCTAAGAACTAATATAAAAAATATCCTCATTGAGGGCCTAGGCTTGCATCTCTAGTAGAATACCTTAGCGCCCTTTGGTCCCTTGAGAACCATGAGCTCCTATGCTTAATCTATCATGACACGATACCCTAAATGCACATATATCCCCATAATCATGTAAAAGTCTTGAAGCTCAATATTTATGAGGTATATGGATAGCTTAATATCGCTAATGACTAAGGATACATCCCTATATAGCCTAATATACGGAAGTTGATTCCCATACAAGAGCATAATAGGGGTCGCTATACTATCAAATGGAATCATAGCAATCTAAACTATAATAGCGTTAGACACAAAGGAATAAAAGCACCTGAGTCAAAAAAGTATGCATGCAAGAAAATAGGATATAGTAAATGTACACTTCATGACATCTACATTCTTGCTAGCCTTGGATTGAATCAATACATTCAGGTGACTATGTAGAGAAGGTCCTGCTATAATATCAGCTCCCCATCCTTTTTAGAAAGTACGGGGCCTCTAAAATCTTTGTTGTTTAGTCCTCCAAGACCCATTTCCAGTCTCTTAGGCCTTTTACATTGGCAATATATGGGGTACTATATAATGAGAATAAAGTTTCCCTTACTAGGCACTGCCCCTATAGTACGACACTCAAATTAATGATGCCTCATGTTGTCACAAACTTACCGCTAAACCAACAACCTGGAGTAATCAACCTCTAGATAGTCTCACTAATGGCTTACTTAACTACCCTCCATAGAGGGATGAAAAACACAAATAATGACTATATGTGGGTTAGAATCTTTTTCTCCACTCCACCACTGACTACTCTTAAATCGTCACTTGGTCGCAACTAGATGTTATACACTTGAACAATTAATGATGCCTCTAGAGCATAGCATAAAATCATCTACAAATTTGGTATGCTTTTCCTTACTTGTAACTCCTAGATCCATAAACTAATCCCCAACTAAAACGAGTGGACCTTCATCATCTCATCACCATCCATATATAAAGCAAATCAAGCTAAGTTGAGGTACTAGTCATAGTGCTCCTTAACAATAGAGATACCATCATACAAGCGAGTAGGCTAACATCAAACCCTAAGTAACTCCACAAATGACTCCCACTTATCTGAAAATAGGCCATTTTAACAACATAATCCTCTACCAATTTTCAACACAACCCTTTGAGTATAACACTCCATTATCCATCATTCTATTCTCAAGACGACTGCTAAGGTGAAGGCTTTCTCTAAGTTTCTCAATCAATAATCAAAGATATATAGGTATTCTTAACCTTAAAAAATTAGTAGGTGGTGATGACCAATCCTCTAGTAGCAACATCAAAAAAGCTAGCAATGGTGGTTGTAGAGCCTCCTCATGTTGAATTTGTAGCTATATATAAGCCTCAACCATCTCCATGAAGCACTCAAGTCAATAATCAACAACCATCAAACTCCTATAATACTAAGGGAGAATTAGAACAAGCTTACACCACTAAGCATGAATTTAATATACATGTAGGTAGCACATTGCACATCAAGCTAATTGTAATATCCAGTCCCAAAATCCTTTAAACTATATTTAGAATTATGTTGATATAAAATAAATGAGTTTTGGTTTTGAAATAAACTTGAAATTCTAATAAAAATATGAATTTCAGGCGTACCAGTCGACTGGTTTACATAATCGATTGATTAGTGCACTGGCGAAATTTATGTCGACAAAATAGTCGATAGGTTTACCTAAACCAATCGACTGGTTTGCCTGCAATTTCATATCCATTTCTAATTTTGATTTAAATTTCTCTCCAATGATTATGAAAACTTCTTATTTGAGTTAATTTATGCTAATAAGAATGTTTAAGTGTTATGATATTATTTTTATATTAATTAGACCATTAAATAATTTTAATTAGCAAAATTCTTTCAAAAAACCACTTTTGGAGGCAAGCCACCCTTCTTATTTTTTCATCACCTCTCATTCTCTCTTCTAGAAGTTGGGGTAGTGATTTTTGACTTTATGCACTCTTCCTTAACTTGTCAACCCACTTGCATATCCCTCTCTGACTGCACTCAACCCCTCACCACTCCATCAAGCCATCCTTCACTTCTTATCTTGCCCACACTCAACCCCACTTGTCTCATCCTTCTTTTCCTTGAGGATGTTGACTAACTTGCTCCTATGCCTCTCATTCTACTTATCTATCATCACTCCTCACTTGTTTTCTTGCTCTCTTCTCTCTTCTTCTTGTGGAAATCTCACTAAGTGTTGAAACCCTTTCCATTTTTTCCTCTCTTCCGCCTTTTACTGAGAAAAATAGAGATCCTCTTTGGTTTTTTCCTTGGAATTATGCAGGAATTTTGTTATTTTATCTTCTTCCAATCTTTTTTTAACTCTCTCTTACTTTCCCTAAGCAATGAAGAACTAAGGTTGAGAAAAGTTGGAGATTTTAGCTTCTCTTTAACATCCTGTTTTGAGTCAAAAGGTGGTGTTTTGTGTTTCACTTATTCTTTTGATTTTATTATTTTTAATGAGGTTTTGGAAGAGGATTTTTAATGGATTTACTTTGATTCTCTTAGGAATTGAAATTCTGCAAGATAGTCCATCCAGTAAGAGTTTTGTGCTAGAAGGATTGCTTTAAGGTAAGACATTCTTATCTATAATATAATTAGGTTTATATGGTATATTAGGGTCCGATGTGTAGTGTTTATATAATAAAATATAATTGTGCTCCATGGTATGAGCTTGTGGTACAATTCTTTCCTAGAAAGTGTTGTTGAGTTTCCTAATTTTAAGCATGAATTGATTGTTGAGCATGATTTGGTTAAGTGTGTATATCACCATGTGTCCATATGATTCTATGAGTGAAGCATGTATTTGACATAAAATCATGATAGGATTAATATGGTATATTTTGGTAAAATTTGGTGTGTATTTTACAAGTCTAGGTTGTGTTTTACCTAAACCAGGTGATTGGTTCCTTAAACTAGTCAACTGGTTTTGCTAGCAGTCGAATGGTTTGGAGCTTTGGATCAGTTGGTAGCAAGAGAAATCGATTGGTTTAGTAAACTAGTTGAATAGTCTTGAGGAATAGTTGATCCATTATTCAAACACATCGACTAGTGTCCCTAGAGGCTAAGGTGGTTTGGTCTTTACTTAGACCCATTAAGAGGTTGGACTGAACTAGTCGACTGGTTACTATAACCAGTCTATCGATTGGTCAAACATATCGATTAGTTTTTCTACAGGCTAGAATGGTTTCGTCTCTGCTTAGACCCATCGACCATTTATACCAAACCAATCGATTGGTTCTTATGAATGGTTTGCCGATGAGGCCAACTAGTTGACTAGTACCCTATTTTTTGCATTGGTCTAAGTCTAGTATGACCAGAATAGTCGGCTAGTCTAAGGACTGATTGAGTGCTCCAACTGGAAGTCACTTGTTTTGTTATGATTTGTTGTGGTTCTTTTGGGCTTTTTTTTTTATTCTTCCATGTATTTAGAACCTTTTAATTATGATTTCAACCATGATAGACCTAAGATAATATGAACCAATATGATGGTATTTTTGACTTGATTTTGGTTTTTTTTTTTGTTATCCTTAAACACCCTATTAGTATAAGGTGTTTTGTATTATCCTTAAACACCCAATTGGTATGATGGGTTTGGTGTTATCTCTAAACACCCAATTTAGTGGCTTAATGCCTTGTGTGAGTTTGGTGTCAACACGTAAAACACCTAATTGGTTTGATATGTGGAATTTTGATCAAGGAATCTCAAAGGTTTTTTCGGTATGCATATTTAGAGTTTTGTTATATTTTATGCCCCTAGCCTAGGCGACCACGTGTGGTGGATATTGAAGAGCTCTAAGAAAATTTCTTTGGCACTAGCGCTATTATGGTGAGTGAGGCAAACCCAAAATTGAGCATATGCCCCCTCACCTAGGCAACCAAGTGTAGTGGATGTTGAAGACCCTGAGAAAATCCTCTTAGCACTAGTGTGATGCGGTAGTGGGAGTTGTAATCCTACATTCGTCCCATCATTGTATATTTGCATTGTTATGATTCTATGATTATATACTTCAAGTGAGGCAGACCCAAACTTTAGTGTATACCCCCTCACCTAGGAGACCAAGTGTGGTAGATGTTGAAGATCCCTAAAAAAAGCCCCTTGGCACTAGTGTGATGTGTTGGTGGGAGTTGTAATCATACGCTAGTCTCGTCATGGATATTGGCATTATTTGTTTTACTTTTATATGGATTGTTGTGGAGAACCATGCTTGTTTGTAAATGTACATTCTCGAGTCTCGCTGAGGTACTCATATGTTATCATTGTTCTCGTATATTATCTTTCTAGTACATTGAATACCATGTTTCTATATGACCTTAATGTGCTGCATGAGCCTTACATATTTTAGGTAGTATACTTTACTAGCACTTCACCGTACTGATAATATACTTGTGTGGTCACTATGATGATCCGGATTTTGGTATAGGGAGTAGATGATGATTTATAAGGTTAAGACTCTCAATTAAAGTATACAAAGGGTGATGACGTGGGCCACTAGAAAGTCATTGCTTGGCGTTGGAGGTTTATGGCAATGCCTAAGAGTTGGGCTAACAGGTTATTTGAGACCTGCACATAAGATTCAGGACCTCCTGCTCTTGGGAATGAGCAGCACCCATAAAATGGGTGGCCAGTATACTACGTACTGAGTAAGAAAATAATATTATTGAAACAGATATACAAATGGCATGTGCTTTCACATTAGATAATAAGTGAATAACCAAATAAATGAAATATATCATAAGACAAAAAATGATCCAAATTTATTTATTAAGTATAATCTATTTTCATTCTTTTATATACATTGAGTGCAGGAACCCTACTATTCTTAAACCAGTGGAACGGTCTAAAACTCCATCTTAGGGTCAACACATCTAAGTCACGATTATTATCCGGTGGAATGGATCTGAAAACATCACCTTCTATGAGGAAACATGCTCCCAAGTCACTATTCTCCCTGGTGGAACGAGAACACACACACACACACATATATATAAATAGATCACCTTGGTCCTAACTCACGTATTCTTCCACTTTAAATCATTAGTATATTTTTCATAAATTATAATGATACATTTTCATTTTATGATGTGTAGGGGCCCCACTATTCCTAATTCGATGGAACAGACTAAAGCACCTTCTTGGGGCAAAATGCTCCCGAGCCACCATTCTCTCCAATGAAATAAAGATTAAAAACATCTTCTTGGGGTAAAATGCTTCCAAGCTACTATTCTCCCCGGTGGAATGGAAATACATATATATATATATATATATATATATATATATATATATATATATATAGACAAATAGATCACATTGGCCCTACTCAAGTGCTCTTTCACTTTAAGTGATTAGTATCCCATTTAAAATTGATTCTCACGCATAGAACACATTAAAATAGATACAAATATAGCATGGGTCTAAGTCTCTAAGTCCTTTCAAACCCTAATTACACACACTTTAGTATTCTTTCTCCCGTATTGGTTATTCCACACAAATTATATTATATCATCTCCAAATCCCATCATTATTATCATACCCAAAATGTAATATCTAATTCCTATACACATACATTAATAATCTCATCCCGATATATTATTCATAGAAATATCCTAAACCTAAATTCCACAGATTTTTCATAACACCCCCCATGAAATTTACAAGATTACCAATTCCGATAGATAACCTCATAAGATCAAACATTAACAATGTACTCAGAAATTCTTATAACCTCTAGATCTTATACACGGAATAATGGTATTATTATTATAAGATAGTTTGTCCCAAATTATCCATTAAATCATTTAAAGACCCCAAACAACAATAATACTTCCAAGAAGTCCTCATGCTATTATTATCATATTTTAATCCATCTAACACATAAAATATCAAAATTTCCTTATTATCCCATAATGACCAAATTACCCTTAAGCATAAATAATAATCTTTATTTTATAAAATCTTATACCTTCCACACATATTATTTTCAAAGTCCATAATTTATCATCATACCTCATGAGAATTCTTAAGTCCATTTATCAAAACTCATTTAACCCATATTTTATACCATAAGATATATTTCTACAAATATGATAATATCATAATAAAATAATAATGGTACCTCTTACCCATTCTTATTTTCTTTCAATAACATAATATACTTAAACTCATGTTTCATACTATAAGACATACTCCTACAAATATGACATTATCATAACCAAATCATACCATAATGGTACCTTTTACCCATTCTTACTCCCTTTTAACATAATATTCATATCATCACAAAATATCATGATCAACACATGTTACATCATATATCAACAATATCATGAAAAACACATATAACCATACAAGAAAATAATACCAAAAACCCTAAACATCATATAGTATCCTTACTAATTAGGACACCAGCCTCTAAGCACGCAAATATTAGACTTCCTCCTTTGAAGCTATTGGAATAACACCTATGAAAAATAACAAAATTCATGGTTAGGCTCAAAGAGTTAAATCAAAGGATAAATCAAGGTAAAGAGGATAAAAATAGAAATAATTATAGTTAAGGATGGCAATGGGTCTCTAACCCAACCCAGACCCGCTAGACCCACCTCATTTTAGTGGGTCTGGGTCCATATTTTTGGACCCAATGGGTCTAGGTCGGGTCTAAATCCATATATATATTAATGGGTTTGGGTATGGGTCTGGGTCCAGTAGCTCTAGACCCAGACCCCCGACCCACCAAATCTATTTAGTATAACATATATATATAAATACACACTAATATTATGCTTGTCATTATTGTAAGAACCTTATTTGAGCTCCTCATCCTTTTTTTTATTTTATTTTTGTATGTTTAGTTTATAAACAATATGTAAAATATTGTATTCTAATGTATTAAAACACCATTTGAAAAGCTAATGTAACTATTTTAATATATTTATTTTTTCACGTGGAGGATTTTTTAACAATAAATACATATTAAGTTATATAAAACATAAATCTATTTGTATTTATATAGATTATTAAAAAAATGAAATTAGTCAATTCCATTTAGGACCCGTTTACCCGCTAGACCCGGTAGATCTAGGTTTCGGTCCGAACTTTTGAGACCCAACAGGTTTGGGTTTAGGTAATCTAAACGGATCCATGTCTGGGTCTGGCTAGACCCGACCCATTGCCATCCCTAACTATAGTCAAACAGGAGCTTGAAATGTGTGGATGTATAGAGGAATGTGTAATGGAGCTATGGTAAAATTTTGGTGGTATTTGGACAAGGTTTGGGAGTGAAAATAAGGGTGCATAACCAAAAATAGGAAGTTGCAAGGATGTGCTGCAGGTGGTGCAGCCCTGGTCAAGAGAAAAGATTACGCATGGCCAAGTGGTGCAAAGTTTGCACAGCTATATGATAGGAAATTTTTGGTGTTACACGGCCATAAAAAGGCCATGCACAGACCATGCGTTCTGTAAAAATATGGCAGACGAGAGAAAGAAGAAGGAAAAATAGGCGGTGGTCAGCGGCAATATCCAGCGACGGTGTTAGGGAAGGTTGGGGTGACCTTGGTGGTCGGTCCACCGGCTAATGGACAGCGATGGAATGGGTGGTGTGCAAGCCAAAAATAGGGAAAGGAGGAGGAAGAAGAAGAAAAGATAAGGAAGAAAGGACAAGGAAGAGGGAGTGCTCGAGTAGTGTCTTGGACACAAAGATGGGTAGAGTGGAGGCAAACCAAAGAGAAGGGAAGAAGAGAGTGTGTGTGTGTGTGTGCATGTGTGTATGTATATATATATATACACACATGTGTGCATGTGTGGTGTGAATCAGGGAAGAAAGAAAAAGAATAGGGGATGCATGCGACAATGATAGTGGTGATGGTGTAGCTACAAAGTGATGATGGTTGTAGAAGATGGTGAGGAGTAGGGTAATAGCTGTAAGGTTATGGTGGTGATGGATGTATGTAGGTGTGTTGCATGCGAAGTAAAACAGCAGGAGAAAATGGAGTGTGTAGGATGTGCACATGGAGTGTGCAGGTCTACAGAGATAGAAGAAGGAGAAAGGTGATGGATGATTGATGAGGATGCATAAAGGTGACGGGTGATGGAGCAAATAGAGAGGGTGCAAGTTGCAACAATTTGAATTGTTGTAGCTTAAGGTTGACAGAAGGAGGAGCAGAAAGAAAGAAAAGAAAAGGAAAAGGAGAAGGGTTGGGAATTAGTTTAGATGATTTTGTATTAGCCATAAGTAATTAGGATTAGTGAAAATTTTAGTAGGTTTTGATTTTAGTTTATGAATTAAGATTTATCCGAGTTAAATTTTTGGGATTAAGAAATTAGGTTAAGGATAAAATAAGATTTCTTGAGATTAGAATCAAATTAGGGCGTTAATGATGTGGGATTAGGCTAAGCAAATTTGTAGAGTATTACAGCAAGACCTTTCCATTTCTTCAACATGCAGACCTCTCATTCTACTTTCCTCCCTATAGTAGGTTAAAACTAGGAAAAATATTACACTTATAATATAATATGTAGTGTTATGTATTAAGTTAGAAAATTAAAGAGGCCATTGCATGAATCAAACTAAAGGCATTTTGGTGCATATTAGAAAAGGTTCTATAGGTGTGAATTAGTATCATTGACGTGCAAGAGCAGCTAAATGAGAATCCTTTTGATGATACACTAATTATAAGAGAAAAAGAGTGTGTAGCAAGGTTAAAGTACTATGAATCATGTGAAGAAAGTTTTTATTGTCAAAAGGCTCGAGTTGGTTGGATTAAACAAGGAGATAGTAATATAAACATTTTTCACTCTCTTGTGAAAGGAAGGAGACATGGTAATCAAATTTCCTCATTAAGGGGTAAAGATGGCCTAGATTTTCACCATGCATGAGACTATTGCTACTCAATTCACCTAGTTCTATGTGTCACTTACAATAAATTCTTTCAAACCAAAGGATGATTTTAGACTTGAGGACATACTAAAAGACTGGAGCTAGATGTTCAACATCATAGAAAACTTTTTATTTTCGTTCGTTAAGATAAGCAAGCCCTCATCTTAATAAGTAGTGACAAAGCTCTAGGATCTAATGGATATAATGCCATGTTCATTAATGCTGAATAGGATATGGTGTTTAGAAGGCCACATATGAGGTTCTTATCACATGTTGCATCCCTAAATTCTTAAACATATTTGTTTTGAATTTTATTCGAAAGGTTCCAAATCCTTGTAGAGTAGAGGGTTGTCAACCGATTTCATGTTGCAACTTACTTTAAAAAATTATTTCTAGGGTTATTACCAATGGCATCAAGACTTTATGCCTCTGCCTCTGTTGGTAGGGGAGAATTAGACGGCATTTTTAAAGGGTCTAACTATTGAGGATAGCATTATTTTGGCTTCCAAGTTGGTCTGAGGATATGAAACAAAGATTTTATCTCCTCAATGCATGATTAAGATGGACATGAGTAAATCATATAATATAATAAGTTGGTTTTCATGCAATCCATTCTTATAAACTTGAATTTTCCTCACCATTTTGTTAATCTTGTAATGAGTTGTATTACCACTTCGCAATACTCTATCTCTTTTAATAGGACACTTCTATGACTTTTGAATCCAATAGGGGTTTTAAATAAGGATACCCTTTGTCTCCTTATCTCTTTGTGTTGGCTATGGAGTATTTGCATAGATTTCTTGGTGAATTGTAGAGTAATTTGTTCTTTAAGCTTCACCCTAACTGTAAGAACGTAAATCTAAGTATATTGATGTTCATAGATGAATTACTTTTCTTTAGCTCTAGAAATTTTTCTCCCATGGATGCTATGTGTCAAAAGTTCATAAAAATTTCAGTAGTATCTATACTAACCTTGAATACCTCAACAATTATTCCTTTTTACAATGTATTGGTACCTATTTGTGTGCAAGAAGAGATTGGAAAGAAATATCATTTTTCAGTAGGTGGCTTACCAACACAGTATCTTGGCATCCCATTATGCTATAAAAGACTCAAAGGTAATGATTACCTTGCGCTTATAGAGAAGTTTACAACAAATAAAAGGGGATGAAACACACAAATCCTAAGATAGACAGGTGTAATACAACTTATTAGATTGGTCCTCTATAGGATCCAGTCTTACTGGAGCTTGATGATATTTTTTTCCAAAAGGAAATATTCATGATATAGGGGCCCTTTGCTAGTAATTTTTATGAAAAAAAAAAATTAGAAATCTAGAAAGGCCCATTTAGCATTGGATATAGTTAGATTACCTGAAGAGGAAGGTGGATTAGGCATGATCCAAATTCATTCATGGATTGTTGCAGCATAAGGTTGGTTGCTTTGGGGGATATATACTAAGAAGGATATACTTTAGGTTTGTTGGGTGCGTGCCTCTTATTTAAAAGGGAGAAATATATGGAAGTAGAAATTTCAACCTCGGATTCTTTGTTGATGAGAAGGTTGTAGCATATTTGTATTACTCTCCATGATTCCCTTACAGGCCCATAGGTAGAATCCAAGTTTGTGAAGAGAGAGAGAGACCAAATTGCTTAAGTCTATGATTTTTTACGACATAAAGCCTCAAGCATAAATTGTTCTAACATTGTGTGAATAAGCTATTAGCTTCTTGTCACCAATTGACATTATAGCTCATGATACATGAAATATTGGAAACCAAAGATAGATTGCACAATTTTGGTTATGATCTTAATCCACATTGTGTTATATGCAACTAAGAAGATGAGAATTATCACCACCTCTTCCTTTCTTATGCATTTTCAAGATGTATTTAGATGTCGATGATGATAGGTTTCATAGTCTGACAAGTGCCCTCAACATGACAACGAGATGTGCATTGTTTATCCAAGGGGGGGTCAAGGCCCAAGTCTATGTAAAGATGTTTTAAGAGCTTCTTATACCGCATATGTGTATCACATTTGGCATGAGAGAAACTGAAGGATTTTTTCAGAATAAAAGGTATGTATAAAGGATAATCATAAAAGATATTGTGAGGGATGTTGTAACACCCCCAAATGTTGAACCAGAACTGGGGAGTGTTAATGCTACATCAACTATGAGAGGGGTACGATCATCACTTAATCTATGCCTAGTGCAAGGTAAAATGGAACAACCATGAAAGATTGCATGCCCAACTAATAATACAATAATTCTATGATACAATGGTGAGAATAGTAATATAGATAAAAGAGAGAGTTTACAAAATCCGACTATAGGGGTCAAAGCCAAGAGTTTAAACAATGGAAAAGAACCAAAAACATCCCAAAACAATGGGCAAAAGTATATCTAACTAGTTAATCTAACTCTTAACTAAATGGGAAAGTAACTCTTAAACTCCAATAAATGACAAGCTACTAGCCCACGGTATCATCCTCAACATACTCTAGCTAAGAATCATATCCATGCAAGACTTCTCTACTCAACTGACCATAATCTGAATCATCACAGTGCCTACAAAAATGTAGTATCACTACGATGAAATACAGGTAAAACAGACCCCCCCCCAAAACATGGTTAGGGCTTATGCTGCGCATTAAAGTCACATAGTAGTATAGTGATAATCACACTAATATAACATAACACTCAAACTCGTGATAATAATATAACAAGAAATGCTTGCATAAAGGTCATGGAAGAATAATAATACGGTAAATGCATTAAAACCACCTAATGTAAACAATATTATAAATCTTGGTTTACTAACCACATTATTTTTAATTATTAAGATAATATATTCAACCACACCCAACTCTCTACCATGAACAAAATTCATGGCATCATACACACACAATGGGATACCACACCCACCACATGAATCAAGATACATTAGATGGGATTTTCTCTAGGGATACCATACCTACCATACATCGAGTACACCTGTCATGAGGGATAACACACCATGGAATACCACACCCATCACATGTGGTCAAAGAACATCAAGGGAGCTTATACTAGGATACCTTACCCATCACACCTTGAATACCTCCACGGCAAGGGCTAAAAAGTTGAGATATCACACCCGCTTAAGTAATGAACAATACGAAGTGCCAGGAAACTTGTACTGGGATATTCACTTACTCGTACTAAACATCGATGCCATGCGAACTTGTCCCGATATAATCTTATACCTAAAAGATATGTGCTTACCCCCTACTGACCACAACTTGATAGATAAGAAAATAGGTACTAAGTAAAAATATAAAACATAGGAACCAGTTGACTAGTTCATCAAACTAATCGACTAATCTTGCAACCAACTGAACAAAATCCCCAAATCAAGCAACTGTTTACACAACCAATTAATTAATTCATTGGATCAATCTACTGATCAGGGTAAAAACACCCAGACCTATGATCTAGATACCAAAATTTCACCCAACTTTACCATATTGATCATAGCATATTTCTATATCATAAAACACATAAAAATACATGTTGCACATATAGAATTATATAGATACATGGTAATATTGGCATTTAATGAAATCATGCTCAAAACTATCAAAATCATGCATAATATTAGGGAACCCAAAGCATGCTTAAATTTCAAAGAATAAAAACTTTCAAGTAATTATTCTAGCACAAAATACTTCTAACTTGATGGTTGTCTACCAAGACCTCGATTCCTAAGAGAATCAATAATCAAAACCATTAAAACTCCTTTTCAAAAATTAAAAAAAGAAATCAAAAAAAAGAAGGAGAATAAAAATGACATAACACAACCTTTTCTTAGAATTGAAATATTAAACCAAAAATCGAGGTCTTCAATCTCAAAACTTTAATTCTTCCTTGTTTAAGAAAAACAAGAGAGAGTTAAAGCTAAGATTAGGAGAAGAAATAATAGACAATAATTTCTACTAAAGGATGATAAAACTAGAGGCAAACCTCTATTTTCTCAATAAAGAAGAAAAGTAAGGAAAAGTGGAGAAAGACTAACACTTGATAAATTTTCACAAAGAAAAAGAGAGAGAATTAGCAATGGCATATGATAGGGAGTGAATGAATCAGGAATGGAGTGAATAGGAGGGAAGTGTTGGTTGGCATACATAAGTGGGAAAGAGGAAAGTCTACTTAGGTTGAGCGTGGTCAACCGAAAGTGTAAGAAGATCACAAGTTGAGGTAAGGGAGGTAAGGTGTGGCCAGGAAGAGAAATGGAAGAGGTTTGGTAGGTCAGGGGAGTGGTTTAGAAAGTCAAACAGTGGATATGGCTTCCAAAAGAGAGGCAAGTGAGAGAGAAGAGAAAATGTGAGATATGCTTCAAAAAGTACATTTTGAAAAATTTTAACTAAATAAAATCAGAGTGGTCTAAATAATGTAAAAAAGATTTCAAAGTATCAAAATATGCTTATTAGCACAAAGAGATTCTAACTAGATGTTTTCATAAATATTAGAAGAAGACTCTAACCAAAATTAAAAAAGGATATGAAATTATGGACAACTAGTTGAACGGATTGAGCAAACCAGTTGACTGGTTTATTGAAAAATAAAAATTTTAGTCCTTGAGCATACCGATCGATCGGTTAGGCAAACTAGTTGATTGGTATGCCTAAAATTCACAACTTTATTAAAATTTCAAGCCTTTTCTAAAACTAAAGCTCATTTATTTTATATCCACATAATTTTAAATGTAATTTGAAGGATTTTAGAATGGGGTATTATAGATGAAGCATCAAAAGTTGAGACATTATCATCCTTCAAGTCTTACTCTAAATTGGTTTCTTATATCAATTTGTTAGTTTAGTTCATTTCGTATATGTGAAAAATGAGGTTGTATTTTTCTTGCATATTTGGTAGTAATAAAATTAACATTACATTACCAAAAAAATAAAAATAAAAAAAAATCATACCATACTCTCATGCGAAATTCATCAAAATCATGTTAAGACCAATATGGCTAATACATGCTCATATTTCCAATATATATATATCAAATCATGCCAACATTCTTGAGATTAAAGAATCAATATCACATATACTTAATATGGAACACACTAAAACATAATGACCATAATCAACAACACAAAACTTAATCATATTAAAGATAATAACGAATTAGTTTCTAGTAAATATCTTCTAGCAAAAAACAACTATTCCTAACTTGAAGGCTTCCTAAGGACTCTTGATTATCATAGGAATATCAAGAATCCAAAAGTAACTAGAAATACGTTAATTTTTTTATAAAAGAAAAAAAAAAGAAAGAAAAACCAAAATAGAAGAAAGAAATATCTTCTTGTAAAAAAGAACATCTCAGCAATGGAGGAGAAAGGAAGGGTAAGGCCTTGATTAACAAGAAGAAAAGAAAAGGCAAGAGAAGAAGGCATCAACACTTGATAAAAGTCTATTCCAAATGAAAATAGAGGAAATAAGAGAGTTACGGTGGTATGAGGGCGTTTGTTTGTCTATCAAGTATAGAAAAATGCTTCTGTTATCTTTCCCTTCTTTTTCTTACTATTTTTAAAAGAAAATATGATAAAATCCTTTTAGTCTAGAATATGGGGCATTTTAGTTAGTTTAGATTATATAAGAAGAGAAATACTCATTTGAATAGAGATAAAGGTAAAATGGTTATTTTATAAATAGTTTTTAAAATGTTTAGAAAGGTTTGACGGAAAATTTAGATGGAGCATTATGTGGTGTTGTATAATATGCAACCCTTAAAACTTAAAATTACTAGATAACTTATTAGAAACTCAATATTGTTTCTTATATTTCGTATAAATTTCAAAATTATTTGATGTATTAATTTTTTTTTCTCCTAAATTTTATAACACAAAGCATCGCACTTTATCTTATTTTGCAAGACCATTACTTTTCATTTTAGTCTATTTTAATCAAAGATTACACGTATAAATTCATTGTAACTGACAATTAAAATAAAATCACTAATTGTATGCAGATAAGGCTCGGCGTCCTTTTATTGTCTCACTGCCCCTACGAGGCTCCCGTGCCTTTCCTCCTCTTTAAAAAATGGGTGAATGCATCACACGCCATGACGTGAATGCATCATCTAGGACACGAAGTATACCTTCTTTCTTTTCTTTTCTTTTTTTGCAACACCAACCACTATATATTTTGTGTGATTGATTACCTAATTATACCACCTTGAAAAATAATTCTAAAATTTTTAACCGGTGTCCGTAGACAAATCGAAATCTGTATGGACCCATGACCTATTGGACTTAAAAGTCTCGGATAAGCAACTCGTAATTAACACACACCGGGTCTTAAATTTTAACACGTAACATGGCAACGTAATTCAACAGAAGCTTTAGGACCGGAGACCAAAATGCTTCGCTAGTCGGGCATATTAAGCCCCGATTCACTAACCTCGCCCATAAAACAGCACTATCTAGGACGAGGCAGGCAGGCAGGCATGATTTCCATAAAGTTTGACGCTGCCCAATCACGACGTTACGAGAGGGCCGGAACGAATGTCGAGAAGAACAAGCCCGGACGAGGATAAGATTTCATTACCAACCGCGTAGCAGTATAAAATATTAATCTTTATCCCAAATCCCAAGTGCTCTGGGTTGGTGGTGCGGCGGTGGATCGAAGCAGTGGGGGTGTGCGTGCCATGTGCTGGCGGACCTATAGGCTGTTAGCCTGTTAGGAAGGAGGAGAGTACGGGTATATGGAGTCATGGACTATGGAGTGGTGGGCAGTACGACGAGTAGTATAATTTTCCACCTTTTGACTTTTAGGCCGGAGCGAGAGATTCGGACGCACAATATTAGTTGTGAACAAAAACATTTGTGGTGGTGGTGGTGGTGGTGGTATGCGAAGTAGCGTAGGGACTATCGTGTCTTGTTTATTTCATTAACTAACTTAGGATCTGTCTTTCTCTGCAGAACAGTCAACATGTCGAAATCTCCGTGTTGCGCTGTGTCGTGATTCTCCTACTCTCCCTGTCGTCCACGTCAAAAACTGGAGACGCGTTCGGAGCATGTGGTACTCCCATGTCCGTGTGCGTACTGTCTCCTTACCTATAACTAGACCGGCAGATAAGCCGTAGAGACTCAAAAAATATTCGGATCGGAATTCATTTAATGAAAAATAAGTGTTAGGTTACAGAAATCCAATCAGACTTTTGATTAATTGAACCGAACTTACGGACTTAGACCATTTTAATAAATCGGGACAAATTATTTTAATAACGAAATCAGTTTATTTAATAAATAAAACACAAATTTAATTTATTTAACTAAATAAATGATTCAAATTAATTTTTTAAAAATCAGTTTCGGAATAAAAAAGATTATATTTTATTTATTACCCTAACTTAAAAAGATGCTACAATTAATTGTTGAATATCCGAAGTTTTTCTTAAAGAACCGAACGTCGGTGCATAGGCATTAAATAAAAATGATGACCTAAAATTTTACTAAAGACCAGCCATCTTAATTCATCGATCCGATCTATCCTATCACGTACTTAATTTTCATGTACTAAAGATGAGGGAGGCAGGCCAAATACATTCACTGTTTAACTTTATTCCCAGCTTGGTCTCGTTCATACTGGTTTAAGGGGAATATGCGTTGTTCAACATGCAGATTCTATCTACATTTGGAGGGCAGCGAGTTTGGCGCGTTGTGTTGTCCCCCGATTTTACTGAATTAGCTGCTCTTGATAATCTCTGATACTTCCACACCCAAACATATGATTTTTCGATCAGGTCAAATTTAGAGATTGATGTATGAAGTGCGAGTGTGTGACCTCACTCACAAGTCTTGCCAAATATTTTTTACACCTTTTATATTAAAAAATAAATCATTATACTACTAAATTTCTATCTTAAAAATATCAAAACATACATAAAATATTACCTCCACTATTTTTGTAAATATATATATTCTATGTATTAAAATATTTGTAAAATTAAATTTTTTTTTTTAAATTAGAGAACTTTTAGAATGTTGAATTACCCAACACCTTCCATTTATTTTAAACAAATAAATAAATCTTATCATATCAATCACCCATTTCCTGTGATTATGGGAGTCCCGTTCATCCACTTGATACCTAAACTCGTGAGATGTACACAGTCCTTCCACTCAAAAATTAAAAACCTTGTACTGGCGACCAATCATGACTACGCACGCCGATAGGCAATAGCATATATATACAGGCGTCCAAAGCACTGACGCCACATCTATACATGCCAATACAGCAACAAACCTAAGGCAACCCTGTTGCTTTCGGATATGAGAAACGAATGACCACATCCAACATGTGACGTAATTAATAAAGTAAAGCAAAATATGGACGCAAAACGGGAACACCCCAAGAGCAGACGCATTTGCTAAATTGCAACATGCATGTCATGTGTCGATTATTTCATGATAGCTGAGAATATACACCAACTCCCATGAATGTGTTTCCTCCACTATCTACATGATCTATTTGGAGCTCAGCCTCCATCCACAAAAACAGTCCTTCCACTCATGCCTTCCATATTACTATGACAGAAAAAAAAATAAAGAAACAAAGAAAAGAAAGCTAATAATAAGTCAGCCCTGAAACATAGATGTACCCTTCAAGAAAAGCTAGGTTCCTCCCTCCAAAAGTCAAGTACGAGAAGCTAACTCCCAAAACTCTCAACCCAACCAACACAAGAAAACCATAGAGGCCAATACAGCTATCTCTATTCTTTTTTCTTCTTCAAGGAGCTCTTATACCACTTTCAGTCGTTTTTTGTGTTTTTTTAATCCTCCAGCCTCCCCCCTCCCCCTTCCCCCTTCCCCCTTCTTTTTTTCTTTCTGGCTTCCAGCAAGCTCCAAGCCCATCTACTGTCGCCTTCACGCTTGATCGAAGTTCTGGGGCAAGAAAATGCAACTTCAACGTGCAAGTTCCAATTGTGTTTCTGCTATATATTCACCAACGCCGAATCCCGTTGAAGTAATTGAAGTCATGATGCTGAACCCTCAGCTGCTTTAGCCAAGAATCAGCCACGCTCAAAAGGGAGATGACCCTCTCTTGGTCCCGTCCGCCATTACCTGAGACCCACAAGTTCCCTTGCATCTTGTAAGTGGCGAGACCAAATGATGGGAGCGGGATACCCTCCCCGTCTTTTCTCTTCCATTTAGCCCCGCCCTCAATGTCATCTTCATGGTCCATATCTAACAAAGAAAAAGACGCAAGCAATCAATATAATATAGTACTACCGACGGTGGTGTCGCTCCCTTCATATCTGTGCAAGCAAGCGGGCATAAATATACCACACTTCTGCCATCGTGCAATATAACTGTCTAAAAAAACAAGATATTTGCGGATGAAAATGAAAGAGGGTATGCACGAATTAAATGGAAACTATCAAATATGGGGATATTTATGTCTACATAGACGAATTGGTGCTAACCTTGAAAAGAAGATGAAAGAGTGTGATAATTGAGGAAACATGTTTGCAAATCCTTTATGGTCCTTCCCATGGGAATGTGATATATTGGGTACCTTAACAAAACATTTTACACCAATGAGATCCCTATCCATACGCAGCACTACTAGCAGCTAGGTAGAAAGTTAACTGAGGTTCAATCATTTTCCACACAAAACCAAACAAGAGAGAAAGAGTGACGCATATACCAAGAAACCGCCATCCAACTGGCTGGAGAAAGATCAACACTCCTCAAAGACTTCAATCCAGGATATCTCCGAGCCATCGTGTTGATCTGAAACAAAAACCAGGAAAACAAGGTGTTACTAGAAAATTGTTCACGACATTTTCTATATTTGTTCACTGGTAATCGTCATATGAACCAAGAAGAAATAAAAATCTGAACGTAACATCTATAAAAAAAATAACTACGTCATTTCAGAATAGTTTCACCCAACCATAGAAACATATATGCTCATCAAAAGCAACAACTATTTGGGTATACATGATTCCCCAACTAGCCAACCGAGAGAAGGTGAAGGGAAAAAGCAACCTTTTGTAGGAGGATATAGTTCATCCTTATTTCCATTTCAAGATCTAATGAAAACACCTTTACAAGAATCCAAATCATTCTTGCCAACTAGTCAAATATCTATCGCCGTGGTCCTCAAAGTTAGGATGCCATTTGATAATGCTATGCAGCTAATCACCCACTTATTAGACTATATCATCGTCATCTAGTTAAAAAGCACGCAAGCAAATGCATCTAGAATGGCTTCTCTATCATGCATGTTTGTGGTTGTGGTTCGTAGTGGACTCTATATTCTGTTGTGCTTATCCCATGATGCAGACTGATTACAAGCTTTGCGGGACCCTCTATCAATTGAAAAGGGTCATCTTTTTTTGCCCCCAAATAGAATGAATTTGAAAGTGATAAGATATCATATTAATGGCAACATGAACAGTAGAGCTAGAGAGTTCATTCTAACTCAATAGTGACACATTTGCAATATTACCGATTTGATCAAAAAGCAACATTTCCAACATTCTAACTACCAACTAGGAAGGCTTCAAAGATACCGACAAATAAATTAGTATGATGCATAATCTCATTTTTTTGCCTGGGGGCGGGGGGTTAGGCTAAAAGAAATAAAAGGAAACAAGAGCTACTGATGGTCAAGGAAAACAGTCGGGGAATAACTGAACAGATGAGATGGAGGAATTTACCTTCTCCACAAGTGGAACCCTGGTATAAGGAGTAGATCTCTCAAAGTACTGACAATAAAGGTAACCCAATCTATCATTAAGCTGCACATATTGGGTCTCTTGTTCAGAACCTCCATCCTCAGAAGAAACTCCATCACATCTAAGTGATAGCTTTTCGCTCTCGCTCTCATCACTGCAAGACTCAGTACAAGAAGAATCCCTTGTCTCACCATATCTGGACTCGTTATCTTCCCTAAAAACCAGAACCGCAAAATTTTACATACTCAGAAGCTTTCTCACTACATTCACATAATAGTATAACAATAAACAAAAGATTTTCCATACAGCTACCGTACAGAACCTACTTTCCACAGATTCAGGCTTCAACTCAATACCAATGATGAAACAAAAAATTATAATAAATAAATAAATCAATCAAGGAGAATCCAATCGTAAAAATAAACAAGGGGGAAAACGTCAACCTCAGAAAATATAGAAAAAGGAATGAAGTCGGTCAGCTAAAGCATATAATTTAATAGTACTAATAAAAATACCTCCAGTCAATTGTGGGGTATTGCTGTGGAATTGGTATGTTATTATAGTATATCTTCAACTAATCCAGGATGATCAAATCCAAATAAGCTTACATTTAATATTAACGCACGAAATCATCTCTAGATTATTCAGCTTCTTCACAGATTTTAATACGACATATGTATATATGGGTGTGTGTATCTAGACAAATAAACAGCACAAGTACAAGTGGTATAAACAGAAAACTCATGCTGAAGCAGGAGATAAAATGTGTTACAAATTGTAGCGTTAGATTAATCAAGAAGGTAACAAGGTAGGAGACTAGTAGTAGTACCTGAAACAAGGAGGAGAAGGAGTGCTGGTGAAGATCTGGAGAGCAGAGAGATAAGGGACATAGTATTGAACAAGGGTTTCGCCAGTAGAATGATCAAGGATAGGAACACCAGCCCCATAAGCACTCCATTCATCATAACCATTCCATAGATCATTCAAGCTGAAATATTCCACATTCTCTCTCTCCCATGGATTCCACAACTTATTCAGTTTCCTTATCTCTGACTGCAGCACCAATAATCAAAATCAACAATCCAATTTTAAAGACAAAAAAAACTTTATTACCATTATTATTAGTTTGCAAGCATCAAAAAGGCAAAACATTATACATGCAATCCACCAAAATGATCAACGGGAAAAAAAATGCATATATACCTTAGGAAGAGATTGAGAAGGGACAATAGGTGTCGTGTTGACGAGAAAACAGTCAAGGTTGGAATGCATTAACCCTTTTCCCACCACCATCTTTAATGGGGAAAAATACCCTCTACTCCTCTATTTCTGACAACAGAGAAAAAATTGTCATAAACAATATGAAACAATTATTGAGATAGAAAGTGTGATTGTCAGTTTAGAGGAGACGAGAAGGAAGAGAGGAGGAGGCAGAGGAGGAAGGGAGGAACGACCCTGATTATCTCCTCTGTCTCTCAAAACCCAAAACAAAAACAACAAAAAAGGGGGGAAATCTTAGAAGATCGGGAGAAATGGAGAAAGGAAGAGGAGAGAGAGAGAAAGAAGGGGTGAAAAAAGAGATTAATTTCCTGGTAAGGTCTAGAGAGAAAGAGAGGAAAGGGGGAAATTGAGTGGACTAGCAATCCTAATATATATACCTCTACAACTAATAGGTTATTTTTGGTATGAAATTCAACAAAATAAATAGTTGCCTCCGCCAATGCCGATCGTCACCGCCACCGCCAAATCAAACAGACATTAATACAGCCGAAAAATCCTAGATTTCTTCACTAAATTTTCGGAGAAAACTTTTTTTTTTTTTTTTAATCATCAAGGAAAGATTTCATATACATATATTTAATAAATTAAACCCTCCGCCGCAACCGATTGGAGACAATGAGAGGAGGAGGAGGAGGAGCTGCAAATGCAAGCATTGAAATCGAAACCTTTAATCCAACTCAAAGCAGGCCAATACTGTAACCGAAATTCCCTGCTCAACTCTGCACCGCTGTTTGCCAGACAAACCTCGCGATGGATTGAAGTAATAATGGAATCAATTAACTCAACCCCACCCCACCCCACCCCAATAAATAAATAAATAAGAACAAAATAAATAATGTCGAAAAAGAGGAAATGAACAGGCTCTGCTGCTGCCCCTTGCTTTCCGTTCAGTTGTAGAATATGAAGGGTTTTCATTTACAGGGAAAATCAGAAGATGATCGAAGAAAAAAAGCGTGAAATCGACGCAAATTTAAAACAGTATCACAATTATGGCGGAAAAGAGTTATAGGGGAGGGGAATGGGGATTGATTCACAACAGAAACCAACGATTATCTAAACCCCCCCCCCTTATTTTCTCTCTCAATCACCGGAACTCAAGACAGACAAGAATGAAGAATCAAAGATCAGAACACCGTTTTTCCCCTTCACTCCAATGAAGAGAAAGGAAGGAGGCGGATAATCGAAGTAGTACCGAGATATTCCGAGTGATCGACTTCTTTCTTTGTTTCTCTTCACTTATTCTGTCTGCAGACAACCAAAAGTTTCTTGCTCGCTTTCAAGATTTTAAAGGGCGGAGGCAGAGAGAGAGAGAGAGAGGATTAAGTAACAGATGAGTATGGCAATTAAGACAAGAAGGGGAGGGTACCAAATTTCTCATTTATTGTACACATCCATCCGTCCCTGTCATTTTCCCCCAAAATTCGCATTTCTTCTTTTCATTTTTATATTTTATTGAACGGAAATTGAAAATCTAAAGTCCTGTGAGATTGCTGTGGGGGCACGAATGCGGGGAGTGGACCGACTGGGTCTATAATCCAAAATACTAGAGAATTCGGTAAACCTTCTAGGAAAGAGTGCAAAATTACTTGTTTTCCCGTTAAAATGAATAATATTATGCCTTCTTGTCATTTTTCAATTTTTTTCCTCCCCTCTATTTCTGAGTTCGTAATCGTAGAACGTCCGCCGTACTAATATCGTTGACAGCAAGAATACCATTTGTGGCGTCCTCTCGTTCGGCGGTATCAGACAGGAAATTTTTTAATATATACGTAAAGAATAAAATTTAATCATTAGTATTTTTTAATATATATTAATAAAAAATATAAAAATTAATATTATAAGAAATTTTTAATACAAATATAAAAATTACATTTTATATCATAATACATTATATATTTATAAAAAAAAGGTTCAAATATGTATTTTTTAAATGCAAATAAAATGATTGTTAAAAACTTCTATTTTCGGCTAATAAAAAATATCAAATATGTATCTTTTAAATATGAAAATTATGTACTATATTTATAAATATATATATGTATATATATATGCATTTTCTCTTTCATTTGTATAATATTAAATATGTGTATTTTATATTTGAAAATTACGTATTATAGTAATTAATAATGTGTATTATAATTATGGAAAAGGTGTATTCTCTCTTTTACTTCTATAATATAATGAATGTGTATTATAGTAATGAAAAATATCTAATTTGGAGCAGTAGAAGAAGAGGTGCATTATAGTAGAAAAGAATGTGCATTATTATATTTGAGAATGTTTATTGTACTAAAGCATAATCTTTATTGTCGTGACCGAAGATATATATTTGATTTCTGCTACATGTCTACCGACGTGCTTTATCGCACTATAAGATGTGCGATATATATTGTCATTTTAGAAGATGGATATTTGTATCTTAGCATATACATATTTATATATTTTATGATGTGTAATTATATTATATAAGTTGTGTATTTATAATATAGAATATATGTATTAAACTATTTATAAATTATAAAATATGTATTTATTTTCTTAAAATATATTCTCTTCGCATTTAAAAAGAAATCATTCTATCATTAAATTTTTGTATAATAAAAAAGTCAAAATTTATTTTTTTATTTTTACCCTTATTTTTTATTAATTATATATGTATTAAATGCTTTGTTACTTTTCAATTTATGATGTTATTATAATTTTGAGATTACTTTTATTTATTTTTATAAAAAGTGTACAAAATGACAAATTAATTTTCCTTTTTATATGGATGGAGTAAAAGTTAATTATGGAAGACGTGTATTTATATTTTCAAAGATGTTTATAAACATCCTAGATCATGAAATATGTGTATTTATATTATATCATGGAATATATGCATTTATAGTCGAATCAAATGTGTATTTCATTTTATATTATGTGTATCGTTCACCGTCGTTTTACAAAAAAAAAAAGGTTCAATAAATTTTAACGAAATTACAAACTATAGATTTTCATTCAAACACCACTAAAATTTGTCTAACTAGCCTTTCTTGTTAAATAAGTTGAAAATTTGTTTAAATAGCCCTATAAATATACACTTCATTAACTAAGTTGCTTACTTTCATATCTTTTCATTAATTAGAAAGTAATGCATAAGAAAATTAGCATTTTTATTTGAGTTTTGGATATGAGGAATCAATAGTAATAAATTCAGATATTAATAACGGGGGTTACGAAGAGTCACTATAGATACATCATGCATATAGTAATTAATCATCATATTATTTAATGAAGTTGTTTAATGTGATATTGGTGAACTTTTTAACTTCCTGAATTTTATGATATGATAATATGCATGCTACAACCTTAAGGGCGCCCTCTATTATGGAATGAAAGGCAAACGAAAATGCTAGCTTTTAAAAATTTATAATTTCTTTAAAATTATGAGCTTAATTTCTTAACTAAATTAAATAATAGTGAATTACCTACAAATAGACATGTTAGATGGTGATATTAGATGTTAATTTTCTTTTAATTTTTAGTAAACTCAAAATGTTTTTTTAAACACTCATGGGAAAAACTTTTTGTTTTATTAATAAATAAACCATATATATTTTTACTTTATATCTGTCTTCCTAAATATTTACTACCCTTATTAACTATTATTCTAATTAATTAATATATGTATAATGCATCCAATGATATAATATTAATATTCTAACTAATTACTGAACCGTAATTCTTTATACCAAAAATTTAAATATATTGTTTAAATGAGTTATATCTATTGGATGTTAGGTATTTTTTTCTTTTTAATTTATTTAGAAAATAATCATACTAAATTTTCTATAATATTTTAATCATTTGGTGGTAAATGAGAATATCCCATAAGTTTAATGGCTAAATGTGCTCCAATTGTTTGCCATGTATTTAGGTTGATTATCATCCAACACAATTGTGTCCACTTCTTCCCTTTATCCCAACCCTCCCCCACTAGTGTACTTAGTAAAATAAAATTATTTGGTGGTAAATGATAATTAAAAATGTAACACTCTTGATTTTCACTGCTATTTTTTTAAGATAAGGTTTTGCTAAAGCAAAATACATAAATTGTGGTGTCATCACCATATCCTTTTGAGATGTTTGAAGATAACTTGAATACTTATTCGATAATTTTCTTCAAATCATCCACTAATTGTGATTGTCTTGGAGATTTGTTTAGTATGTTTGTTCCTAATATTATTCTAAGTTCTGTACTTGGATATGTTATCATTAGAAAATCTAAATACATATAACATAGTTATAAACAAAAGTAATCACAAAGTCATATATTTTGAATCATCATAACACATGGGAACCCAACAAATTTTCCCTTTTGATGATGGCAAACACTTATGTAATTTCTTGGAAATTTTGAGAGGAGTAGCAATGGGATTGAACATTCATTACAATCGGGTTTATTTAGTTTTTGCAAGTCATTATAGATATATATGCCTAACCTAAACATGAAACCACACATCTCTTCCCCCTTTTAGCATCATCGAAAAATTTAAGAAGAAGCCACATGAATTATGAATATCTATGTATTAGCAAACATCAAGTGAATAAGTAGATATTGCACAAGTAGATATAGAATAAAACAAAGAACAACCATGTTCATCACAAATTCAAATCAAAATACCAGTTGAAATTGAGCAAAAGAGATAGAGATATTTTTCGGCTACTGGTTAAGAACTACATAAAATGGGAAGTGCAAGTGAAATAGGATAGGATTAGAATTGATTAACTAGTCTGAAGGTTTATAATTGTGGTCTCCCTCAACCTTGGGGTTCGTAGGTGCCTTAAAATTGGTATCTTCCTCTAATCTAGTATCACCTTCCTCAAATTCATCATCCTCAAGGATTCTTCATTAGAAAATTCGCTAGAGGAATTGGGAATAGGATCAACCTCAACGAAAAATCACAACATGCATCCCATCACCTTAAGTTGAGCCTCCAACCATATGATATGGTGCCCCTATTTTTGAGACACCCATTGAAGTTGATTGAAATCTAAACCAACCTCCTTAATGAATAATAATACCTCAGTGTTCACTAGGCCTGATACAGTATTTGAACTTGGTCGTGTTATAGACTTACCCATAAAATAACCTTTTGTAGTTCTCATACCCTTTAGTGCAATAACAGATCTCGTCATCCCTATCATTGGAGTCACCTTTAGCCTACCCAACTCAACATCAAAATTCTCAAACACATAGGTTAGTTATCCTCTATAGGGTAAAGAGTAAGTGGGGGCTCTACATTCAGCATGTGCTTCAACATAAGACTACGTAAATTAATTTGCTTCTTCTTAGCCAAGTAGTACATGAGAAACATGTCTAATATCTAGGAATAATTCCTACCCTACCATATTGGAATCACTGACTTAATTACCACCATATTTTAAATCTTAAACAGGGCAAACTTATTCACGTATCCTAAATTCATATTCTCAACAAATTTTAAAGGGTTTATGCCTTCCCTTGATGGTCAATTACCCTTAGCAAACTTGTTGTAACCTTTTTTAGGAACACTAAGTAAATCAACGAGCTTGTTCGTAGTTTGGACAATCGATATAGTAAGAGAGTTAACACCATCTACTACAGCTAAATTAACATAGAACTCATAGATAACAGGATCATACATAGAAAAATCTTTTATAAATAGGGTCTTCTAACCCTGTGATACCAAAATTTTCTAAATTGAGGCACTTTTTATGCTATTCATCCACACCTTAGGGTAATGCCTTTTGGTCAAAACCATCATTATGGCCTTAAACTTGTTAACCAGAGGTTTGGAGTGGGAGGGTTTTACCTTTTTCAAAACTTTAGGGATTTCAACCCTTAAAGCCTTGTGCTTCTTGAGAGTAGGTTGGTGAACCAATACAGCCTTGCCCTTTCCTTTGTGCTCATTGAGCCTAAGCTAGGGTTTCTAAGAATTAGAGGCGATTTTACAACCATCTTATTATTATTTTTCATTTTCTCACAGATCTTTAGCATTAGCCCTTCCTTATACTCCCTTATAGCAGTTATTCCCTCCACAAATTTTATGTCTTCATCCTTCTCAGTGGGAACATGATCATGAATAGATTCCCTCTCTTGTCCATTAGTTGGGGTTTCCTTTGATACTTGGAATTTTTTCTTTTCCTATTCTTAGTTCACCATTTTCTTAATTTTTGTAATTTTAGTGCTAGAGGGTTTCTCTTCCTCATGCACAAGCACTAGAGTAGGGAAGCGAGTGGGATTTTCCTTTCTTTTGCATTTTCCAGCTTTAGAGACCTTCTTTGAGGCTTTCTTTGTCACAATATTTGCCTTTGTTCCTAAATCAACCTCTTTCTCCTTCTCTTTTTTAACCTATGCTACCATTTCCTTCTCTTTTAAGGTAGTAGATTCTTATTCCTTTTTAGTCTCAATGGTCTTATTATTAAAAACCTAAGTCTGATCCTTCTTAGCCATTGATTATCCTTGCTCTCTAGTTACATTGTCATCTTTCTTTTCCTCGATGACTGTTGGCACCAACTGTTCCCTCTTAGTTGAATTTTTTTTGTGGGCCTTAGAAATCAATAGATTAAATTTTAGGTGGAGGTAAAGACTAAGTTGGTGTGGCCTCCATAGCTATTACTAGCTTGATGACTAAAGGTTCAAGCTTGGAGGTGGGAGAAGAATAAGGTTTTGAAGATAGGCGGCGGTGTAGTGTGTTTTCTTGTCATAGTTGCTTATAAAGATAGAGAAGAGAGAATATTTAATTTTCTAGTAAATTCCATGTAGTTGGACAAGATATTGGGAAAATGGAGGGGAGATTGAGTTATTTACCTACATAAAAACTAGGTTGTTGAAGAGGGATATTTTAGGGTAGTTTTAAAATGGATCTAGGATCATGCCCTAGAAAAATACTGAGAATAGTCGACTTATGCTCAAAAAATTAAATCACTCAATCCTCACAAGGTTGAATTTGGTTGTGTTTCACTCAAATCAACCCAAAAAACATGATTTGCCATATGCTTCATAAAAATCTCTTTCTCCGCCACTTGAAATACAACATGCATGACATAAATCAAAAAAGTATTATTAGGTTATAATGGGGCTAGGTTAAAAGGTGTGGAAAAGTATTTGGGATGTGGTGTTAACTTATCTTCAAGCCTAGTGGAGTAATTCATATTTATTTTAGCACTCACTAATTTTTACCACATAATCTCTATAATCCAATTGTTTTCCACGATAAAAACTTTTAACCCCCCCCCCTTTTGTCTCCCTTTATTATCAACCTTTAATTAATTTACCACACATTCTCCCTTAGTATTTGAACTTTCCTTTTTTCAAATTCTCCTTTTTTTGTTTATTTATTTTGCAACACCTTCTTTTCTTTCTTTCTATTTTCAACACCTCACATAGCCAACCACAATATATTTTGCTTCATCCATTATTTTATACATCCACCACAATTTCAATGAATTACTACTCCTTAAATAAGGTAGGGATCCCATTAGGGATAATGTTTCACTTATGAATGCATAATGAAAATATTGGTTTAATAGATTCAACGTAGTTAGCAACTAGATAATATGTCATTGGTAGGATACATTTAGCTTGTGACACTTAATAATATATGAAAGAAGTTGCCTTTATCCATTTTATAAACATGACATGAGTTTGTGTAGCCCCAACTAGAATTAGATCAAGTTATAGAAATGCAATGATTATTGAAGACTTAGCCTATGAAATAGTTACTATGCTGAAAAGCTCACATGTAAAATGATTAGACATGATGTTACCACAAGAACCCTAAGGAATGAACCAATTAAAAATAGAAATCAAGATGTTGACACAACTAGTGACCCTATAAAATTATAATGGGAAAAAAAATTGGAATGAAGGCTGGTAACAAGTCAGCATGGTGCCAACTTTCACATATTTTAGCAGATTTTCACATCCAAATATCATGAAAGTTGGATGTTGAAACATTAGAGGACTCGATGATCCCCAAAAACACAAAGTATTTAAGGAATAGTGTCTAGCTAATAATTTGGCCTAGTTGGATTAGTGAAAACTGTGTTTAAATTTGAAAATCAGATCAAAATTATTAGAGGGATTATGCCCCAATGGTACTGATTACACAATTATAACTATCATAATAATAGGTGCACGTGGATAGGATGGGATTCCACATAGTGGACTAGTAATGTGTTGGCCACACATCCTCAACGTATTTACTATAAAGTTAATTCATGCTACAGGAACATTTAGTTTTGTATTAGTTTTATCTATGCTTATAAAACTAGTAAAGCAAAAAGAGATCTCTAGACTTGGATACGAACACATTGCCTTACAAATGACCCACGGTTGGTACTATGGGACTTTACTATTATCTAAAATATAGTTGAGAATAATCAAGGGATTATTCATGCTCAAGAAATTGAGGAGTTAAATATTTGCCCAACATCCACTCAATTGACTAACCTTAGATTTACAGGGTCTTTTTCACTTGGTCCAACAAATACTTGGGTGAGGATAGACTTTGGTGTAAGCATGATCAGCTTATATGTACCATTGAGTGCATATCTCTTTTTGAAGGAGCACATGCTCACTCTCATGCACCCCTTATATTAGACATTTCTTCATCTACTATCACAATACAACAAGCAATCTACCAAAGATGAGCTCCATTTACCTTCTATGATACGTGGACTGAAGATGATACCTCCCTTCTTTTTGTTGCCTCCCATTGGAAAATTGTTCCATATGGAAACCAAATACAACAATTACCCATATACTTAAAAAACCTCAAAAAAAACATAAAATAACTTAACAAGACTAGGTTTGGTAGTATAAGTGACAAAACTCACAAAGATAAAAAGGACCTAGAAAATCTACAAAGTATTATGCAACTACATCCCACAAATCAATACCTTCATTACCAAGAGAAAGAATTGATCAAAAAATATAATCTTATTACTAAATGTGAATAAATGTTCTTTAAATAGAAATCAAGGATCCAATGGCTTGCATTAGGGGATAATAACACCAAGTTCTTCTATTCCATTCTTAAGGGAAGATGAAAAGACAAATTCTCTCGATATGTGATGATTAAGGATAAAACCATACTAACCAACATAGTATCTTCAATGTTTTCCAATCCTTTTATACTCAATTTTTGGGCACATATACACATGATAGGCCATCAATTGATCCAATAGTAGATCAAGTTGGCCCAAAAATGACCATAACACATCAAAATTAGTTGTTATCCCCCATCACTCTCATGGAATTTAAGGAATCAGACTTTTCTTTAACACCAAGTAAGGCATCGGGCTCTAATGGATATAATGCTTACTTTGCTTAGTCATGATGGGAAATTATAGGCATGGAAATCTATGCTACCATATCTTCCTTTTTGTTACTAGTTCTATGCCAAAAATCCTTAACATTGCCACTTTCAACTTAATCCTTAAGATTCCTAATGTAGCTAATCCTGGAGAATATATGTCAATTGCATGTTGTAATACATTACATAAGATCATTGCCACTATACTCACCCACATATTACAAACTATACTTCATATCCTATTAGGGGAATCACAATCAACATTTGTAAAAGGGATAACCATTTTAAATAATATTTTGCTTGCTACTAAACTCATTAAGGGATATAACCAAAAGCATAATACCCCTCAAATAATGATTAATATTGATATGAAAAGGTCATATGATTTAGTTAATTAGAATTACCTATAAAAAAAACATTATATGCACTCTATTTTCCTCCTCACTTTGTTAAAATTATCATGGACCGTGTTTCTACTATGAGCTACTCTATCAAATTTATTGGCACATTACCCCCCCCCTTTTGCTTAATGAGGACTAAGGAAGGGAAACCTATTATCTCTCTATGTATTTGTCTTAATCATGGAATATCTTAGTGGATCTCTATCAACAGTCTAGTCACACCCCTCCTTCTCTACTCATCCTATATGCAAAAAAAAAACCTTAAAATCTTGAATTTGATGTTTGCGGATTATCTCCTATTTTGCAAAAGGAATGAAGATTATGTTAGGGTATTACCATGATTTCCACCAGTTCTCAAAAGCCATTGGTTTGGCTGTGAATTCTGTAAAAATCCATATTTAATATAGGGGTAATTATTCTGATAACTTGAAAGAAGATTTGTTTGAGGAATTTCATATCCCTAAAGGTACTCTTCCATTTAAGTACATTGGTGTTCCTCTCGATGGAAAATACTTGAAAAAACAACAATACATGCCATTAATTGAAAATTTTACTTCCAAAATCCAATCATGGTAGGCACATCTCCTTAGCTATGCAGATTAACTTTAGCTAGTGCAATCGATGTTATGTATTTGCAAACATATTAGAATATAGTGTTCCTTATCCCTCCCCACATCCTATCTGATATCTATGCTATTTGTGGGAAATTATTATGGTTGGATACAAATGAAACTTCTAAGAAAACGCTTGTTGCTTAGGATTATATATGTTAACCAAAAATAAAAGGGTGTTAGACCTAATAAACTTGTTGCGGTGGAATAGAGTAGCAATATGCAAGTATACATGGAATTAAGCTTCAAAGAAAGCCCTTTTGTGGATAAAATGGGTTTATACCTACTTCATTAAAGGAATGGATATATGGAAGATACCTATCAAGACCTCAATGTCTTGGATTCTTAAACAAAATGTTAAACATGAGAGCAATTTCCTTGTAAAGCTCCAAGCACAGCCTCTGGCTCATCTGATTCTGCATGGAAAATTTTCTATCATTTATATTTATGATAGTAATAAACCAAGGAGTGCCAAGATACCCTAGTGTCCAATGGTTTGGTCTAAGCTATCCTTGAGAAGACATTCATTTATTTGTTGGCTCATCATGATGGAATAAATGTATACTAAGGATAGATTATCTTCTTGTGGGATGCAAGATGATTCTAAATGTGTTCTTTTCTTATGAATTAGATGAGACTATCCACAACCTTTTCTTTGAATGCCCTTATTCTAAAAGTGTTTGGATACCTCTTATATGTGAACTTACATGCACACAAAACCTCATTACTTGGCCATTTGTTACTCACTAGGCAATAATAGAGGGTGGAGAGGTCCAAAATTTTGAAAGTAGGTTATTTGAGCTCTAGTTGTTGCTACAATATACCATATTTTGAGAGAAATAAATATAAGGACCTTTGAAAATGAACAACATAATTCATTTTATATATAAAAGCATATTGTTTTTTATTTGGCTAGTTGGATGAACCATTTTTTTTCTTGCAAATCATTTAATCGACTCATGAGATGTATATATGTTCTAGTATATTTTTGCTAAATTTATTATGATTAGTGATTGTACTCAAACTTTCCATACTTGGAATTAAAAAAAATCAATTAGTTACAAAAAAACCATACGTAGATAGTAGTTGTCTTTACATAACAAAGATTTAGGGATTAGTTTAAGTATTTTGAGTTCATGTGATCATAAAACTTGATTATGTGTTTCATCTAAGAAGGAGATAATGATGTGAGGTAGAATTACAGATGAAACCAAGTTAATAATTTTCATATTTTGTTTTTTTTTACTCTTAGTTATTTCGTAACTTAGTAAAATTACTATTTAGTAATTTTACAACATTATTAATAGTAAGTAAGTAAATAATATCCTATTTAAGGAGTGTTTAAGCCTACATAAAATTTAGTTCGGTTATTTTTAGAAGAGCCTTCAATGAGATTAGTCTTAGGTTACCCCATCTTTGTCTTTGGATCATTGTAATCTTTGACCTATTTGATTAGAATCTTGTCTTATTATAGTGCTCTCTTCTCTAGGTTTAAAGTTGTAATTGAGGAAAATTTGTCTTCAAACTATCCCTTTATTTCAGCTGTTGAAATTTATCTCATTTAGTTGGTTTTTTTGTTTCCTTTATTCATCGTTTATCTTGTGCCCAACCCATAGTCGAGTTCATATCAATAAGTAATGATTTAAGTTTCAACAAAAAAAACCATTATTATTTCCTAATCTACCATCTCCTAGCCCATTACTATTTCTGATAACAATTAAATTGTTCAAATCTTGATACAAATATTTTAGTTAATTTGCATATCATTTATTCTAAACTTTAATTCTTCTTAATATTTTTGAACTATAGGTCTTTTATTATGAAATAGATGGAGTATTTTTATTAGTTTTACAGTTCATACCATCTAAATAGTAGGTGTGTTTTATGCATACATTTGTCTCAAACTAAGTACCAAGGAAGAAAAAGTCTTAATAGGAAGCGTAATACATATGGAGGATGGAGCAAGATATATGAAGTTAGTAAATAAAGACTTAGGCCACTTTGAACAATTAAACAACAAAGACCAACCATGGTGTAAACCTAAAACTAATGAAACCCCAACTAATCTAGAGTGTAATTCTATGAAATGGTAATATATTTATTGAGACTACCTTGAAAGGCATATGGTATTTCCATTGCATGCATTACATAAATAATCACCTTATTACCACCAGGCTAATATTATATCATCATATCAATTAATAGTGATATTCATGTGCTGTAAAATATTTGATCAAAAAAATAAGCAAAATCATATGACAAAGCCAACAACTATTTGGATTATAAAAATCAAAATATTTTTATTCATAATTCATAATATATGGTCTTTAGAAACTTTTTTCTCCTTTTATTATTAGATATATATATATTGTTATATCTGTGAAGGTGCGTTTTATGCTAGAAAACTATGAAGGTATGTTCATTTAGAGTAAAGTTATTGGTTTATGACATGGAAAAGTTGAAGATGAATGCAAGAACAAAAGTTCCATGAATCATTCCTATATTTCAAAACCATGTAGGTGATGCCATGATGAGGTTATGTAGATCATTAATAACTCGTATATCTAGCTAGTTTCATAAAATACTTCTTGTACCTTTTTGCTACAATAATATGAGAATGACTATTCGTTAGTTTTTTTCTTTAGGTTTACGTATTTTTAAAATATTTCAAATACCTTGTTATTTTCAAATTTTCAAGAAAAGTAACTTATTAATAATTTTTGTTTCGTTCAATTTATTTATTTTTACTCTGTAATATATCATATAAAAATAAAGTTTGTATATCTTACTATCATATATTGGTGAATAAGACACCTTTATATATGTTTTTGAAGTTTTTTTACACCTTCATGTATACTCAGTCGCTCAAGGGGAGTTGTAAAAATATTTGAATATGAACATATAAAGGAGAATGTTGTAAATTTCTTATTAAAGAAATGGATGTTTCATATTTCCCTCAATAGTGTTTCCATTAATCTACCTCATTATACCCCATTAGTATTGATTTGTAAACCCCTTACTTATGCATATTTAGTGATATTATATTGTAACATCCATTATCATAACACGTTATCTATAATACCCCATTTTTAGAAAACCCTAATTATAACTAATAATTATATGTATTAGTAACTAATAATTATTTTAGGATATTTGACAATAAATATATTTGTTAATATATGTAATATTATTATGGCTTATGAGTTATAAAATTTAATTAGGTTAAAATATACTAGAGAGTGTATTATATTTTTTAAACCTAGGTTGAGTCGTAACCGGTATATGTTTCATCAAATAAACCTAGTCCGATAATCTTAAATTCTACCATAAATTTTTTACCCTAAATCTTTAACTGGATTTGTACTCTAACATATCCCTGACCTATGCTAGATTTTCCCTGACCATCACCCTACCCTCCTTACCCCTACACATTACCTACGAACCGTCACCTCATCACTTTGCACCATAGCTCCCCTCTCCTCCTTGTGTTTCTCTCATGCTTTTTCTCCTTGTTTCACCACACGCAACCCACTTCTTATACACTAGCTATCTTCTTATGTGTGCCAAAAGCTCTCAACCTACAGAATTCCTACCTCACTCAAGCCGCAAAAAAATCCCTCTCTATTATCCCCGTCGTAGCTCCTTCCACCACCAATTTTATTCTACAACACTAACCCCTTCCAATCTCCTTAGCCAACCACTGGCCACCACCACTGAAGCTCCATACCCTGCACCGATATTCCATACCACAACCACCCCTCCATGTGCACCTTCTCCCTTTTCCTTTACCTTTGGAACCCCTCACCATTTCCTCCCCCCCCCCCCCACCACCGAAAAAACCTGCCATTACTACCCCATCTCCATCGGCCAAACATGTTGTTCCTTCCTTTTTCTTTTCGGCCATAACCACTAAAGCCCAACACACTTACCTTCAGCTCTTTTGGTTGAAGCTCCCCTCTTCTACCTACAACCATTTCTACAAAAACTTATCTCTCTTCTTTGAACTTTATTGCACCTCTTCTTCTCCATTTGCTGCTCCTTGCCATGTCATTTCTCCCTTCCCTTCACTGGCCTATTCTATCATGGCAACTTCCCCAATAGCGGCACATAGCACCGTTGCTCTTCCCTCCTTCTCGGCTAAACCCCACGAAGTTTCCCTCTCTTGGTACTCAACTTTCCTTGGCTTTCTTTATGCTTACTCCACTGGTTAGTAGCCTAAATTATTTTTATAATTGTGGATTATTATTGTGTAATATTATATGCTAATATATGCATGTGTTTGGATGTTAAATTCCTAGGTATTCCTTGAGAGCTTTGAAGAATACTTCTTTTCTATAAGCTTAGGTTAGGTAAATCCAATCACTCATAGAAAAGTAGAAAATTATATGCAAGCATGCTAGGAACTTTTAGACCTAGAATCATGCTAGGGTTTATGATTTTTGAGTATTTTAGCATGTATGATAAAATGATAATATGCAAAAAGGATGATATGCATGATTAACTTGTATGCATGGTAATATGTCAAATGTTTTACATCCGCATGTCTAAGAATTTTTTAGGGATTCCATTATTATCAATTTATGATTTAAATCCCATGGTATATGCCCCATAAATTCTAATGCATGGAAGTAGGGTTACGATAGTTCACATGGGCGCATATGTGCATGATTAGAGTTAGCTTATGATAAATTATATTCATATGGCCTAGGGTTAGAGATATTCTCCTACATTTACTATGGTGATAATATTTCTAATTTCATGATGTTTTATACTTTAAACATGTATGTATATGCTACATGAAAGATGTGATACATGATAGTGACATGATTAGGGTTTTCGTGGGCGTAAACCACTAAATGCATGAAATGTAGAAAAGATAGTTAATTGCCAAAATGCAAAAATTTCCTCTATGCTAAAATAATGTGAACTATTGCCTTGTTTCCTAATAATGACAAATATCTTATAATGATAATGTTTGATACGAAAAATGAGTAAAATGTGGAAACTAGGGTTTTGAAGGGTATTTTGGTAATTTTGAACTAATGTATCATTTACAAATAAATGAATTCTAGGTTAACCTTATTTTTGACTTGGATTTACATAGACCTATAACCTTAGGTTTTATCTAAATAATTGGAAATAAAAGAAAAAAATGGTTAAGTATGGAAAATGAAAATTCCTATGTTATATGTGACTTACGTGATCACCTTATAAGACATTAATACTTAGAGTGAAAGACCTCTAGTTGGGAATGATTGCTCTCTAAGGGTTACTACCTTAGAGGTGAGGTGTTAGCCCTCATTTTTGGTTCACTAGTGTGTCATAGTGCCTAAATTTAAAGCCCTACCTGACTCTATAGGTGACATACGGGCCCTATCGGGGGTATCGATATTCAAGAACTAGGTGATCGAGGTTGGGAGAATACTGAGTTGCTCTCAAGATCCAATATGACTCGGCATACCGTTGTGTCCCTAGGTTCGAGGTAAGGGTATTGTATTGCTTTCTTATGCCAATATGATTAGGTGTACTACTGTATCCCTAGGTTGATTTGTATCCCTCTCAAGTAAGGAACTAAAAATGGAAATATTTATTGTGTAATTAAAGAAATGGATTGTTAGATCAGTAGTTGCCTCGGTGCCCTACCTTGGTATTATGATGGATTGTTGGTTCAGTAGTTGCCTCGGTACCCTACCCTGGTATTGTGATGGATTATTGGTTCGGTAGCTGCCTAAGTGCCTTACCTTGGTTTATGTTGGATTTGTTGGTTTGATAGTCACCTTCATACCCTACCTTGGTATTATTTTGGATTATTGTTTCAATAGTTGCCTTAGTGCCCTAATACTATCATTGGAATGTATTTAACTTATCTAATATGACTTTACACTTTGAAATGATGAGAAGTTGATTGGTATATTTTGCTATTGAGTTGAGACTCAGACCATGATATATGTTTCTCCATGAGTATTGTTTGTACGGTTTATGCCTTGTGCTCATGTATGCTATTCAATTTTTGTGTAGTTGTGTGGAATGTGGGTATGTTACCTCCTATAAGGTATTGTGATTTACTCAGCACAAGAAAGTCGTACTAATACTACTTTTGCAGATGACTATATGAGGGCCACGAGCAGGACAAATGGAATCATTGGGAAGAGGTTCCATTTTCATAATGAGCTTTTGGGTCTAAGAGTAGGGAAAACCAGAGTCATACCTTTAGATGTTGGTTTTTGTTATAATCGATTTTCTTTTGAACTCTTATGTCCCTTTCTATAATTTGGATATACTATTGTACTATGATATTTATTAGTAACTCTATTATGTATTACCTATCTTTCTATTGATTTACTCTAGTTGAGTTTGTTTTAGCCTTAACACTTGGCGTAAGAAAGGTGAGGAGTCGGACTTATGCTAAGTGTGGCAGTAACACCCCGTAATTTAGTATTAACGCTTTCGCAAAAATAAAAATTTTTAGCTGGTAAAATGAGGGTGTTACATTATCGGTACAATTATGTTATATATAAAGAATCTATACTTCTGTGTAGATCTTGTTCATGATCTTGGGGTGTCCATAACAGAATGACCATGAAGTTGATGTAGAGTTCAATCAAAATGGAATTGCAACATTAGTTTTATTCATCCCATGTGTGCTCAACAAAAGATAGTGAATTATCTTCATCGGTTATCATTTTATATTGATATGACTATTATATGTCCTAATCTACCCTATTTATTTCTTGTGTGAGATTTTGGATTTTGGCAGCATATAAAAGGCCACATATGTGACATATCTTTTAGTTAGGAAAATTTCAAGGACATCAAACCTTGTTTAATTTGGATTGATTAAACATTTTAAGGAGAATATAGTATGGTCCTAGAATTGGCTCGGAATAAGGGAATCTTACTCTTCTCTCCCTATGAAACTGGGATTGATTGCTTTACTCGTATTCTAATTGAAATTTTTATCAATTCTAAGTGTATCAATTAGACATATGTATTTTATTTAATTATATCTATGGTGAATGGTGACCTTCCTTCCAATTGTGAGATAGATGGTAGAGGTAGATGACCGTAGAAGGCTAAAACTCTCTCATTCACAAGGCTCGAATTGGATCTAATATGATCAATTCAAATATCAAAATTGATTAGTGACCGTATTTCCCATCACCATACATAGATCTCCATCACCTAAAAATGATGGAAAACCACCTAAAGTATCAATGTATAAGAAAAATATGTAAATTTAAAAGTGATGAATTAATGGTCTCATTGCCCATCACTCTGTATTTGAAAGTGATGAATTAGCAATCTCATCACCCACCATTGCATACATTTATCATCACCTAAATTTGATTGAGAATATAACGCAAAGCTCCATTACCCAAAGTTAATGGAGGGTCACTAGAAGTGGCTAACTTTTCTTCATGTACCCGAAATATAGATAGGTGATTATACAAGTGTCAGTAGATTTATGAAGATCCTAAACAACTATATTATTTATAAGTACGTATTGTGGATACATAAGGATAACACACAATTGAGGTTGAAGCTTCAATGATATAATGGTCTTGAAGACCTTATGCACAATTCGATACTTAAGATCGAATGATCAAAAGGTAATGAATACCTTATGTACAATTTAATCAAGAGGATCAAATATTTGAATGTCTTTCAAGACTTATGCAATCGATTAAGAAGATCGAATGGTATTGAATACCTCAAGTGCATCTTAATTTAGAAGATTGGACTATTTGGTGGTCAATACACCTAAGCACTATTTTTTTTTACTTTCTATTTATACAATTATAATTCATGCAATTTAGTTTATACAATTTTAATTGTCATAATATTTAAAATATTGTTCTAATCATAAAATAATGATGATGACTTTGTGTGGAATTCTCCGGCCACTTAATTATGAAACTACGCGCCTACTGAGTCATTGGTAGTGGTTAAAATTTAGCATAATAAAGTCTTCTCCACTACCACAGTGGTTGCAGTATTTACAATAGTCTCCCCTATGTATTATAGTTTTGGTAGATAGAAGTATGTTTTGGTTGAAGCCTAAAGCTTCCTATCAGATAAGAAACTTGATGGTTGAAGCTTAAAGCTTCCCATTCAATTTTTAGTTTAATGGTTGAAATTTAAAGTTTCCCATTTGATATAAGTAATTTAATGGTAAAAGCTAAAGATTTAGTATCTTTTAGACTTGATATGATATAGAAGATCAATCTATCCAATAGGAATGTAATTGTTCATTCTATTTTAAGGATGAAATATCTTATGGGCTTTCAATCGGCAATAATCAATGTACACATATATGTGGCATGAACAAACTATTGAAGAGTTTCTTGAAGGAATGATTGGATATTAAAATTGTGCATGATATTATAGCAAATTTCCTAGAGAACTTACTATGGTTTATGAGTATTTGATAGTATTGTTACCATCAAGATCGGCTAGAAGTAAGCTCGAGATAAATGCATAAAGTGTGAATTTGGTATATGTAAAAAACCAAAAGGTAGCACTAACCAAATGTTAGTAGACCATAAAATATTATCTTTGTGGCATAAGGAATGAGATCATGTTAGTGCAGCAATGATAGGCAATATCATAAAACTTGTACGAGCGCCCACTTAGAATCTTGAAATTTTTTTAACAGGTGATCTTATATGAACGATATATTATTCTTGACAAATTTACAGTTAAGTCATTATAATGCAAGATAATGCAAAATCTCTTATATCATTGATATAATTCAAGTGGACACATATGGACCAAATAAATATACCATGGTATATAATAATACATCAATGTAAGGTCACATGTTATATTTTGCAACTTATATTATTGCATTGGCACAAAAGTGAAGAATCATCTAATTGGGATAAGTGCAATCAATTCTTCAAGTTGGAAGCATAATGACCTATTAGAGTCATTGACTATGTATTTGGTTTATAGGCATGTGTTACTAAGGTCTAGAAGTAATATGTCAATATGCATGCAAAGATCTTTAGTGCTTACCAATTGCATATCACATTATCCCTTAAACCACTTTAATTAGAATGAACCCAATACTTATCTTAAAAAATTATATGTCTTATATGTACCTGCACTCCCCCATGAATATGAAATTAAGCAATAAAGAAAGCTAGAAATGCTAGTTTCCTTAACCTTAGGTGGAGAGAAAAGGATATTAAGATTATAAAGTAAGGAAGCACTTAGAAGATATCATCCATGAGATATAGATCCAAAGAAAAATCAAAGTGCACTTGACGATGCTTAAGCCTACTAAATATAGCTTAGCTACAACTTGCGTTTATTATGGCTAAAAAATTATGAAAGCCATATATATCTACTAAAATTCCAACTTGGAGAATTTTTTTGTAGCAACTTTTAATAAGTTAATGGTAAGTATGGTACAAATATGCTAGAAGCGTATGATATGGGCCCAAAGAGATGAACTCTCAAAAGATGACTTAATTATTTTTGATTCATTATGAAGTGTCGTTGTATAAATGAATAAATAAGTTGTAATAGATATATGAAAGTCAAATGTATCCACTTAATAAGCATGGCTTATATAGACAAAAAGGTTCAATTTTTGTTCGTGTCAGACTAATTGACTAGTGGTGGGTGATTGTAAAGAAATCATTTAAAAGTCAACTTTGTGACATATATCTTTGAATAAAAGTTAAGTTTTTGTCCTTAATAGAATTATTACTGGTAAGATTTCAAATATAATCACTATCGAAGTTTGCTTTTACATACAAATAGAATCATACGTAATATAATGTATGAAGAATATATAATAAATTAAGGGGGAGAAAACTGCACTCTTTTCTTTAGTCATGGTTTTATCTCATTGAATTTTTTGATAAGATTTTTAATGAGTCAATATCTTAAGGATGTACTCTTAAGGAGGAGTATCATATATTGATACATAAGATACATTTATATATAGGGATATGTTTTTGAGATTTTGTGACACCTTCATGTATATTCGGTGGCAAAAGAGAGTAGTAAAAATAGTTGAACATAAACATTCATGAAAAGGTATTATAAATATCCTATTAAAAAAATAGATGTTTTATATTCTCCTCATTAGTGTTTTTATTAATCTATCTTATTATGTCCTATTAATATTAATTTCACTACAGTAAAAACGGTATATAGGGATGTTTAATTAGCGACGGTTTACGATACCGTCGTTTACAGGAAAAAAAATATTAACACTAGTGACGGTTTTAAACCGTCTGTAATTTTGAGCCCAAAACAAACCCGCCCGCCCAGTCGAAAATTCCAGCTGCACCCTCTCCCTCCCGTGCTTTCTTCCCTCCCCATTGTTGCCGGCTAATGTCTGATTTACGCGCGTCTTCCTCCCTTCTCCCCCTTCCCGTTTTCCTTCTTCCCTTCTCCAATTAGTAAAACGTGTGCCCTGTTTCAGCATTCCTTCTCCCATCACCGCCCTACTTCAGCCTTGCCTGTCCCGTCGCTGGCTTGCTTCCTTCTCCGATCGTCGGCTGCTCGTGTAATTGGATTACAGGTAAATTCGAAGCCCTAATTATGAGTTACAGCATTAGCTTCTCCCTAATTTTGAGTTACATCAGTTAGATATACAGACTTTGTATGTTGCTTGCACCATTATTAGTTGGTTTTGTTGCTGCTCTTAATTGCAAAGAATTCGGAAGTAAGAGATGAATATGGCCATTAATGTGGTATGATACCAGTATAAGTAATTAAAAAAAGAGGAATGCAGAACCACAATATTTATTATTTAACACTAGGATTGGGGAACCATTGGTCTCTAGCATCATCCAAAAATGATATTGACTCTGCATAATTTTCTACTGTTGAGGTATAAATCTTCTTCTCTACATTCTCAATTTGAGTAGCATTTATATATATATATATATATATATATATATATATATATATATATATATATATATATATATATATATATATATTAAGAAATTGAATTTGAAATCTATATATTGGACTAATATTCCCTAGAAATTTAATCCGCCAATTAGAATAAGCATCTAAAAATAATGAGCATATGTAATTTTTGGCTAGAATGTGAACAATCATCTACATTAGTTACTTAGTTCATATATTTCTTGAAATTCATCCTGTCAATGAATACAGTGGCCAAATTAAGAAATGTCTCAGTTTATAATTATATTATTATTGTGTTTTATAATTATATTATTCTCAAACATAGTTATGAAATTTATATGACATGCTTATGAATGTTGGATGGTATTAGTTATTCTAGAGCAAAGAATTTTTAATTTAAACAAAGAAAGTTATTATTTTTATTGATTCATTGATACATTTGAAATGTTCAAGTAAATTGGGAATATATTTTATCATGGATAAAAGTTGGATAGATTCAAACAGGACTAGTACCAATTTTCTAGCAGGATTTGATAGTTTTTTAAAGCTTGCAACTTCTAAGGCGGATATGAATGGAAAAATATGGTGCCCATGTCGAAAGTGTTTTAATAGATATCGTTATCCGGTTGATGTTGTCACCAGTCATGTTATGAAAAATAGATTTCTAAAAAATTACACCAATTGGGTTCTTCATAGAGAACCAATATGGGAACCGGCTAATGATGTGTCTACTAGTATGGATGACATTAGGCCAAACGTTGAGGATAGAGATGAAATTCCTGCACTTGTGAGAGATGCATTTGGAGTATTAGATCAAGGAATTGAAAATCATCCCATTGAATCTTCAAGTCCACTTCAACCAAGATTTGATGATTATTCCCATGATTGTGATAATTTACCTGAAAACCAACCTATGAATACTCCTAGTGATGAAGAAGTTTGCTATCATATGTTGCTAAAGCAGTGTGAGGAAGAATTATATCCTGGGTGCAATAACTATTCAAAACTATCATTCATTTTGCACTTGTGCCATTTGAAAAGCATGAACGGTTGGTCTTCGAAGTCTTTTACTATGCTGCTTGAACTGATGTCCAATGCATTTCCTATGTTGTGTCCATTTCCATCTTCTTGGTATGAAGCAAAAAAGTTGATAAATGAATTGAGTCTTAGATATGAAAAGATTGATGCATATCCAAATGATTGCATGTTATATTGGGATGATGGAAGAAATGATAGGAAAATGTTAAACAATTGTTTGGTGTGTAATACTTCATGTTGGGAGAATCCAATTGACATGGATTGCAGTGATGGGGGTGAGCAAGCTCTTAATAGAAGGAAAAAACCAAGGAAAGTTCTACGGTAATTCCCATTGATTCCAAGGCTAAAAAGAATATACATGTCATCAAATATGGCCACAGATATAAGATGGCATGATAGAGATCGTGTGAAAGATGGGAAATTAAGACATCCGACTGATGGTTTAGCATGGAAAGATATTGATGCTTGTTATCTTGATTTTGCTCTCGATCCTCACAATATTCGTCTTGGACTTTCTAGTGATGGTTTTAATCCATTTCGAACATTGAGCACCAATCATAGCACTTGGCCTGTTATTCTAGTTCCTTATAACCTCCCGCCATGGATGTGTATGAAACAATCATCATTTATTTTGTCGATGATTATACCGGGGCAAAAGGGGCTAAGTAATGACATTGATGTGTATTTGCAACCTCTCATACGTGAGTTAAGGCAGTTGTGGGAGGGTGTCAATGCATTTGATGCAGCTTCGAAGCAAAACTTCCAATTACGAACTGCTCTCATATGGACTATAAATGATTTTCCAGCTTATGCAAATTTATCAGGGTGGAGTACAAAGGGCGCACTTGCTTGCCCATGTTGTGGAAGTGCTACTTCTTCAAGATGGCTAAAATTTGGTAGAAAGTTTTGTTATATGAGGCATTGGTGATGGTTACCGGATGATCACTTATTTCGATTTCAACCTTCAAAATTTGATGGAACAATAGAGGTTGATAGGGCTCCACCTACACCTTCAGGAGTTGCTATTCGTAGGTAAATGGATGTTATCAATCATGTTCATGGCAAGTCATCAGATTGACGTACAAGATCTGCTCAATCTACTGTTAGGCATCCACCAGTCTTAGAGATTAATGAGGACATAGATGAGGAGGAGGAGGAAGTTTTTTATGATAGCCCTGTGCAACATAATTGGAAGAAAAGAAGTATTTTTTTTTATCTTCTATATTGGCAACATCACCTCATCCGTCACAATTTGGATGTAATGCACATAGAGAAAAACATATGTGATAATTTGTTAGGAAAATTTTTGGGTATTGATAGGAAATCAAAAGACAATTATGAAGCACGCATGGATCTTAAGGATATTGGGATATGACAAAATTTACATTCGATCGAACTTTCCAACAACAAGTATATTTTACCTGATACTTCTTATACCATGAATGCCACTGATAAGGTTCGTTTCTTGTCAGTTTTGCAGAAGATTAAAGTTCCTGATGGATATGCATCTAACATCTCAAGATGTGTTAGTTTGAAAGAAAAAAGGTTGTTCAACCTTAAAAGCCATGATGGTCATGTCTTAATGCAAGATTTGCTTCCAATTGCATTAAGAGCATCTATGAGTACTGAAGTAGTTGGACTTATATCAGAGTTATCTTTGTTCATCAAATCCATATGTAGCAAACAACTTGATTTACAAGATCTTGATAACTTACAACAACACGTTGTTTTGACATTGTGCCGCATGGAAAAATTATTTCCACCAAGCTTTTTTACAAGCATGGTTCATCTAATTGTGCATCTTCCAGAGCAAGTAAAATTCACAGGTCCAGTTCACTATACATGGATGTATCCTATTGAACGGTAAGGACATTTGTAATATTCCATATCCACATGCTTAGTGCTTTTAATACTTTTATGGGTGAAGTCATATGGCCTGATTGTTTTATTTGGCAGGGCCTTAGTACGATTAAAATCAAGTGTCTGTAACAAAGCTCATCCTAAGGGTTCGATAGCTGAAGGATACAATATTCATGAATGTTTGACATTTTGTTCACGTTATTTTGGAAATGTTGAAACTGTATTCAATCGAGGACCAAGGAATGATGAAGGTTTTAATAAGTATTTGTTCAACACCGGTGGACGATCGATAGGCAAGATTCATCATCTTAATTTAGATGATTTAAGTCTCATCATTACGTGCTTATCCAACATGACTATTTCGATGCGCATCGTAGGTAATATCACATGTAGTATAATAGTTGTGTAACTTTATTAGTCGAATTTTTTTCTTATTAAATCTAATTGTCTTATATGGTTTTAGTGAATTCATACGTGAAGTTTTTTCTTATTAAATCTAATTTCGATGCGCATCGTAGGCTATGGGCATGGGGCTACATAGTCAAAGTTAGATATGTGTAATCAACATGTAGGAAAATCCAATGAAGAAGTTGAAAGGGTAAGTAAGAAATTAGTTGTTACTACTGAAAAGCTGCAGAGAAGATTGATATGTTTTCAGTAGTCATTGCTTCCATTGATATGCTATTATCATAGAAGATTGTAGGTGCTGCAACTAATATGCTAAATTTAGTAAGAAATTGGTGGATTCATAATTTTTGCAACACTTGCAGCTTCCAATCATTGATCAATTAACTATAGAAAATAAGATGCAAGTTTATTAAACTACTTACATACATTAATGAGTATATAGAAGTAATTATTTAGATAATATGCCCAACTAACCTTTCAGAATATTAGTATATATTAGTATATAATATCTTCTTAGCATGTTTAGATAATATGCCCAGCTATGCTGACTCTTCTCCTAATGAAGACAAATAACATCTTTGGATGAAATGCTGACTCTTCTCTGACCTGTTACATTTAGTTTCTTAAAATGCATTAGTTGTGTTACCTTACTCTAGATTAAATAGAATACTTATAAAATTCCTCACTTTAATTTCCCTGAAATTAGTTAACCTGTAATTAGTTAACCTTTCTATACTAATTTATTATATACAGGCTGGTGGCTCTGTTACTTGTTTTTGTCTTGTGTGTATATGTAACATATGATGGGGGCATTACTTCACAAAAGATTATGCTATGCAGGCTGGTGACTGTTTCTTTAGGATTCTACAACTATAACCCTTATTAACAGAAAATAGGATAAAGATGGAATTGGTTTCTTCAACATGGGGACTGCCAGTTAGGTAGTCTGATTTTAAAATGCAGACATATTCCATATTATTGAACTTCCATTTCTATCCACTGCTCCAATAACTGGTTAGCATAGGTGATCTGCTTGTAGGGTTACTGGACTTAAAATTGAGCAGTTGGGGGAGACTTCTATTGCTTCAACTATATCATATCTGGATAATGCAGTTGTTTATGTTGGCTCTAGCTATGGAGATTCACAGGTATATTAAATATACATCTTGACACTGGCCTCTTCCTGAACCCAACCTGCAAAGAAGGGAGGAATAGCAGTAGAAACAAAATTATTCTGGTAATTTTACCTTTGGGTTAAAATGTTAACCCTGCCATTCTAAAAAGAAAGTCAGGAGAGTGGACACTTGATACAAAACTAATAAAAGTAACCTTATTATTATACTCCCTTCATTTTGAAAAGGAAGTCCTCATAAATTTTGACTATTAATATCGACTATTAATATCTTTTAATATATAATTAAAATATATATATATTTTGAAAGTGCTTTATAATACGAATATAACAACTATTTTTTATATCATAATATGATTTTTAAAGTTTGTCCTTGAAAACTACTATAAAATGACTTGCCTTTTTTTTTCGGAACAAAAACTCAAACCTAAGATAACTTGCTTTTTAGAATGGATGGAGCATTGTTTTTCCTTGTTTCTTTCATTTAGGAAATGTTGTCTGTGGGCTGTGGGCCAAAACTCGTTGATTTGGTTGGGGTCTATGCATTTTGTTTCAGATATATTTTAGATAAACTTTCATCACTTTACAATTTGTAACCCTGTTGAGTGATGGAGGAAAATAATTTCAATGTAAAGATAAAAGTATTTGATGAACTATAACATCCATCTATGGAGATGAGTTGTTACAAAGTTGCAAACTCCTGTTTCTGATTCTGTTGCTCTTTGAAATGTGCCTGAGAGCTACCTGCCACACTAGCACACTTTCCCGGCAGATAAAATACTGAGCTATGAGAATAATAGGGAAATAGGTGATATGTACGTGGGTTGTGGGCCAAAACTCATTGATTTGGTTGGGGTCTATGCATTTTGTTTCAGATATAGTTGAGATAAACTTTCATCACTTTGTAATTTGTAACCCTGTTGAGTGATGGAGGAAAATAATTTCAATGTAAAGATAAAAGTATTTGATGAACTATAACATCCATCTCTGGAGCTGAGTTGTTACAAAGTTGCAAACTCCTGTTTCTGATTCTGTTGCTCTTTGAAATGTGCCTGAGAGCTACCTGCCACACTAGCACACGTTCCCAGCAGATAAAATACTAAGCTATGAGAATAATAAGGAAGGAGGTGATATGACTAATGAAGAGAGAATGGATGATAGAAATTCGAGTCATGGCACCACGCTTAGCTTGGTGATTCTTTCCTTCCTTGACTATTTTTCCTCCCCTCCCTTCTCTAATGTAGGTGATAACAACCTTCCCTTACTGGTCATGATGACTCAGACTAACAGAATTGAATCACTTCCCTGCACCACTTTGGCAAATCAGATGTGAACATCATGCATCTCACGCTTTCTAGCAATATCCTCTTCATTCTTTCAACAATGCCATTCTGCTGAGGTATTCCAGGGACTATTAGGTGTCTGATCATACCACATTTCTTGCAAATCGAATCAAACTTATTATTACAAAACTCCAAAGCATTGTCGGTCCTTAACTTCTTAACTTGTTGTCGGTGAATGTTCATAATAAGGACTGTATTGTATCTGGATCTCTTTCACTATATCTTTTGATTGGAATGCATACTCTATTATTTGTGATGTTAAGTTTATCATGAATTGTGATTTAGCACTGTGTAAAGTGTTTGATTACAGTTAAAATTGAGGAAATTGACTTTGTAACATTTCTGCTTCACTTTCTCAATTAATTTTAACCAATAAGAAAGTTAGATTATATTCATTTATAATGTTGTTTAACTATCGATATATATTTTTGTGCTACAGTGAAGTATTTGAAGATACTACAAGGGACACCAACATATATACACATCAACCTAGGTGTATATATACAATGGAGGCAAACACTGACTTATTTGGATCCAGGCGGCTATATTTTGTATTCGATATTTTGTAATGGATGACCTTAGGTGTTAAACTGATATATATGTACATTTTGAACAAATGTAGTCTAGAAATTGATGTAGCTATACTATCATTTTGGACATTGTTGAACATATATAACTTTCAATGAAATATTGTTGATGCAGGTTTATAAATTATATACCAAACGTGTATTATTAGAAAAAAGTCTGATATAAATTATTATAGGTTAATATTAATGTATATCTCATAGGTTATTAATTTTTTCACAGGTTATCTCATAAGAAGAGTTAAATATGAATGAATGATATTAACTTATATTTACTACCGACAGTTAAAAAACCGTCGGTAATAATTATTAGAGACGGTTAAAAACCGTCGATAATATTTATTAGAGACGGTTAAAAACCGTCACTAAAATATTTTACCGATGGTTTTGAAAACCGTCGCTAATTTATTAGCGACGTTGCAATTAGAGACGGTTTATCTAACCGTCGGTAAATGTTTAGTGACGATTTTTAACTGTCTCTAATATTTAATTAACCGTCGCTATTAAATATTTTTACTGTAGTGTTTGTAACCCATTACTTATACTTATTTAGTGATATTAAATTGTAACCGACCAATTTATTATTATACCGTAGCATAAGTTGTTGGACTCGACCCATACGCAAACTCGGTCAAAATTTCGTATGAAGTGTCATGCGTCCCATGTAAAATTGATTTATTCAGGGAAAAATATCATGCAGGGAAAACAAGGTGATAATCGACAAATATAGAGAGAGTCAAAGGAACCGGTCATTAGAGTTGTCTACCTTTACGTGGTCATGGTTGCACCATCACATGCTAACTACTATGGATGGAACAGTTCAAAAATGAAAAGATGAATAATAAAGTATACCGTCGGACGACGAGTTGGAGCATTTTAATATTTTAACAAAACGTTTGATCAGATGTAAAACAATGTCCATCAGAGATAAGATTATATTATTATCCCCTCCCTCCTCCCCTCTCCATAAAAAAAAAAAAAAGAGGGACAGTACGAATACCTATAGGCGCACCTTCCTATAATTCCTAATTAACACAACCGGTCCTCTTATTTATCAAAAAAATACTAGTCTTGTCTAAGGAATTTTAATCAAATTCACATAAGTTATACCTTCAATTTATCAATGTTATTAGAAAGAGTAAAATATATATGTAAAATTGTAAATCATCGGACTTGAAAATTCCCAAAACGTTACATTAAAATGGAAATTTAAAATAGAGGACTTGAAAGGATGACATATATATTGGTGACCAACAAAGATAATTTTCAATTAAAGTGAAATCAATGAAGGGATACATCGGATGAAATTTGTTTTAATAGTAAAAACCGACTTTATAAATACTAAAATTTTCGACTTCAATTCGCATTGTCCCTCAATATTGTTATACTATAAATAAAGACTAATACAATAGTTATACACGTCTAAAATTAGTAAAATATATATGGGTGAGAAATAATAGACTTATCTTTTAGAATATGGTATTTATTTTACTTTTTTATATTCGACCACCCCTTTTTTTTAATAAGTTAACACCCTTTTACATCAAAAATTCACCATTTATCCTCTTCATTTCTCCTAACCTTTTTCTCTCTTCCTCCCAATTCTCTTACCTTCCTCATATGTCATCATTTCCTTCAACAATTTCTGTAGCAAGAATCAAATAGATTAGGTATATAGGTAATTATTTAATTACATTTTAGTTATTTTCTACACTTTTTCTTCAATTCATGTTAGAAATTATAAAGAAACATAATGGAAATCTTATCATTGAATGCTGCTTCGACACAAAAAATATATATATTTTCCATCCTATTTATACTAATTTTTTTCCTTAATTTTAAATCTTAATCCTAATATTTTGTACATATTATATATTGAGCATCAATTAATGCGATGTAAACACAAATGAAATATTTGCAAAGTTGATTATTGGAAAGAAAAATGCGTAATAAAAGTCCAAACTTTATATGTAGAATAAAATAAATATATTAAATTTGTGATATTTTTCTTGTTAATTTCTATTTAGTTTATAATTGTCCTTTTTATTTTCTTATCGTGTTGTTAACTTTCTTTGTATACATAATTCATATATGAATATTTTTTTTATATGCATGTAATTGATAGTTTGTGTTACTTGTTACTTACTACAAATTAATTAGTGGTCAAATAAGAGCTTAAGAATGACCTTCTAATTATTTTTTTAACTTGAATTATAGGGTTGTGTAGTATACTAGTATATTAGGGGCATATTTTTATGGCATTTATAAGATATTACAATTCTACGATCCTATAATATGATTTGATTTTGTTGATCCTTATCAATTATAAGTGTAATCAAAATTCTAACAACCTTAGTGGTGATGATGGCATTACTCTCGTATATGATAATGTTTCTCATTAGTCTTTGATCAAACTAGCTCTCAATGGCCCACAGATTACTAGTCTTTTAAAGAGTTTCAAGGCCCATGTGGTGTATTTCATATGGAATATTGAGGTAAGTCTTAGTTGTATTCATGATTATATGATAATACCATATTACTATTTATTTTCTCTACTATTCATCTAATTTTAGGAATGACTAGTGTTATGGATCTATTTCCAACACTTGAAAGAGCACCTTATCCTTCTAAAGATGCCAAAGTGGTCACTGGTGATACTGGGGTTCAATTTCTTCACTATTTCAATCACAGGCATTGTAATTTTCTACTCATTTGTGCCTTTATTGAGAGGTGGCAACTAGAGACTACCAACTTCCAATTGCCATTTGGAAAGATGACAATTACATTGCATAGCATGAAATATATCTTCAGTATTCAAGTTGATGGAGGTGGCTATATTAGAGAGTAGATATACAACAATGATATTTTTTCTTGTCTTGTTGGCTTCTATCATCTTGACCTAGCAATATTTAAGAAGGATTACTTGGAGAGTATTACATTTAAGTTTATTAATCTCAGCTTACCGTTAGCTGATGGAGCCATACAAA